>CM053791.1:225616497-226216497 GCA_028749045.1 Cupressus sempervirens
GTTCTCCCAAGAACTCCACATTGATTTAGAAATGTCCTCTTAGGTTTTGTGATGTGTGCATTATAGTGTGACATTTAGAAATTTCAGTAGGAGGGTGTTTTGTGAACTATCAATAGAATTTGATGCCTTTTTTTTTAATAAAAAATTTGACTAGAGATTAAAAAATTTAAAACTTATAAAATCTTCTATTAGAAAAGTATAAAACAAGGATGCATAGCATCTAGTTCTAGTCAATGTATTAGTAATATACTTAGGCTACCTATTTGAATTTTGAATATTTTAAGTAAACACATATTTTATTATATTTTTTTATGAAAATAAAAGTTTGACTATAATACATGTTTCTCATTCTACATTATTTATAGAAATTTTAATATAACATAATATGTTTCATTTCTTTAATTAAAGGATCTCATTATTCTTAACCACTATTGGTGAGAGGATAATAAGCTAATACAAATCTTTTCAAATATAATGTCATTGATATTTAATATATATTGATTTTTTTGCACGGTAAATCTGTTGAGATACAACTATCTTATCCTTTCAAGTTTTTCTGAGAAAATGACAAAAATTGTTTGTGGTAGATTTTCACATGTTTATGCATTGGAAAACAATGTATGAGTTGTTAGAAATGTCCCTTGTCTATAATAGAATATAGGAGGGTCATTATTAGAGCATAGATGAATCATTATATGACTTCTATGAGGGTCTAAACTAGGATAAAAAATTATGGACAGGATTTATATTTTAACCTAGCTTTTTCTTCCATCTTGGAATTACAAATGTCAAAGACAAGAAACATGTGGCATACTAGTTTTTCCCATTGTTTTGTAAAACCACAAGTGGTTACCAATTTGTAAAATCACTATATGTGTAGGGCTTGGGGAGGAGTTTTTGTCATTGAGTTTTACTTGCAATGCTAGGTGCTAGAAGGTGTCTCTTTGAGTTTGAAATTCTGGTGATGCTCCTGTAAGAACTTGCAATGCAAGTGTATTGTAATTCTCTTGATTTGATAATGCATTATGAAAGTTTTAGAGGGTGGATTTTTTATTCCATAAGGGTTTCCCTATAGTAATCACTATTATATGTGTTCATTCTTATTTTGATTATTCATTAATGCATTGCTTGACATCGTTTGTGATATTTAAGTTAAAATTTACATAGTCATCCTCTCAAAATTTGTGTAGATGGTGTTCTTGCATATCTTTACTTCCTACAAGTGGTATCAAAGTATAGCTAATTTTGGTTCTACTTGTTAGGTAGAAGGTTTCTTTAGCTAATGAAGCTTTGAATGGGAGCTTGTGTAGAGTATTTCATATTTTATGTGTACACTCAACATGCTACATCTATGTAAATTTTAATAAATTTCTCAATCACTATTGGCCAAATAACATTCAAACATTTAACCAAATTATTTAAAGTTCCATCAAACTGGCCAAGATAAACAGGCCCTTCTTTCATCCTATCTAATTCATATACAATATTGTCAACTCATACATAGATAATGAAATTGTTCCCATAATTTTGAGACAAAGAAGTTGTGGCCTCTTCTCTACCAAAATTGTTGTGGGCATCATGAAGTGCTCATTATTGGTAATACAAAGAGATCCGAGTACTACTGTGTCAAAATCACAAATGTACTCTAAATTTGAGAGTTGTGCATCAATTTCTCAAAAGAGATGTGAAATTCGTGAGAATGGAAATAATGGCTTAAGTTGGACATGCATTGTTGAGTTGTAGTTGTGTAATGAAGAGATTGGGAAGATATAATATAGTTCTCTTATCATTTTTTGGTAACTTTATCTTAGCAGGATGATTAGGCAATAATTGGTTAGAAGATAATTTAGGCATTGCAAGTCTAGAAAAAGTAATTCCTCTACTTGAACTCCCTTCACTTTCATTTCTTGAATGGCTTGTGTTAGAATGCCTAGCTCATAGTAGATTGAGCACCAAGATAGTGTAGACTATATAGATGGAGATCATGAGTTCTATTCTAAGGATAAGAAAATGTCTAGATTTAGAACACTTTTTCTTTAAATAAAGAAGTGAGTGAGGGTTTTGAGAGGTGAAGTAAGAGTTATACAAATCACATGGATAGATTTCAAATAAAATAAGTGTGTTTTTTTTTGAAAGTTAAAGTTGTGGTAACCAATTTATTTGAAATTTTAATTAAAACTCTTTTCATCTAAGAAAATAGGATGATTCTAATTTCAGTTGTAAATATATGAATTTTAAAAATTATTATATGCATGTTATTTTAAGATTGTAATTATTTGAAATACAAAAATAAAATATGATAAGATATTTGTAAAAATAATTTTATATATTTTTTTCCACTTCTAGTGATTCACAAAAAAGTTGAGATAATAATGTATAGAAGGTGCTAATTATTTCTTAAATCTTGTTAATATGTTCCTCTAAAACTTAATGGAAAAAATGTTGGCACAATTACAAAATTAACAAGTGTCATGTAGTGGCTTATATTTTTTGTAAGTTGTAATATTTTTTTTTGGCAAAACCATAATATTTGTATTATATCATTAAAATATTTACATCATTTTCTTTCAAGTTCAAAAGGAGCCCTAATGATGTCCTAAGAAAGCTCCTCCAATCTCTAAACCAAAAATGGCAAAGTAGGAAAGCCAATTACAAAAATATGATCATAGAACCCCCATTACATCAAAGTTATTTTAAGATTGTAATAATTTGAAACATGAAAATAAAATATGATTAAATATTTGTACAAATATTTATTTATTTATTTTTACTTGTTCCACTTCTAGTGACTCACAAAAGGGTTGAATAATGTATATAAGATGTTAAATATCTCTAATGTTGGCACAATTACAAAATTAATAAGTGCCATGTAGTGGCCTCTATAAGGTAAGACTTTAATATTTATATTATATCGTAATAATACTTACACCATTTTTTCCATTTTTAAAAAAAGGCTCATGGAGGAAAATTGACTAAGTTGCTTGTTACAACTTAAAGTTTATTTAAATAAATTAAATAAATATAAGTAGAATATATGTAATAAAAGTTTAATGGAAATAATTGACTTAAAAGAAGTGATCAAATAATATTTTAAAAAAAAATTGAAATAATTAAATTAGTATAAAATTATATATAATAGTATTTAAAATATTTAAGTGCATTTTATATATAAATAAAATATATATGTGAAAAAAATGATAAGGTAGTGTGAGGAATATTAGTTGTAACAAAAATATCTTTTAGAGTCCAAATTGAATAAATTAGTTACATGTAATTTAACATGACTAGAACCTAGAGCTAGAAGTGAGATAGTTATCATAAAAAAATTAAACTTTGTGTGTGTGTGTGTGTGTGTGTGTGTGTGTGTGTGTGTGTGTGTGTGTGTGTCTATATATATATATATATATAGTTGAATTTTACAATATTGCCTCAAGGAGTGCTTCGGCAAAATTTGCTCCTATAACACCCAAATATATTAGCTAATCAAATTGCATTAAAAAAATATTAATGATTTTAGAACTCATTAAGGAAAAATGGTTGCAATGGTATAGCATATGACAAATACAATAACGTTGATAAGACTATCACTAAATAAGGTTGTAAGTAATTAATTTTTTCTTCTAAATTCATAAAATTTAAATTATTTATTGATCAAAGGAAAATCTAAAGGCCACATTACAAGGATAATACTATAATGTTTAAAAACACAAAAAAAAAAAAAAATGGTGTGGAAGCTTAAGAAAATAACCAGGTCATGCACAAGGGAAATGCATTTCTAACAACATTCTATAAAGGAGCACAAAGGAATAAGTTCCAATTCAGCTAAGCAAGGAAATAACTCAAATCAACTCCTTCAAATCAGAAGAAGTAATATAATTCATTCAATGAAAGCTATCAAAATATAAGAGTAGAAGACAATAATAACAAGTAAGAAAATCATATAATATTTTCAAATAGAAATTAAAATTAATTGTGAGCAAAAAATTAAAATTATTTAATATTGATTAATATATAATCAATGAATATAACAGTGAAAAGTTCATATACAATTTTTCATTATTTGAAAATCAATTAAAAGTTTTGAAGTATTAAATAGTAGCTAAAAAGATGGGGGCTGATGCAAAAGTACAAAAAGGATGAAGAATCACCTAGAGGTTACCTCCTGGTTATCTACCCACCAAGTGCCATGGACGTATTCTTCAAAATGATAGTAAATAAGACAAGGATCTGGTTTAGATTCCCATTTCTTTGATATAATTCATTTTATTGATTAAAAAACTATGTACCTTCTATTGTACATGTATTCTTCAAATAGATGTTTCAAGAATAGTTCATTGATCATCTTGCGAAACAAAAAATTATCTTATATGCAAGCAAAGATATCTTATTGAAGTGTCTTGCACACTTAAAATAACTAGAAATAATTTATAAATAATAAATAAATAACTAATGAATATGGAAAGAAACTATTACCTCCTCTATGTTGAATTTCTCATTTAATCCTACAAGTTAACATGTTATTTATAATTTAGTTAACATTTAGCTTATGTGTTGTGATCTATGATCATTTCAAGTAATATGCTATGCAAAATACATCAAAAAATTCTTATCAAAGAAAAATCAGCAAATTCATAAATTACTTACTCACCATTATAAATGAGATTAAACTAGTAAAAAGAAATCACATGTGTTAAGGGATGCCAATTTCATTTATGATTTGGCTAAGTGCACCAAGTTGTGGTGCCAAAAAGGTGACACATTGTTTTCTTTTTTCCGTTTTTTGCAATTTTCAATAATGCGTACTCACTTTAGTGTGCATGCACTATAGCTTGGTTAATCCAAGCCATAACACATACACTTTTTTAAAAAATCAAAAATATTATAAATGGGCTGCATACCTATAGCCCATTCATTTTCACTCATTTTTCCTACTCATTGCTACAACATATATGCGGATTGCAGCAAGACAAGTTTTTCATCACCTGCCTTGCCAATATGCCTACTCGCCATCGAAGTTCAAGATCATGAGCATGCCATATTTTATCTTTCTTTTTGCATTCTTTGATATGTTTTTAATATTGTTTTGTAGATTTTTTATAATTTTTCTTTAAATTTTTATTTTTTTGAAATTTCAATTAATTTCTTATCAGTAAATGTCAGTAATGACTTGACAAATGCCCAAGAACATCAAAACCCTCAACAAGATCAAAATGAAAACCCTCAAGAAAATCAAAACCAAAACCCTCCATAAGAGGAACAACAAGTTAAGCATCCTAAACCAATTGCAAGACCTCCTCCTAGCACAAAAGAAAATATAATAAATGAAATAGAAAGAAGCAAAACTAAATTAGGACTCCCTGGTCATTTGAAAGAATGTGGATAAACTAGTCCAATGAGAGCTCAATTGGAATCATCCCTTGAATCCACTAAGCCCCACATAGCTTCTGTTAGTGGTTAGTTAGATGTTTGGTGGGTTAAGAGTGATAAACAAAAAAGATATTATGCAAATAAATTATCATATCAAGATGTTAAAAGAAAATGATATACCAAAAGGTACAATATGTGCATTATTTAGAAAACTCGATGAACAAAATACTCTTAGAGAGAGTACTAAATGGTTCCTCATCCATTGGTGCATACACAATGTTATTAGAAATAATTTTTGTGATCGATGGTGGATGGTTTTTCATGCCCCTCCTTGTAACAATCACGAGGTCCCCATGTATTTGTTAAAGAAATTGTATTGTGAGTTTCTCCTTAGGGAGATCTCTAACTATTTTGATATATAAGACTCCCAGGGTAGAGGTGGGGGGTCATCATTTGAGAGGCTGGGGGCACGTTGTGATCATAATGTAGTTAGGGAACCTATGGTAAAGCCATAAGGTGAGCATGTGACTATTCCTTCAGTTATGAAGGGACATGTAGAGGACAACACTCTAGGGACTATTAATTCTTTGACATAGACCGTCATTCATTGTACAAGTCCATTAGTTAAGGGGGAGCCTTATGTGCATCTTGGTCACATGTGCACATGATTTGGATCCTTATGCACATTTGGCACTCATGCCAGAGATGATCTAAATGATGGGCTCATCATTGATTAGTTCTTGAATGAGACATTTTACATTGACACACAGGTAAATTAAAATTAAAATTTACTAATTTGATCACATTTCATATGTATAGTGAATGATTAATTAATTAACATCTATTAACACTGTGCAAAATTTAGGGTTAGAGTGTTGGCAGGCATAGTAGCGATCCCCTAATCCCATTTTTTGTCCGGTCGATGAGTCCAAAGGTATGTATCTATTTATTAATTAATCATATTAAGGATTGATAAAAAAATATTATGCATGTGCACCAGTTCTCTACTAGACCATCGACATTCACTATAGACTCAAAGCCTATATTTGATATGAGCTTTATAGTGGTACATTTCTTTCATGCTAATTTAATTAGTTTGATTATAGATGTTTCATGTTTCATGATAGATGTATTGTGTATTGTATGACATGCAACTCTTGACATTGGAGACTCCTCCTCATCTCTGGTAGTCCATCAATCATGGAGTGGCTGTAGCTATGGCTAGTTCATAGCCATTGACTTAGGTATGAAAGAATTTTTTTGGTTTTACTTATTGTTTATAATAGTTAGTATCAAAATTTTTAATGTTATTTATAAGTGATTATATTAATTGAATTGTTTTGTGGTCTTGTTACACCTGATCATCCATGAGCCTTCGAGGTGGACTTGGAGAGAAACTATTTGGTGGTGTTAAGAAAATAATTAATTTTGTGTCTACATATATTTAATTTCAACGTATAATAATTATTGATTCATATCTAATTTTTTTGTATCAACTTAAGTTAAAGAAGAGCCTCAATGAGAGCACAAGTGAGTTTGAGAGGAAGACCCCATCATCACCACCGTTTCCCTCCACACAATGACATAAGACCTTGAGAGATTTGTTTCCATCCCCTTATGGGAAGGAGAAGATATAGTTAATAGACATGTACATGTATAGGCATCAGTGGACATATATGTTGGATTTTATGTCAGTGGACATATTTGATATACATTTGATGTATATATGACATTTTATATTTTATGTATGACATTTATTTGATGCATGACATTATTAGACCTATGGCATTATTGGTTAATATATGATATTCATGTATGACATTAAATTTAATAGCTAATCAATTCGAAACTTTGATAGAATATCGATTAAGAATAAACTTTATCACTATTTAAGCATAAGTTTATCATTTCCAATATGTCATCATCATATGAGTTATGATCTTGTTCATTTTTAAAGGTTTCCCTCTCTGTCATTTTTTTATCAAGCTTAATTCAATACCAAATTAGTTTGAACTTTCGATAAAATATTGATCAGCAGTAAACTTTATCAGTGTTAAAGCCAAAAATTTATCATTTGCAATTTATGTCATTTTCATATTGATTTATGATATTCTTGTTCATGTTTAAAGCCTACCTTCTATGTTATGCATCTAAACATTTATCATAAATTATTATTACAAACATATAGCAAATCTAAAACTGAAAACAATACATTACATTGATTCCAAGGTTTAGTTATGATGTAGAGCCTAATAGGATTAATAAGGTTTCATTAATTCCATATGTTAGATATTCCATTATAGAATACCAATTGTAATGGGCACTCACATGTATTCCAACACATATATTTTGCTATATGTATAATTTGTTAATGTTGTACCTTATAGAAGATAGAATTTTATGGGTAGAATTACTCAATCTTGTACTACACTAGATAAGATGTTCTCTATTATCCATAATGTTTAGCTCTAGCATTTTTTATAAGAGTGTTACAAGGTTGGGAACCACTTCAATATCCTTTGCATGGTTTAGAGGTAATGTCATTGTGGCAAAGGTTTATGTAAGGGATCGAGCCTCATAGTTTTTGCATTTACATAGAAGCAAAACTTGCTTCTTCAACTCCTTACACTCAACTCTACATTGAAGTTAATCTTATAGTACTGAGAATAGCTGCTACTAATTCTTGGAAGCCAAGGGAACCTAAACTTATGCTACATTATCTAGAGACATAGGAGAAGTTACGATATGCTTGAGTACTTCATAACATTCTATATCATATAGTGATGCCCAAATTAATAGTAGTAGTAGATACTTGGGATCCTCGTAGTGAGACTATGCCAATACATGCATGATTACATTCTTGGCTTCCATTTTTGGGCCAGCCTATAGAGCCTTTATATCCAACCATTCATTATAAGTTGGGGAATGTACACATAGGTTTCTTATGGCTCATTAAGTGCATCACTTCTTGAGATTTTACTTCAACCTAGGATGATGTCATCTTTTCCATGGGGGTGTCAATAATGTCATAGAGTCCTCAAAAAGTATCCCCAAAATTTTTTTAACTAGCTTGTTCTCATTTAATGGCTATTGGTCAACGATTGGAAGCTCGACATGAATCCATTAACCAATCCAAATGAATTTGACCAACTAAATATATATAACACTTTCTTATGATTATAAAATGATTAAAATTACACACAAGTATTTGTTTTAGTTTTATTCTATTTAGTATTGATAGTAAATTTTTATGATTTCTAAAATAGAGAAATTTTGAACTAATTAAAGGCAAGACAGAGAAATTTAACTTCTAATTCCCTATCTAAATGCGCTATTATCATTGATTCATTATGTTTGGGCATATCAAAATATTATCTGAGAAACAACAATATGATCCATCCCATAGAAACTTGTGGACTCAAAATTGTTGCAATTAAGGAGGAGAAGAACTTTAAAGAGAAATCCTTTTATGGCATCATGTTAAGACAATTATGATGCAACTAGTTTCTAGTTCTTTGACTCTAGACTATCATGGTGTTTCACCTATGCTAAATACAACTTGTGTTTAGCCCTAATGTGAGTGGAAAATATGACATCACATTTTTTTGAGAATTGGCCAAACATGCTCCAAATTTTTTTTGCAACTTCCACCCCAAAATTGGATGAATATTCTTAATGCTACACTTATGTTGAACCTAGCACATTGAAAAATAGGGTGTATGTAATAGGATTCTCAAGATTTAATGAAACATTAATGAAGCAAAGATCTAACTATGAAAAAGGTTTAAAAAGTTATTCATCACCCTTACTATTGTTGTCTTCAATATTTTCCTTTGATCTCATTCCTTCGTAATGCCCTTACCTTATGCATTGATTATCATTATTGTTGTCTCTATAGTCATGAAAAATAGTGATGAATTAATAATTCATTTGTAAACCCTCATAATGATGAAAAATAGTGATCTCTATCATTCCTTTGATAGTTTTGACACAATCTTATAAACCTATGGCACATTAGAATATGTGCCATATTAAGCTTACCTCTAATAAACCCTTAAGATCATGAGTTAGGACAAGGAGGAAAAGTTATGGGCCCTTTATAATCTTATCCTTCTAGAAATCACACCATGTTTGCTCCATGATATTTTCAATGTGGGGGAGATAAATAGAAACTTATGAACTCTTGTAAGCCCCTTAATGTGTCATTATCTTTATTAGGGACATTTTTGTTCAACATTCCTAAGAATGTTCAAGCACTCAACGAGATGGGAAGAGGTTGGGACTAGTGTTCACCTAGCCAATCGGAGCTAACAGAATAGATAGTTTGATTCTAGGAGGAAAGGTGAGAGAGATTTGGCACTTTGTATTGGCCAACACTACAAGTTTCAGAATCACTAGAGATGGCATCACAAAATTAAAACAATGTAACATCTCCAAAAAGTGAGAGAGGTTACTATAGGTCTCTACAACATGGTCCTATAGGAACTAGAATCACATCATACCTCAAATGAGCTCTAAGACATGCCCTGTCAAAGATCATAGCCCTATGGCATTTAGTGACCCTTAGGGATATTTTAGTTTGGCATGTCTGAGAATGTTTGAGTGCTAAATAAGATAGGATGATGTTGGGGATAGGGTTTCCTCAGCCACCTAGAGGTAACATAGTAGATAGCTCGATCCCACAATGAAAGGTGAGAGAGATTTAGCAATTCGCAACTTTGTACTGGCCAACACTACAAGTTTTAGCATCACCCAAGATGGCATCACAAAATAAAAATAGAGTATGATCTCCAAAAAGAGTGAAAGGTTATTGTAGGTCTCCACAACATAGTCCTATAAGAACTAGAATCACATCCATACCTCACACAAGCTCTGAAATATGCCCGTCAAAGATTGCAGCCCTATGGCATTTAGTGACCCTTAGGGATGTTTCAATTAGGTATGCCCAAGACTATTCAAACATTGAACAGGATGGGACAAGGTTGGGGATATGGTTTACCTAGCCACTTAGAGCTAATAGAGTAGATAGTTTGATCCCACAATGAAAGGTGAGAGAGATTTGGGAACTTTGTACTGGCCAAGACTACAAGTTTCAACATCACCTGAGATGGCATCGCAAAATCAAAATGGAGTATGACCTCCAAAAAGTGAGAGAGTTTATCGTAGGTCTTTGCAACATGGTTCTATTGGAACTAGAATCATATCGATACCTCACATGAGGTCCAAGATATGCCCCATCATAGATCACAACCCTATGGCATTTTTGTGATCCTTAGGGATGTTCTGGTTCAACATGCTCAAGAAAGTTTAAGCACTGAATGGGATAGGACAAGGTTGGAGAAAGGGTTTACCTAGACACCCAATCCAACGAAGTAGATAGTTCAATCCCACGATGAAAGGTGAGAGAGATTTGATAGTTGGCACATTTGTACTAGCCATCACTACAAGTTTCAGCATCACTTGGGATGGCATTGCAAAATCAAAATGAAGTATGATCTCCGAAAAGAAAGAGAGGTTATTGTAGGTTTTTACAACATAGTCCTATAGGAACTAGAATTATATCTATACCTTATATGAGCTCCAAGATATGCCCCATAAAAGATTGTAGCCCTATGGCATTTAGTGACCCTTATGAACATTTTAGTTTAGAATGCTTGATAATGTTTGAGTGGTGAACAAGATGAGATGAGGTTGGGGATAGGGTTTACCTAGCTAGTTAGAGCTAAATGAGTAGATAGGTCAATCCTATGATGAAAGGTGAGAGAGATTTGGTAGTTGGCAACTTTGTACTGGCCAACACTACAAGTTTTAGCATCACCTAAGATGGCATCGTAAAATGAAAATAGAGTTTGATCTCCAAAAAGTGAGAGAGATTATTGTAGGTCTCTACAACACGGCCCTACAGGAACTAGAATCACATCCATACCTTGCACGAGCTCTAAGATATGCGCTATCAAAGATTGTAGCCCCATGGCATTTAGTGACCCTTAGGGACGTTCAACATGCCTAAGAATTTTTCACAGCTGAATAGGATGAGATGAGGTTGGGGATAGGGTTTATCTAGCCACCTAGAACTATTAAAGTAGATAGTTCGATCCCATGACCCTTTTTCCACCAAGTTACAAATTTGAGCAACTTTTATAACTTTTAACAATGCAACTTTGCACAAAAAGTGCATTTTTTACATTTTTCACTTGATTCCAATTCCATGACTTGGAAAAGGTTCAGCAACACTAAAATTTCTTATTTCCAAATGCTTAGACCTTCACCAATTCTCAAACTCCTACAAAGTTGTTGGCATTTTTGCAATTTTGCTTTGACAACTTTTGCAATATTTTGCAATTTTTGATATCTTAGCTCCTAAAAATGTGGTGAAAAATGGAAGAGGGTAGAATTTTAGTGTTCTTATTGACTAGTGCTGAAAATGACTTGGGATTTGAGTTAGTGATGATATGAAGGCTCTAAATTGTATTCAATTCAATTTATCCAAGCTCTAATACTCTCCTAGGTTACCTAGTGCACCTAGTGTACCTAGTGCCTCCAACATACCAAATATCCAATCAAGCTTCCCACACTAATCCTAACACCTTACATAACCCTTTCAAGGCCTATCTACCATGATCTAACTCTTCACCATGGTGCAAAGCACCTAACCCTCTTTATTTTCATGATGTAATAAGGATCTCCCTATGACCCATCCACCTTGTAATCGACACAAGACCCCATGGTGCAACTATAAGCCTTGGGCATCTATTGGTCCAATAAGTGGATTTTTGGTAATTTTAATGCTTTCTAGGTATATCTAGGTGCTTAGAACATTAATAAGGTTCCTAGGAGTGAGTAAAGTCCATTTGTAAATATTCTTGCAATAAAACTTGTCGTAAGCATAAAATTGCTAAAAGTTGCTTAGAAACTTCTTTTTTGTTGAAAACTTTTTGAAATGTATCTTCCAACAGTTCAAAATCGTCAAGGGGTGGTTAAACCTATTGGAAATGGCATATTTAGGCTCAGAGCATTCAAGGATGGTGAGGGTGTGAAGATTCAATTGTATTTTGCTCCCAAAGTCAATAAAATTTGTTGATTTCCTGTGCAATTTATTGGTTTTTTTCCCTACTCTCACTCTCTCTCCCATCCCATACAAGCTCTCTCTACCACTACCTACTCTCTCTCACACTGTCTCCCATCCCCTACTCTCTCTCTCTCTCACACACATTCCCATTCCCTCCTCTCCCACCACCTACTCTCTCTTCCCCATCCCCTACGCTCTCTCCCCTCTCCCATCCCCTACTCTCTAGATTTTTCACACACACTCCCATCACCCCTCTCTCTCCCTCTCCCACTTTTTCTTGCACTACCTACTATCTCTCTCTCTCAAGTACTCTCTCTCCCTCTCTACTTTCTCTTTCCCATCTCTCTCTCTCTTTCCCATCCTGTACAAGCTCTCTTTGCCACCCCCTACTCTCTGTCACACTCTCACACACTCTCTCATATCCCCTACTCTACCTCTCTTACAAACATTTCCATTCCCCCTCTCTCTCTCTCCACTCCCTCTTGCAGTGCCTACTCTCTCCAATCCCCTAATTTGTCTCTTTTACACACACTCCCATTTCCTCCTCTCTCCCTCCCACTCCCTCTCCCACCACCTACTCTCTCTCTGTCTCTCTCTGTCTCTCTCTCTCTCTTAGCTCACTCTACCACCCCTACTCTCTCTCACACTCTCACACTCTCTCCCATCCCCTAATCTCTCTCTTACACACACTCCCATCCCCAATCTCTCTCCCTCTCCCACTCCATCTCCCATTGCCTACTCTCTTTCTCTCTCATTCCCTACTCTCTCTCCCCTCTCCCACTCCCTACTCTCTCTCTTTCACACATGCACACCCACCCCCCCTCTCTCCTCTCCCATTCCCTAATCTATCTCTCACTTAGTCTCCCTCTCCCACTCCCTCTCCCACTGCCTACTCTCTCCCTCAATCTCACTCTCACTCTCACTCTCTCCCTCTCTACTCTCTCTCTACCACCTCCTACTCTCTCACACATTTTCACACTCTCTCCCATCCTGTACTCTCTCTCTCTCTCTCCCTCCCTCCCATCCCCTACTCTCTCTCAAGCTACTCTCTCCCCCCTCTTCCATTCTCTACTCTCTCTTTTACATAGATGCACTCTCATCCTCCTCTCTCTTGATGTACCTCTCCCACTCTATCTCCCACCACCTACTCTCTCTCTCCCCCATCCCCTACTCTCAATCTCTCTCTCCCATCCTATACTCTCTCTCTCTCGGCATCCCCTACTCTTAATCTCTCTCTCCCACCTTGTACTCTCTCTACCACCCCTACTCACTCTCTTACACACATTCTCATTCCCCCCCTCTCTCTACCTCTCCCACTCCCTCACCCACTACCTACTCTCTCTCTCGCATCCCCTACTCTGTCTCTCTTACACACACTCCCATTGTCCCTCTCTCTTCCTCACACTCCCTCTCCAACTGCCTACTATCTCTCTCCCACTCTCTCTCTCTACTCTCTCTCTCTCCCATCCCCTACTCTCACTCTCTCTCTATGACCCCTACTCTATCACACTCTCTCCCATCCCCTACTCTCTCTTACACACATTCCCATTCCCTCCTCTCTCTCCCTCTCCCACTCCCTCTCCCACTACCTACTCTCTTTCTCTCCCATCCCCTACTCTCTCTATCTCTCTCTCGCCTCTTCCATTCCCTACTCTCTCTCTTTCACACCCACACCCATCCCCCTCTCTCTCCTCTCCCATCCCCTACTTTTTCTCTCACTTGTTCTCCCCCCCCCCCCCCTCTCTCTCTCTCTCTCTCTCTCTCTCTCTCTCTCTCTCTCTCTCCCTCCCTCTCTACTCTCTCTGTCTGCCATCCCCTACTCTCTCACACTTCCTCTCTTTCCCATCCCCTACTCTCAATCTATCTCCCCCATCTTGTGCTCTCTCTTTGCCACCCCTACTCTCTCTCACACTTCCTCTCTCTCCCATCCCATAATCTCTTTTCCACCCTTACTCTATCTCACTTCCTCTCTCTCCCATCCCGTACTCTCTTTCTCTACTCTCTCTTGCTCTTGGTTTTCATCTCTTCTTACATCTCTATGCACTATTAAGGTCTCAATAGTGCTTGCATACTATTGAGACCAAAATTAAAAAGCTTTAAATAACACATGCACACTATAGGGAGTATACGCTATTCAAAGCTTTGCATTAAAACCAAGCCTAAGGCTTGGTTTTTCCTTGGAGATCCAAGCCAAAAGTTTGGATTTTATAATCAGGTCTAAGATGTGTTTTGTTGTAAACATATAAAAAATGATTGATTTTTCTTGTGTACTCTACTTCAAGATTCCTCGTGGTTGGGCATTGATAATATTAAATTACATGACATTGTAGGTCTTTGTGTTAGTTATAAAACCATATAATTTATTTTTAATTTGAAATATTTCAAGCCTTTCATCTATAATTTATTTTGAATGTATGTCCATTTTATGTCAAAAACCACCATGTACTAATTGGGTTGTATATTTTAGCTTGTTCATCAAATTTGTCAACAACTTAGGCTTTTAGAAACTAGATGCCATTCTACACACTTTTGAAAAAAAAGGGTTTAATTTAAGACTAGTTTTCAATTATTTCCAAGGGGAGCACATATATATTTTACATTTTTGGGATGTGTCTAGTTAAAAAATTCATTGAAAAAATACACATTATAAAATTACACAAAAAATCTAGGATAAACTAAATAGTGTTAAGTAATTTTTGACAAGGGCGATTAAAGAATTTTTAAAA
Source organism: Cupressus sempervirens (assembly GCA_028749045.1). Taxonomy (NCBI): domain Eukaryota; kingdom Viridiplantae; phylum Streptophyta; class Pinopsida; order Cupressales; family Cupressaceae; genus Cupressus; species Cupressus sempervirens. Next base: position 225,631,660 of record CM053791.1, read on the forward strand.
AAATGTTAAAAATTTAGGGGGTGCACAATTTTTACTATGTTATGTTTTTTTTGGAATAAATAGTACCACTTTCTATGGCCTCCTTTTTTGAGGACCTAAAACTAAACCATATTGACAAAAAAAATAGTAGTTTAGAAACTAGATTCAAAGGACTACAACTTTTATTTTTGTGATATCTTAAAATTTCGAGGGTAACTATTTTTAAATTCTTGTTGAAGTTTAGAAATTGTTGATTTTAGGAAAAAGGTTTCCACTTATAACCCCCCTTTTGGCACCACAACTTGGTGCACTTACCAATTTCACAGGGAACATAATTTTTTTATAGGTTTCTCTTCACGAAATGACTAAATAATGACCAAATAGATAGTATAAAGCTATTAGATAAAGAGTCGCAAATTGTTCTTTATTAGTTAGGAAGTAGTGCTTAAAGAAATTGATATTTTGACTAAAGGATTTTAAGTAGTTGAGTACTAAATTGGATGTGCTAACTGTTCATTCTAGAATTTTTAGGATGAAATGAGTAGCATGAGAGGAACACCATGACTTCCCATGTTTGTAAAGAGTTGCGCTTCTCCCAAGAACCCCATGTTGATTTAGAAATGTCCTCTTAGTTTTTGTGTTGGGGGCATTATAATGTGGCATTTATAAATTTTAGTAGTAGGGTGTTTTGTGAACTATAATAGCATTTGACACATTTTTTGATAAAACATTTGATTACAGATATATATATATATATATATATATATATATATATATGAAAGAAAATTCTAAAATCTTCTATAGAATAGTATAAAACAAGGATGCATAGAATCTATTTTCCTTCAATGTGGAATTAGTTAATGTATTAGTAATATATTTTGGCTACATAATTGAATTGCCAATATTTTGAGTAAACACATGTTCTATTATATTTTTGTATGCAAATACAAAATTGACAATATTACAATTTTGTCATTCTATATTATTTATAGAAATTTAAATATAAAACAATATGTTTAATTTATTAAATTAAAGAATCACATTATTCATAATTACTATTGGTGCGAGGATAATAAGCTAATACATTTTTTTTCAAATGTAATGACATTGATATATAATGTATATTTATTTTTTCATCATAAATGTGTTGAGATACAACTTAACCTTGTAGGTTTCTACTAGAAAATCACAAAATACAACTTAACCTTTTCGTAAAATTAACCAAGTTTATGCATTGGAAAAAGGTGTATGAATTGTTAGAAATGTGCCTTGTCCATAATAGAATATAGGAAGGCCATTTTTATAGCATAGATGATTCATTATATGAATTCTATGAGGGTCTAAACTAGGAGACACAATTATGGACAAGATTTATATTTTAACTTGGTTTTTTTCACATCTTCTAATTTCAAATATCAAGGATGGGAAACATGTGGTAGCTTTGGCCATTTTCTTTGTAAAACTACATATGGTTCTTGATGTGTAAAATCATTATATAAGTAGGGATTAGGGAGGAGTTTGTGTCATCAAGTTTTGTTTGCAAGGATAGGTTGTAGAATGCATCTCTTCAAGTTTGAAGTTCTGGTGATGCTACTGTGAGAAGTTGTATTACAAGTGTATTATAAATTCGATGACTTGATAACATATTGCATGGATTTTGGAGGGTGGGGTTTTTATCCTATAAGTGGATTGTCCATAGTAATCATTATGTTATGTGTTCATTATTATTTTGATTACTCATTAATGCATTACTTGAGATCTTTTGTGATACTTAAGCTAAAATTTGCATAGTCATTATCTCATGATTAGAGCAGGTGGTGTTTTTGTGTATCTTTGCTTCCTTTAAGTGGTATCAGAGTATGGTTAGTTTTGGTTCTATTTGTCAGGTACAAGATATTTTGAGCTAACCAAGGTTCAAGTGAAAGCTTGTGTAGAGTATTTCATTTTAATTTGTGGGATTGAATTGTAGCATAGAATTCTTTATAATATTTTACAACATTCAACACTCAACATGCTACATTTATGTTTTTTTCCATTAATTTCCCAATCACTATTGGTTGGACAACATTCAAACATTTGGCCAAACCATATAAAGTTCCATTAAACTAGCCAAGATAAGTAGGCTCTTCTTTCATCTCATCTAATTCATATACAATGTTATCAATAGGTACATAAATAATAAAATTGTTACCATAATTTTGAGAAAAAGAAATAGTGGCTCTTCTCTACCAAAATTGTTGTGGGTATCATGAAGTACTCATTATTTGTAATCCAAAGAGATTTGATACCTGGTGTGTCAAAATTGCAAATGTACTTTAAATTTGAGAATCATGCATCGATTTCTACAAATGATGGGAAATTCATGAGAATGGAGATAATGACTTGTGTTAGACAAAAATTATTGAGTTGTAGTTGTGTAAAGAAGAGATTGGGAAGATCTAACATGGTTCTCTTATCATTTTTTGGTAACTTTATCTTAGTATGATGATTAGGCCATAATTTGTTAGAAGATGGTTTAGGAATTGCAAGTCAAGATAAAGTAATTCCTCTACTTGAATTCCCTTCACTTCCATTTCTCAAATGACTTGTGTTGGAATGCCTAACTCATATTGGATTGAGTACCAAGATATTTTGTACTATAGAAATTGAGATCATGGGTTCTAGGTTAAGGATAAGAAAATGACTAGACTTAGAACATTTTTTTTTTTTGAATAAAGAAATGAGTGAGGGTTTTTGATAGGTGAGATAAGAGTTATAAAATGATATGGATAGGTTTCAAATATAAATATGGTGTTTTTTTGTTTTTGCAAGAATAAAGTTATGGCAATCAATTTATTTGAAATTTTAATTAAAACTCTTTTAATCTAAAAAAAATGGAATGATTCTGACTTCAGTTTTAAATATATGACTATTAAAATTATAATTTTATTTTTTTTAGACAAAAGAGGAAAAGCCACCATATATATTATTATTAAACTTATTCAAAGGACTCCCCAATGGAAGAACTAGAAAGAAACCCTAGGATCATAGCCATTTACATATAATACTACAAAAAAGATTCACAATTCCACATATCATAGTTTTGAATGGACTTCATGAGTTTATGTTGTCCTATAAATTATGGATGGATTACCCTATTCACTAGTAATATTAAAAGATCCACTAATTGCATCACATCAAGAGAATTGGACAAGAATATTGAAGCCAAATGTGAGGGAAATAAAATTTGTGCAAATTTTGGTGAAAGAACATTCTCACAGGGTAAGATATAGAGACCGAATTTTTGTGTTAAGATATATGATAGTTTCCAATTGTGTGACACTCTCTTAATACATGCCAAAATTATAACCATTGAGCCACCTTCTAGTCAATAAAGTGATAACCTCCCTATTTTTCTAGAACTATACTGATGAAAAGAGCATAAACTTCTACTAAATTATTTGTTCCTAGGGGCAGAGGATTTACTTTAATTGCTAGTACCTTATGATATTGATCCTCAATACATGCTCTAGCTCCTAAACTACCTTGATTATCCCTGAATGATCCATCAAAGTTTAGTTTAACAAAATTGGTTTTTTGTGGGATATAGTGAACATTGTATATGTTTGTTTTAGATGAGGTATTTTCTTTTCAGTTACAACCAATAGGAATGGTTAAATGTTTTCAATGATGAAGGATGTTTGTGTCCCATTGAGATAGAATTGGGTTACATTTGTGAATAGAATGGTTACAATTTACTACTTCAAATATGGACTTTTTCAATGGTGGTAAGAAAAAATTTAATAGCTAAAGGCCTCTCCTAAAAGATTATTTTGTTACACTCCCACCAAATTGCCCAAACAATGATCACTAGGATGTAGATCCAAAGGAGTGAAAAAAAAAAGAGTTGGAGTATAGTTGATGCCAAGATTGGAATAGGTCCCAAAATTTATTTGGAAGAGGTTTGAAATACAAAAGTTTTGCTAGAAAAAAAATCCAACATTTCTTGGCAAAGGCACAATTCAAGAAAAGATGGTCTCCATCTTCAAATTCTCTATAGGAAAGGTGACAATTGAATGGTTATGAAATATGGAGTTTTGATAATCTATCACTTATGACTGTTAGCTTAAAGAATAAATTTGACAACTGAGTGTCAATACACTTAACCAAGATCAAGAGTAAGTGTCGAGTAAGATAAGGTGCCGAGCAATAACAAGTGCCAATTGCAACAGGTGCCGAGTAATAACAAGTGCCGAGTACAACATGTGCCGAGTATCAAAAATACTTCAGGAGCCGAGTAACTCAGTAGATCAACATAAAAGTTTGGAATTGCACAAACTATGATGAAAATAGTTTTTGCAGCCAACAAAAGGTAAACTTCAAAGGATTTAATGATAAATCAAATCTTTATTTTTCCTATGTAATTTGCATGCAGCCAATAAGAAAAAATCTAAAGGCATGCAACCAATCAGCAAAAGATAAGTATTGAGCGGGAAATTGAGATTCAATATGGATCATAGATCCAAAAAAAACCCTAAGTCTTTGAAGTCTTTATAAGGAAGATGAAATTTCACTATAAAAGAGAGAGATGAGACACATTGAAGGAAATACAAGGGTGCATAAGAAAATCTATTTTCAGAAGCAAGAGTTATCATATCCCAAAGGATCAAGATCAGGAGAAGGCAGAAAAGGAGCCTGTATTCAACAATCAAGGATTGTAATCTATCAGGTTTATTGTATCTAATACACTCTAGCAATTATATTAGAATGAAAATCCTATGGTGATAGGTTAGCTTTACAGCTATTTTGTAAGAACCTTTGATTAGGTGATTAAAATCCTTTAACGGGGTGACACTTCATGTTAAGTGTTTGAAAATCCTCTAACCAGGTCACTATTAATACAGTGTAAAGCCTTTAACAGGGCAGGCCTTTAACATGGCAAACCATCAGAAGTGGTTGAACAATATTGCTGCAGTAAATTTTTGTGGGTATCATCCCCACCCCAGTTTTACCTTCTTATTCCTGGAGGGTTTCTGGGTTACCAAATTCTAGTGTTATGTGTTATTTATGCATGAGTTTTGTTACATGTTTATTTGATGTTTTTACATGCATGCAGCTTACTTTCAGTTAAAATTTTTATTGGCTAAAGTTTGATACATATGATTCACCCCCCCCCCCCTCTCATAAGTACTCTTTCCATATTTGAATATTCCATAAATTGGCATCAGAGCTCGCCAGGTTCTCACAAGGAAAAGCCCAATAGCTTGGAGGAAAAGATCTAAAGATGGAAGCTTTCAAACTTGGAAAGATCTTGAAAATCAGGTGATAGATGTGCAACTTGCTCTGCATAGCTTGGAGGAATTCAGAAACAAATTAAGAAGCTCATTAACAAAGAGGAAGGATCTAGCCATAGCTAAAAATGATGTACACTACAAGGAGATTGATACCACCAACATATTTTCTAGTGGAGACACTAAAGAGTTTGATCCAGCAATAGCAGAACTAATGGAAAAAAAAAAAAATTCAAGCAGATGTGATAAGAACTCTCAAGATGGAACATGAATCACAGGCTATAATGATATGTGAAATTACTGAACAAAAGAAAAGAGCATTTGATGATAAGGTCATGATGGAAAATGACGAAAGGAATCTTGCAAATAGACTTGAAGAAAAATGTATTGAACTTACAAGGATCTCAAACATGCAGATGGATACACTTGCCCAAATGATGAATCTTCGTCATGAACTCAATGTAAAGGATATTGAGATCTCTACCTCAAAGATGCAAAATGAATTGAATAGAGAAAAAGAGGTAGCAGAGAATCTCAATAAATCAAGTGAAGCAATCAAGTACTTTGAACAGTTGCTGAAATCACCAAAATCTGCCCATGACACATCAGAACTAGGATACAATAGCATTGAAGTTGGAGAATCTTCAAAGAGTGCTGAAAAAGGAAGTGATAAAGGTAAGAATTCAAAACCCACTTGTCATTTCTGTAATAAGAAGGGACATACAGCTAATGTGTGCAGGAGTAGAAGATTCAATCAATCAAACATACCCAAAATTTTCTGTCACAAGTGTAACATGCAAGGACATATGACACAAAATTGCAAATCCAATGTCACAAGGACTCAAAGATTTGATGGAAATTGTTATAATTGCAAAAAGTATGGACATAGGGCATTTGAATGCAGATCAAAACCTATGTGGATAGTAAATCAAACAGAAAAGACATCAAATCATGAATTTTGGGATTACAACACTAGGAATAGCTGTCACTATTGTCAAGAATATGGAAATATCCCACAAAACTACATAAGAACACATTTTAAAGGGAACTAAAAAAGATGGTTGAGTCAAACCACATGTTTTAGTTGCTTAAAAACTGGTCATGTCAGCAAGAATTGCCCAACAAGGTCAAAGGCATCAAGTTCTGAGTTCAGTAATGGAAAGGAAAAGATAGATGTTGGACATATCAGAAGTGAAATGAATAAGACATGGAGGAAGAAAGATGAGACTAGAACATCAAATATAGAGATCACTTCACCAAATAGGTCAAGTGATCACAGTTCATCAAATTAAGCAAAGAACAAGTGTGAGGGATTGATAAACCAAGTAACATCATAAATTAGTCCCAAGACATATAAGAACTACAAAAATGAAATCAGCATAAACAAAGATGCTAAGTCAAAATTGAGAACTTTTTGAAGATATGTCAAAGTTTCCTTCAGGAGCCGAGTTGCTAACAATGACTGAGATTGATAGTTGATGCCGAGCTATAAAATATCAATAGGAGCTGAGTAAAGTAAAACATAATGGGAGCCGAGTTATGATGAAACCTTTCAAGTGCTGAGTAGACAGTTGGTAGCGTACTAAGCATTTATTACTCTATTTTGAATGGTACATAAATCCTATTCTCGATCATTTTCCCACCATTTGAACAAGAAGCAAAGCTGAAAAAGGAGCAGAGAAGATCAAGAATAGCTTAGAAGCCATTCGTGAAAGATTTCAACAGCAATTCAAGACAAATTTCATCAATTTAAGGCATTTTACTTAAGTGTCGAGCTACGTAGGAATCATAAACTTGCTTAAATTATAAACCCTAGTTTGGCAAACAATGGCATTTGGATCAGGAACCACTAAGAGTTTAGAGAGTCATGAAGTTCAGTTGGTTAGCAATGAAGTAAAACAACCTAAATTTAAGCCCATTCTAGAAGTAGCATACAAGAATGATCCTACAGGTGCATTATCAGTTATTCTGGATAAAGTTGTTATGGTACAAGATGTTCACAGATGCTACAATTGCAAAATTGGTGCCATAGGAGACTTAGAAATTCATAATGCATATGATAAACTGTGTGAAAAAAAAGTACTAAAAAATGAGTTTTCAATAATAGAAAGAAAAGGATTGACCAAAACCCTAGCATTTTTTACTATTTTCAAAATAGAATGGGTACGGATAGTTTTGAGCCGAATACATGATGGAGCTTTTTGGTTTGAGTCAGGGCCAATAAAATTTACCAAGAAAACTATTCATAGGGTTACTAGTATTCCAACCCTCGATTGGAATAGAGAAAAATACAAGTGCCAAATGGAACAATAAAGGAATGACTATCGACACAGTCACAGATCCCCTACTAGATTTTGCTATTAGAATTATTTCACACAAATTCTATCAATCAAGCAGGTTGAATAGTGTACCTCGTATAGCAGTTGATGTACAAGATAATCAAAAGGGATCACACTTATGATCTAGCAAAGCTCATGTTTCAATAGATTAATGAAAATTTGGGAGCTATAAGGAAGAGCAAGGGAGCTCAATGCAAATTTGGATCAATTTTGATGTGTATGTTTTTCTATTTGATGAAAGAATTTCCTTCTATGGGTAAAGTAAAATGGAATCCATATAAAAAAATTGTTGAACAAATTAATGGATACATTGAACAGATGGGTGAAAATTTTGATGCCCAAATGACTAGTTATTTTGAGGACTTCAAAAGGTCCATGAAACAAAGAATGAGAATTCTAGTCTCATTGACTAAGAAATATGAAAAAGATATTTGTTTTCTTGTAGATATAGATTATACTTATATACAAGCAGTTATACCTAGAATAAAATGGCTTAGGCCACTAGGTTATGAACTTGATGTTGATCAAGCCTCTGCAACAATAAAAGCCTTACTTGTAGAAGAAGCAGATAAAAATGCAAAAAAATTTGGAACTTATGATGTCGTCAAATCAAAGGTAATAACAGATTTGAAGACTGCTTCAGCAGTAAAGAAGAAAGAGAAAATGGTGAGACAAATCAAAAGAAAATTTGGCATAGAAGAAGAAGGAATAACAGAAGAAGAAGGAGAAGACATTGAAGAAGAAGGAGATAAACTTCAAGGTTAGAATCAAGTGTCAGAAGGAGACAAAGAGGAAAGTGCTGAGGTAGAAGAAGCCAAGGAAGCACCAGCTAAGAGAAAGACCACAACTCCTTATGCTCCTAAATCCAAGGGGAGGAAAGTAGCTGCCCCTGCACCAAAGAGAGCGACCATAAGGGCTACAGCACAAAAAGCTCAAGAGGAGGCAAAAGGAAAGAAGAAAGACTCAAAGAAGACTACTGCTAAGTCAAAGAAAAGGAAATTTATTCTCCAGCCAGAAACAGATGAGGAGAAAACATATTCAGAGGACAATAGTTAATTTCAAGTGGTAAGACACAAACCCCAGACTGTTGTTGATAAATTATGTTCAAAAATTAGAAATAATGATTTAAAAGGTCTAAAGAACCTAAATTTTTCTAAGCTCACCAAAGAAGAGAAAAATAAATTAGAGGAATCTGTGTATGCTATGATGGCTGAGTATAAGCACACACCTCTAGAATTAGATGAATCTATGCCAAGAGAACTGTATAAAATTATAGAGGATAAATGGCATTTTTGTTTACAAATGGAAAAAGAAATAAGGGAGTCAACATTGGCAAGATTGTTTCCTGATTTGACTAAAGATCAAATAATAAATGTTGTAAGAAGGCATAATAATAGATTCACTCCCAAGTATAGAGCATTCAGCATATTGCAGAATAAAATTGAAGGGGTAGTTACTAAATCCACAAGATTGTGGAAAATAGTTTACAAGAAAATTGAAGATGTATATAATGAAGAATATAAGGTAGAAGCAATTGCCAAGACAAAGGAAAAGAAAGCATCAGAAACCAAAGAAAAAGAAAAAGAACTAGTAGAGAAGAAGAGTAGAGAAGAAAAGGAAGAAGAGGCACACAATCAGGAGAAAGAGGGAGAGAAAGATACAACTGAGCCACAAGATCAAAGTATGCAAGACATACAGGTATCCCCTCCTAGTCCTCCTCATGCCACCATTACACCTAAAAATTTCATAAAAATAAAGGATGTTACAGATACTTCAAATCTAAAAATCAATACATTAACAATAGAGGATTTGGAAATCCTTGACCAATCATCACTAGTAGCAAAATTAAGTTCAAATCCTGTATTGGTCAGTGTTGATGAATTACAGAATCCAAAAGTCAAGGTAAAAACACAAATGCCACCTTTGACCACACAAACTACTAGTATTCTATTCCCTCCACCACCACCTCCACCAAGTATAATCACTTATACACTCCAAGTGTCGAGTACAACAACAGGGGAATATAAAAGAAACATCTGAACAACCAACAAGTTCAACCCCACCTAGCATTCATAAAAGGGATATTCATGCTGAAGTAAAAGATGAAACAAAGAAAAAGGAGGATACTGCAATACAAACATTGGTTGCATTACCAAAATCTGGTGCTCCAACACAAACTCTTCAGCAGCCGAGCACAGATGGATTACAGTTGCAAATCAGGACACTAGGCTCGAGCTCATCAAAGACAGTCAAGAGACTTCACTATGGAGTTACTGAGCTTAATGAAGAGATAAAGATCCCATATTATGAATCTAGCACTCTTACTGAAGAAAAGATTAATGAAATTCAGAGTGCATTAGAAAAAAGAAGGAGACTAGAACCACTAAGAAAGGAATACAAGCATAAGCTTACATTGAATGAAATTAAAGACATATTCACGGAAGCTTTTTTCTTACAATCTCCAGATGAGTCAAGACCAATCATGGAACAACTATCTAATATAGTTGACTACGTGACTAATGAAGACCAAGAAACAAATGCTAGATTCCTTGAATGGTCAGAAAAGAAGTTCCAAGGAAAAGTAAATAGTAAAATATCTGGTGATATAGCACTGTCACAAGAAGAACTGGCAAAGAAAGTTATAACAGTTAAAATTGTACTAGGAAACATCTTTTCCTTGTACAACAAGTTTTGTGATTTTTCCACATTCACACAAGACACTAGCCAGAAAATACAGAGCTTGGAAAACAATATGAAAACTTCTAGCATGCAACTCCCCACAGATCCAGCTTAGAGTGTGAAGCATTTTGTCCAATCGCTTCACACAGAAAGAGAGTTAGCTATTTTAGCAGTAGAGGAGGCAACCAAAAAAGCCAAATTGATACAAATTCAATCATCAATTACTCCTCATTTGGAATTACTTCACAAGGAGCAGATAAATGCAGAGACAATCCTCAGGAAAGACCCCAACCTTTCTTCATCTGATGGACTTGTACAACTAGCGGCAGAGATTGCCATCCAGCATAATACATTAGATGTTGCATTAGCAAATTGGGATGCAGCTCTGAAGGTACTCGTTGAAGTAAATAGCACATTTTTGGCCAAATATGGCATTTCACTCTAAAGACCCCTAACATAAGTGTCAAAAAGGGGGAGAATAAGTAATAAGAGAGTAATAAGAAGTGATTAAGTAAGGGGGAGATAACAAAAAGGGTGAGATAGCACAGTAAGGGGGAGATAGCACATTTTGAGCAAATTTTGAGATAGCAAATTTTGAATGTAGGATAAATTACTGAGTCACATGGATCTTAATTAAATTTTTTTGCCACTCATGTCAAAGGGGGAGATTGTTAGCTTAAAGAATAAATTTGACAACTGAGTGTCAATACACTTAACCAAGATCAAGAGTAAGTGCCGAGTAAGATAAGGTGCCAAGTGATAACAAGTGTCGAGTGCAACAGGTGCCGAGTAATAAAAAGTGCCGAATACAACATATGCCAAGTGATACAGTTTTGTTCAAGTGCCGAGCTATCTAGGAAACAACATGTGTCAAGTATCAAAAATACTTCAGGAGCTGAGTAACTCAGTAGATCAGCATAAAAGTTTGGAATTGCACAAACTATGATACAAACAGTTTTTGTAGCCAACAAAAGGTAAACTTTGAAGGATTTAATGATAAAATCAAATCTTTATTTTTCCTATGTAATTTGCATGCAGCCAATAAGAAAAATGCTAAAGGCATGCAACCAATCAGCAAAAGATAAGTATTGAGCGGGAAATTGAGATTCAATATGGATCGTAGATCCAAAACAAACCCTAAGTCTTTGAAGTCTTTATAAGGAAGATGAAATTTCACTATAAAAGAGAGAGATGAGACACATTGAAGGAAATACAAGGGTACATAACAAAATCTATTTTCAGAAATAAGAGTTATCAGATCGCAAAGGATCAAGATCAAGAGAAGACAAAAAAGGAGCCTATATTCAGCAATCAAGGATTGTAATCTATCAGGTTTATTGTATCTAATACACTCTAGCAATTGTATTAGAGTGAAAATCCTATGGTGATAGGTTCGCTTTACAGCTATTTTGTAAGAGCCTTTGATTAGGTGATTAAAATCCTTTAACTAGGTGACACTTCATGTTAAGTGTTTGAAAATCTTCTAACCAAGTCACTATTAATACAGTGTAAAGCCTTTAACAGGGCAGGCCTTTAATAGGGCAAACCATCAGAAGTGGTTAAACAATATTGCTACAGTAAATGTTTGTGGGTATCATCCCGCCCCATTTTTACCTTCTTATTCCTTGAGGGTTTCTGGGTTACCAAATTTTGGTGTTATGTGTTATTGATACATGAGTGTTGTTACATGTTTATTTGATGTATTTACATGCATGCAACTTACTTTTAGTTAAAAGTTTTATTGGCTAAAGGTTGATACTTATGATTCACACCCCCCCCCCCCTCTCTCATAAGTACTCTTTCCATATTTGAATATTCCAACAATGAAAACTCTTCTTCTCAAAGCTAACCATGCAAAGAAAGAAGCCTTAGGTAAGGTGAAATTAGTTCAAGGAAAAAGAGAAAGCTAGGAAGGAACTTTATTATTTTTTATCTTTTGAATAAGCATGTATCCTTCTTTAATTGAATAAGATGCATTTTTGCCAAGGGTCCAAATTACTCAATGCTCATTCCCAAGATATAAACTACTAGTGTTGAGAGGATTTGATGACATCAATCTTGATCAATAGGAGAGATAAAAAATTCACTTAGATCCTTCCAAATCACTTTTTTTGAAAATAAACAAATTGTTGATACAAAGTCTATCAAATATTTGCTAAATATTTCTTAAATGTATTTGATATGTTCCTCTAAAACTTAACAAAAAAATGTTGGCACAATTATAATTTTAAAAATTGTTATATGCATCTTATTTTAAGATTCTAATTATTTGAAATATGAAAACAAAATATGATTAGATATTTATAAAAATAATTTTCTCTATTTTAAAAAAATTTCCACTTCTACTGATTCACAAAAGAATTAAAATCATAATGTATAGAAGATGCTAAATATTTCTTAAATGTATTTGATATGTTCCTCTAAAACTTAATGGAAAAAGTGTTGGGACAATTATTAAATTAACTAGTGTCATGTAGTGGCTTGTATTTTCCATAAGTTGTTAAAAAAAGGAAAATGTCAAAGCTTTAATAGTTGTATTAGACCATTATTTTTTATTTTTTATTTAAATTGAAGTTTAGAAAAGCCTTGTGAAGGAAAGAACTTGTAGCAAATTCTCCACATCATCACCTAGAAAAGAAAACATTCCTTGAAAGACCTAACAACATCCTAAGCAATCTACTTTAATCCACAAACCAAAAATGGGCAATTAAGAAAGCCAATTTCAAAAATATGATCATAGAACCTCCATTACATCAAATTTATTTTAAGATTGTAATTAGTTGAAACATGGAAACAAAATATGATTAAATATTTGTAGAAGTAATTTTTTTTAAAAAAATCTTCCATTTCTAGTGATTCACAAAAGAGTTGAAATAATAATGTATAGAAGACGTTAAGTATTTCTTAACTATTTGATTTGTTCTAAAAAACTTAATGGAAAAGATGTAGTGGTCTATATTTTTCATAAGTTGTAATAATTTATTTTTAAGGGTAAAACTTTAAAATTTATATTGTATCATAATAATATTTACACCTTTTTTTTCTAGGTTTAAAGAGGGCTCATGGAAGGAAAATAAGTAAGTTGTTATAAATTAAGGTTTATGAAATAAATTAAACAAATATAAGTAGAATATAGGTAATAAAAGTTTGATGGCAAGAATTGACTTAAATGAAATGTCCAGATAATATTAAAATAAACAACTTGAAATAATTAAATTAGTATAAGAGTAATGTATAATAGTATTTAAAATAATTTTTGTACATTTTATATATAAATAAAATATAACTATGGAAAATATGATGAAGTAGTGAGTTGAATATTAGTTGTAAAAAAATATTTTTAGAGTTCAAATTAAATGAACTAGTTACATATTATTTAACATGACTAGAACCAAGAATTACAAGTGAGATAGTCAACCTAAAAAACTTAAACTTTACATATATTTTATTATATAGGAGAATTTTAGAATATTGCCTATAATATGGGTACATGTAGTGCTTTTTCCAATTTTTCTCCTATAACATGCAAATATATTAGCCAGTCTAAGTGCATTAAAATAATATTAATGATTTAAGAAATTAAAATACTCACATAAATGCTTTAGAAAAATATAGAGTGATAATAAAAAATTAAAATATTTGCATCTTATTGGATGAAATAAAAAAAATATTAGTCACTAATTAAGGACAAGCGATGGAAATAGTATAGCCTATGACAAATGCAATAATGTGGGAAAACTATGATTCAACGAGGTTGTAGGTAATTATTTTTTTCTTCTAAATTGTCATGCCTGACCACTACTTCGAATCATTAGCATTTTAGACCTTTCTGTTTAGAGTTCATTTCAGTAGATATGTTGTCTTTCATTGTAGAACTTGGTTATATTTTGTGTCATTTTGGATCTCAAGATATGTTGAATGATACTTAAGATTTCATGATTTGAAACTGGTACACTTTTATATATTTATTATTGCATGATGTCTGGTAACAATTATGATTATTAGGTTTCAAACATGATGAATACTACATTTTTTGATGAATAGATATTGGAAAGGAAGTTTTAATTGTATGTTTAACATGTAATTTCAAATACAATTGTGTGTTAATATGCTCTATGTGTTTGAATCTGTCATTATATTTTCATGTGTGACTGAGAGGGAGTTGAATTATCATTTTGGTATTGATTATCTGACTTATGATAACTTGTAATTATGGAGTACATTTGGCATTGCATATATTCACTTCTTTTAAGGTCTTAATACCTAAGTTAGGATGGACATAAACATTTTCAATTTTCTAATTTTGAAATAAATTTGAATATCTTTATATATATATATATATATAACCCTAAATGGGTCTCGAATGCTTTGGTATGAGGTATTATGTTCATTGTTTAAAAGCCAAATATATATATATGGCGGTGGGTTGTGACTATCATTTGTACTCGGTATAGTGATGGTGTTGCAGTTGTATTCAATGCATATTTATGAACCTTTATGTCACTGAAGTTTGGCCAACCTTTTCTATGCGAATTGGGTTTTTCTTGTTGAAATGGGCCAGAAATTTGGCTGCAATACTCAGTTCTATTATGCATCTGGCATTATGGTTGCTATGAAATGACATCATGGATGAATTAGTCGGCAAAGCATTCATGTCATAAAGCTGAGCATAGTTTGGGTTCTCCCTATTAATCATTATCTTCTCTTGCACATCAGAGTTTCCAGTTTTGGAAGTATGCTTTTGATTTGGGGCTTTGGCAATGGGTATTGCAGAGTTTTTTATCAAGCTTTTTGGGACCCTTTTTGTGATTTGAGGTAGGGGGGCCTTTCCTAAACCCTACTCTCTCTCTTTTTCATGTGTGTTTCATTCAAAATTGTAAACTAGATTGCTAAAGGATGAATTGTTTATGGTTTCGCATATCGACA
The DNA here is from genome assembly GCA_028749045.1 of Cupressus sempervirens. NCBI lineage: Eukaryota > Viridiplantae > Streptophyta > Pinopsida > Cupressales > Cupressaceae > Cupressus > Cupressus sempervirens. Next base: position 225,646,853 of record CM053791.1, read on the forward strand.
CCCAAGGGTGGTTGTATGCAGGGCTAGCAATAAATTTGTTGAACTCTGTAGATTTCCAATTTTTGGATGTGTGTATGGTGAAATTGCCATGGTAGCATAGCTTTCTGAAGTGTATTTGTTTTATGTATGGTAATATGTATTATTGTGATGTTTTCGGCATTCTTCAAGTTGAGCTCTATGTGTTTTGAACTTTAGTGGATATTGTTAATTTTGAAAAAAAAAATAGTTTGCATGAGTTCATGATATAATTATGCAGTTGAATCCTTATCAAGATTTAGTTTGGGTTTTAGTTGGATTGTTTTTGTTGGGTAAAATAGTTTGTATATATATAAAAATTTACTCATGTTATTCATCGAGTCGAAATTGTGTTTGGAAATACATGCCATCGACTGTTAGCATGAAAAATAATAATGCTTAACTGTATAGTAAAAGCTAATGCATATTGTTATGTAGATTTTGGGAAGTCATGGTATTTGTGTAATTTGGAATGTTTTGCATTCGCCATGCTCAGTCACCATTATGAGAATTTGAATGATGTATCTCTGTTTCGTAATTGGATTTTGGGTGTAAAACCTGAGTCTGTCTTATGAGATATAAATGTATGGGTACGAGGCTCAATCCGAATCGCATGATGTTTTTTTTTAAACATCAGTTTTTAAAAGTTTAGATTGCTATATGAAGTTGTATGATCTTGAAATATAGGTAAACCTTTGAACACATACATTATACTGAGGATGACATTTTGTAACACACTACCTACCATAAACAAAACAATACTTGAAACAAAGAATGAACAATGACTGCAATAATTTTTTTTTATTTAAATCATCTCAACACAAGTTCCAATACAAGGATTGATTCACTCGTATACAGAAAAATTCCCAATGAAAGAGAATATCGTCTAAATACATTTTCATTACAATAAGAATACATAAAGAGTTCAATATGATCTTGAAGTACAATTTCATTTCTAGACACCTATGTCGAACATAGGAACCCTAAATGAAGATTCAAGAAGTAACTTCAATAAACATCCTTAGCTACTTGAAACTCGAAGCACCTAAAAACCACATAGAATGCAACATAACACAAATAGGGGCTCAGTACACATTGAGTTTAAAAGTGAAATCCATCTGCATACATGTTAGTACCAACATATAGATATCCAAAAGCAAATTTCTAATCCATCTAATATAGTGCAAATTTGATATTAATATGCAAGAAGTAAACAATTACTTATCAATTCAAAATTATATTTGCACTAAGAACAACCCGTAAATGAAACATATATATTCTGAGGTGTCATCATTAAGGCACTAAATTTTTGCATCCAAATATGGTATGCTCATAGTCATCATATAATAGAATTCTCTATTTTACTTGTCATTGACATAATATAGACATGCCTTTTCTCCATACTTAACCATATAGGTTATCACTGAATTGATTAACTGAATAGGATAAACCAAATTCAGCCACCTCGATATACGTTCATCACAGCTATTCTTAAAAAAAAGAAATCAAACAGATATACTAAGAATGTACATGTGGCAAATATAAAATCAATTTACAACATGATACTACATCCTTAAATCCATCTGTAACACATCTTATTCTACCAAGTTCAAACGTAAATATGGATAATTACAACAACAGAAATAAAACCTATAATATCAAGATTGCATAAATACAATTGAACTATTGCACAGCTCAATGATACTTACAAAATCTTCATACTATACTTTTAATTCCTTTCTAACCTAACCATCTACACTTAACATCGAACTGACCAAGATAACAAATCAAAATGCAAATGATATTCTTGTTATAAATTACACATCATCAAACATATATCAAAATTTGCCTCAATTCATATACTACTTTCACTTAATTAAGAACTAAAACTCATCTTAAATAATAAAAGAACTCTATCTTAAGCATCTAATCTCAAATAGTCTAATAATGCTAATAGAACACATTATTATCATAATAGAAACTAAGTACATCCAAATCTTAACAAGTGATCGTTAACTAAGTTATTAAGATAAACAAGAGTCTATAAAAGTAACACCTCTGTTTTGACAATAAGCCACCACCCAAAATAACTACAACAACATATTAAGATGTGATGTTTAAAATCAATTTGGAATATACTTCACAATATACAATGTGACTTTCAACATCCCGACACTCAAAAGTAATTTAGGATATAACATTCCTAATCTAAAATGTACATCCTAGCTGTTCATAAATAACTGCTTTGATAATGAAACAACAAAGTTAACCAATGTTTTCGTTTATCAATACTGTCATACTTAGTTGCGAGTAACTTCTCAAAACAGCAATTAGTGACGACTCAATATCCATCATAATTTACTGAACATAATAAACTATCTCTATTCACCACTGTAAAACTCGAGTTCCATATAAAAACATTATATAATACTGCCCTTGATGACCCAATTCACAACATATGACTGTCATCTCACAATCATAATACAAGTAAATATTTATATATACATACATACATACATACATATATATATATATATATATATATATATATATATATATATATATATATATATATATATATATATATAGACACACACACACACACACACACACACACACACACACACACCTTTCTTTTAATGTAAACAAAATTCAAACAAGTATTGAGCAGTTTTATACTATTGAATTGATGCATCTACCTGCTTCATGTTTTATCTAGCTAATGAAATAATGACATTGCACAGTTTCCAAGTCTCAATATAACAAGATAACAAAAACCTGACAGCATACAAATTTCAAATAGTAATTGAAACATAATTCCAACTCACATAGAGTATCGGTTGTTAGATAGCCTTTTGATGACATAATAATACTACACCAAGAAATGCTGATACAACATTCTTTATGCTTCGAACTAAATATATGACCAAATGTCAACCCTCATACCATGAAACTGTTCAACAAAATGTCTGCTTACAAATCCAAACAATGATACAATATTCATACTAAGTTATTAGTTTTATGCAACTTGAATTTCCATATAAGTTTCTACTACTAGTGTTTTAATACCATCACCGCGGGTCAAACTGCACTTCAAACCCAAGCCTATATTTCAAAAATCAAGTTCGATTACTTTCCTCCAATCTCAAACCCTCTATAAAACAATGATAGTGCCTCTAACATCAAACTAGTTATTCAATGTTACCACAAAACCCTCAAACCATGCATCTATGAATTCATAAACATATATTGCCTACAGATTAAATCTGGGTGATATCACATAGATACTGTTTTACCAAATAACAGAACCCCAAACATAAAACCCATACCACAGAGTAACTATGTTCCTTTATCACAAGCCATTCATATGACAAAACGTCTATATAACACAAGAAATCAAAACACATAGTTGACCTCAGTCATCTTGAATCTGAATATATATAATACTTTTTAAAACATCATCTAAAACCAAAAACACAATGTTTGAAAACACATATTGCTCGTTATCCAAATATGGATATATACAGAGCTCGACACCAATTCTCCAACCCCACATATACCCATACTTGGGTATCGACAAGTGTAACTTAAAACTGAACTTCCACAATTTCCTTAGAACAAAATTAACACCCAAAACAGTAAAGGGTAAAGGTTAGGAACTACCCCCTACTTGAGATTCAGCAAACATGAAATCGTTCAACATAGAGCTCTACGATGAAGCTTAAAATGAAAGCCCCAGAAGCCAAATCCAACCGAACTTCAAAAATGCAGAGATTGAAGAACTTGCAAAACAAACTGATGATGAGTAACATCTTGATGCTCAGCCTCATATGCATGTAAACACTTTCAACAACCTCATTCAAGATTCTGAAACCATAGCAGCTAAGTTCACAAATGTAAACCAAACAGAGCAAGGCGGCCATGTTTTCGGCCTAACCTCAACAAAAAATGCACTCGCAAATGAAATGATCAACAGAAACCCTAAGTGCCATAATACCTCTTAAATTATGCTTTCAAAACCCAAATTAACAAAACTAAATAATATGTATATTCTATCAACTACGGTTAACAAGACCCTAATTAAATAAGTGAACTAATGTCTTGAAGTAAAACCAATTTAGGGTAAATGCATTTAGATATATTTTACCACATTCACAACATTTGCAAATATACTAAGACAAAAACCTCTAAGGAAGTGATTAATCTATTAACAATTTATAAGCATAAACCTTGTAAAGTTTAACCTCATGAACACTTGATACCCTAACATTATAAATTCTTATAATCATGCTTTCAAACCTTAAAAACTCAATTTAAATTAAGAACTTAAACATTTAATCCTTCAAAGCAATCTGATTAATGTAACCACAAAAGTCAGGTATATGAAACCTCTTAATATAACATATTAAAATCATAAGTCATCTATCATATCTACATAGAGTAATGCTGATACCGAAAACACACTCAAAAAAAAAAATTTATGTTTTGCTAAATAGAATATAACCAAGTTTTGACTGAATAATCAACATATCAAATAGAAAGAAACTAGATCACAGCTAAGTCATAAAAGCAAAATAACTAATAGAAGGAGTCAGACATGACACATTTGGTCAAATAGTTGGCTTGAAACTTATAAAAATGTTGTAACAACATTTGTCGGCTTAGTGTACTGTATGCTTCCTATGCTATTATTGATTGTCGTCATGGGAATTTTATGGTGATTTTTATTACTTGTCAATCAATGATATTCAACAACTTTTGATTGATGTTATTCTCGAATAACAGTCTTGACAATTTGTCAAACAGTTAGGAGGTAATTTGGAAACAAGTAGAAATTTTATGCAATAGCATAAATCCCTTTTTTATATATATGGAAATTGTTTTGATAAGGAAATTATGAATTAATACTTAATTGAGTTTTAGATGTTGGATGGTTAAGTTTTATGTTAGTTATCAAAGATAGCTTTATCAGAACTTTTAATATGAAGCTTGAAATTAACAGTGATAACATGGAGATAGTTTAATTTGTCCACTATAATTTTTTGGAAATCTAAGACGTAATGGTATTTAACTGATGATTAGTGAAAATTTCTTGCATTTATACAAGGCATTATTTGATACGCAAGGACATGGATAAATACTGTTATCAATCTAATCATTTTGTGAATAGATAGTATGCATCTTTGAATATAGAGAATGTACATTTTAATAATTTTGGTTATTGTCATGATGAAGTTACATTGTTAATTCTATGAATCACATTTTATATTGTTCTCAGATATTATTTTTTTATATGAACATTGTTTAATTTATAATTGAGCAGTGGCTTATTGTCAAATAGAGGTGAAACTTCAATAGACATTTGTTTTTTATTATAACCTCGTTAATGGTCATTTGTTAAGTTTTGACTGTACTTAGTTCCATTATGTCTAATTCTGATTATGAAGTGCTTCAACAACATATATAGATCCTTTTGACATAAGATTTTGAAACAGAATTTGTTTATTATAAAGATGTGTTTCAGTTCATAATTAAGATGAAAAGTTGTTTTGTGGATGACGTAGATTTATGATATATGATTGATGATGTGTCAATTAAAGAAAGAATATCATATGAGCATTGTTTTATTATCTTGGTCATTTTGAAAGATAAGTCTAAGTTTACTTTTGAAATTGATAGTAAAATATGAGATTTTCAAAAGATGGAGAATGTAGTATCATGTTGTAAACCGGTTTTATATCCGTTGCATGTACATTCTTAGCATATCTATTTGATGTGTATTTTAATGATAGCTATGATGAACATATATCGGGGTGGTTGAATTTGGTTTATCCTATTCAGTTAACTAATTTAGTGATAACTTTAAAATGAATTGGGTCGGTTAATTACATATAAAAGACAATTGGCCTTACCTAAGACTTAAACCTATATGGTTAAATATGGAGAACAAGGCATATCTCTATTCTGTCATTGACAAGTATAATAGAGAATACTGTTATGTGTTGACTATTGGAATACCATACATGGATGCAAAATCTTAGTGCCATAACGATGACACCTTAGTACATATATGATTCATTTATGGGTTATTCTTAGTGCGAGTTAAATTTTGCATAGTAAGTAAATGATTACTTCTTGCATATTAATTTTGGAACTGTACTATGTTAAGTGGATTAGATATCTGCATTATGGTTATGTATACGTTTATTCTAACATGTATGCAAGTGGATTACACTTTTTAACTCAGTCTGCACTGAGCCCTCATTTTGTGTTGTGTTTCATTTCTAAGTGTTTTCCAAGTACTCCAAGTCGTTTAGCAAGTAGCTAAAGATGATTGTTGTAGTTACTTCTTGAAAACAACATTTAGGGTCCCTATGTTGGACATAGGTGTTTAGAAATGTTATTTTACTTCATTATTGTACTAAACTCTATATGTATTCACATTATAATGGATATGTACTTTGATGATATCATCTTTCATTTTGAGGTTTTTAGATTGAGAGTGGTTTAATCTATGTATTTGTACTTGTATTAAGTTGGAATATTTTTAAAAAAATTATTGCGTTCATTGTTCTTGTTCTTTGTTTCAAATTTATTGGTTTATGCTTAGTGTAGCATTACATTTGGTATCAGAGTAGGTTAGAATAACCAAGACTCTTGGGTTATAGGGTTTAACCCATCATTGATGTGTTATTAACTGTTAGTTTTTTTCAGGTAGCTATCATGCCTCCTGTCACTAGAGGAACTCGGGGATGCAGCATTCTTGAGGATAACCTAGCTCACAGAGGCAAAGGCAGGGGCAGGGGTATGGTAGAGGTCCTAGGCACCAGAATGATGCTAGAGTTGGTCAGTTTGATTAGAATGTTGGGGTTGGAAACAACCAGGATAACAAGGCAGACCAAGCTATTGTACTTCACAGGATATTGGAACATCTTGATAATATTGAGATTAACAACCAGATTCCTAGTGCGGAAGTGAATGATAGACCTCTTGTGTAGGGTATTAACCTTCTTGATCCAGTGGCAAGAGCTCAGCTCAAGAATCTTTCCAACATGAAAGGGTTGTTATTTTATGGTATGAAATAGGGTACAACGGTAGAAGCTTGGCTACTAAATATTGAGCGATGCTTTGTCTTACATCGTTACTTGAGTAATGTGAAGGTAAGATGGACGGTTATGCATTTGAGGGGTTTTGGTTCCTTGTGGTGGGAATAGGATTTGGAGAAATTGGGCATTGATATCTCTCTTGTTACTTGGGATCTCTTTTTAGAGTGATTCAAGGAGAGGTTTATGTCTGAATATTGTTGTCAGGCCTGTGCAGAGGAGTTCTTTCATATTTTGTAGTCTGGATCTACAGTGGAAGCTTATAAGCATAGGTTCTACGAGCTTTAAAATTTTTTTGGGTGGGCTGAAAATGATAAGGCCATGATACAACACTTCATCAGAGGGCTTATGCCCAAGATTGGGGAGGAAGTGAGAACTTTTTGACCTTTGACTATGCAAGAAGCTTTGGAGCAAGAAAAGTTGATTGAGATGAAGTCTGGTTATCATGGGGCTTCAAACAAAACCAACATGAATCCACCTACCCTGAACATCAGTATGAATCAAAAGCCTTCACAGAGTAATAAAGTATGTCTTATTCCTTCTAGTCAAAACATGGGATTCAAGAAAGCTGTTGAGTGTTTTCATTGTGGATAATTAGGTCATTACTAGTCTCGGTGCCCTAACTGGGACAAGCCGAAGGTTGGACCTCAGCCAGCTAGGTTTGAAGTGACAGTTGGTGATTCTTCCAAGAACCACCATATCTTTGCAACACTAGATCAGAAGAAAGCTGAACACTAGAACACGGTTATAGAAGCTCAAGGTAATACTGCCATGCCCAAACTATGAGGGCAAAAACACACAAGATTTTTTTTAAAAATAATAATTAAATTGCTCTAAGTTTTGAAATGATTGATTACAGTTTAAGTAAAGGTTCTCTACATCATCTTAAGTTTAAAACTCTTATGGAGGAATACATTGTCAGAATTTTGAAGTTCTTCATTATTAGATTGATATCAATCTTTATTCGAGTTGTTATTACATTGCTTAAACAATCATGTGAAAATTATTTTAATAAAAATCTAAATGAAATTGTGTTTAGATTAATCATAAAATTCAACCAAATAAACCCGAGTTTAAATCTATATCAAATAGCCAACTAACCTTCCATACTTTATCTACTTAGAACGAACTAAAACAATTATAACAATTAAAAACAAAACATTAATGTCAAACTTAAATTAAAGGTTATTAATGTGAAATATAAACTAGTCATAGATTTAATTTACTAACAACTAACTAATTTAACTTAAAACTAACTAACTAAATCTAAAATTTGATCTAACCATATACAAAATGAGTGACTAATCTTTAAATAAAACTGAACTTTAAAATTAAAATAAAATTAAAACTAACTAATTAAAACATGAAATTAAACTAATACTACTAAAGAAATATATATAAAATTTAAAACAAATATCTTTCACAATTTTAGTAACTAAACTAATTTACATCTCACTAACTTAAAAACTTATAAAAAAAAACTAACACACACCTAAAATGACTAAAACTAACCTATTTTCTAACTTAACACCTAACTAACCCCCTAATCCACCTACACCCCACCCTCCACCCCATGCAATTCAAAGCCCCTACATCAAAAAGGTATGCTGACCATGTAGGGGAAAGAGTTTAAAGCAGATATTTTTCCTTAGCAACTTTACTAACACAAACAAAACTCAACCAAAGTCCTAAATTATGTCATGTCATTTACATGATGGAAGCCTTACATCTACACACGCAGCCCAAGATGGAGAAACATATCCCAAGTAGTGGAGCAGGTAAGCAGAGACAAGGGAAAAATGAAATGAAAGATGGTGACAGCTATAATCAAAATTTATGGCAACTTTCAAACTCACCACAAAAAAAAATACTTTCCTTTCCAAACTGAGTGCTAGATATGGTGGAATATGGGGATGGGACAGGGTGGCAGGGTGATGTCACCCTCCCATCAAGACAACCTTGATTTTGATTGGACATAACTACCTTTTTAACTCCAATCTAAATTGACGTCCAAGGCCAACGGGTAAGCAATAAACTCAAAAAGTTTTATAGGTGAGGAGACAATTAGGATGAGATGTTATAAGATATATATTTTTTGAATTTCCTTTGTAATTTTATCATATATATTTATGTCTTTACTCTATCTTGTTTTATTACAAAATTTAAATAAAAAGGATAAATAAATGAATATTCTGTTCCATTTCAAAATAAAATGGTCTCCGTACAAATTCCAGTGAGCAATTTTGCACTTGGGAGTGTATTTTTTTGGAAATTTATCTAAGTATTGATTACAAGGCAAAGTAAATGTTTTTTGTTTTTTTGGTCTATATGTTAAGGTTTATTTTTTGAATAGATTTAAAACATTTATACCACAGCTTGAGTCACAATGACACCAAAATCAATTGATCTCCTATATGACTTAAATTGGAATAATTCGACCTTTGTCATTATTTCTTTTTAATGAAAAAACCATAAAGACTTGTTACAACCTTAACATACCAAGAATTTGAATTATTCGTTTTGTTCAATAATGCAATAATTGTTTGATTCTAGTAATCAAGAAAAATGAGACTACATACATGATCAAAAATTTTCTTTTCAACATATAAGAAAACTTGAAATTTTGCCAAATTAAATCAACATAAATTCCATCCTATTTTTGATATGCATCCATCTAAATTAAATCACGATTAAACCACATGATAACCAATTATACTCAAACACCAATTTTATTGGCAAACCTAATTCAAAGGCTCAGCTGGGAAAGAAACAGGAAGAAAACTCGGCTTCATTCCCATTTACAAAAAAGTTTAAAATAGAAAATTACATAGGATATCATTCCTAAATTTCAAAAATTTAATTGAATTTTCTTCATGACCATCATCAAGGGATTTATAATTTTTTCTGCAACAGATTTCTAGAACCAAGGAGGAAACAGAATCTGATCAGGTGACCTAAAGCATGACCAAGAACAATTCAAACATGCATATTCATACAAGGTTCTCACAATATGAGTCACAATGAATCAACACTAGGGAAAGGTGGCTTCTTCCAATAGGATAAGTTAAGCACAACACCAAATCAGATGCCCAATCAGGGCTATTAACCAAGAACTTTCGTTCTTCCATTTAAACATGCCATACTCATACAAGGTTTGTGCTGACGGGTAGGGGCCCATAACACCCTACCCTCTCTCCCTCTTCTCATCCTAAAAAGAGACTCTACAGTGGTTGGAGTCTAACGAAACAAACCTTTCCCAAAATTAGTCACTTCTACCCTCTCCAAGGGTGAGTAATACCAAAACACCCATGCAAGAAAAATCTCAAAATTACAACCATAAACATGAAAGGAAATCATCCAAAATAACGTGGTTTTCAAATCTTCCCAACATAACCACAAACATACAAATATTGAAACAACAACAAGGTAGCATAAGCATGAAACAAACATAAAAATCTGCACAAGGAAGATGAGAATTCCTGCCTTCACAAAGAGGTAATGGCAATGAACAAGTTTGAGTAGAGCTTTTCCCTTCCTTGCTCCAATCTTCCAAGACTTCTCTCTAAATGTAGAGATTGGGTAACAACCTCCACTAGTCCAAGAAGCGCCTCTAGATAAGCCTCGAATTCAACCACCAAAGGGATCAATAACTACATCCACCCACCTAAAAATCTAGAAGCTCCTAACTCAACCCACACTATGGTTAAATACTAAATGGAGGTGAGGTGAGGCAACTCATGATAGCCATAGTCAATTTTCGCACAAAGGCAAAATGAGACTTTTTGAGTGGCCTCAAAAGTCAATAAAAGGGGCTTAGGGGTTGGAAAAGACCCCTAACCCATATCCATACCCTTTGGGTATAATTATTTCATATTTTAAGCCTTAGGAAATAGGTTTAGAGTCAAACAAAAGCTAGGAATAAAATAAGACCATTTAACAACTCTAACAATGCAGATTAAGCATTAATTCGGATTAAGCAATGACTAACCTTGATTAAGAACCAAATAGTAAACTAACACTAACTTAAATCAACACACTGAAGAACATAAACAATTTATGAGTGTCAAGCGACACTAAAAGAACATAGTTATGAACATTAACATTCACTAAACACAGAGAGATACATACATACATCTCACAATACAATACTTGAATTACGAACTACAAGGTTTCCAAAATTAGCACATAGGGATCAGTTCTGTTCCTCTATAGGGTTTTTCGGCTAAATATCTGCACACTCATTACACACATCAGTAGTCCCATAAAATCAAATGTACATATATGTATACATATCAAGAATCTACATAAATTGAAACATACATCAATAAGGGTTTCTTCATCCTGCTTAATTCTCAACCATTTAAAATCTCTTAAATCAAAGTCTCAATCCTACATTTACTGATTTCATCAACATACATATACATGAAACATTAAATGACAAACATGAAATATATATGAAAGTAACATCACACAATATGAAATAGTATAGTATGTTTCCAAGCATCAGATAATGTCTCGACCTCTCGAGTCATGAATATCAAAATAATAGTAATGTATCACTATGCTACGATGGGTCAAGGCGAGGCCTCACATCCTCCCCCACTAGGCATCAACTTCCTCCTGGAGTTCATCAAAAAGATACGGGTACTGAGATCACATATGCGCTGCATCCTCCCATGACGCTATGATCTCATTTTAACAATCCCACTGGACCCTAACCTGGTCCAGCTCTCAGCCTCGAAGTGCTAGGTTCTGTTGGGCAATAATGCAGATAGGCTCCAATGCTATCTATTCGTCTGACTCCACCTGTAAAGCATCCCAATCTATAATATGAGACACATCATAAATGTATCCTCTAAGTAAAAAAATATGAAACACATCATGGATGTGTTATAGGCTAGGTGGAAAAGATAAATGGTATGCAACAGGTCCTATCCTCTCAAGGATCTTGAACGGCCCAAAAAAATGGGGTACCAACTTAGAGCCCTTTCTGAATCAAATCAGACTCTTGTGTGGTTGCACCCTCAAGAACACTCTATCACCAACTTTATAATCTCGATCCACCCTCTTCGCATCAGCATACTTCTTTTGCCTATCCTGTGCCTCTCTCAAGTGCTGTCTAATCAGGGTCACCTGCTACTCCATCACCTTTACTAACTGGGGACCAATAGATACTCGATCCTCGATCATATCCCAACTCAAGGGTGTCTTGCATAGTCTCCCATACAAGGCCTCATAAGGTGGCATACCTATGGAAGAATGGTGCCCATTTTTATAGAAATTTAACTCAACAAGATGTAGGTATTCCTCCCACTTGACCTGATGGTCCATCACGTACATACGTAGCATGTCCTCCAAAACTTGATTTACTCGCTCAGTCTGGCCATCAGTCTGAGGATGGTACACTGTACTAAAATTGAGCCTAGTGCCCAAAGCTGACTGCAACTCTCTCCAAAATGAAGAAGTGAACAATGAGTCTCTATCAGAGATGATCTTACAGGGAACACTATGAAGTCTAACAATGTCCTACAAGAACACTTGAGGTATGTCTTGTACTATGAATGTAGTATGCATGGGTGAGAAATGGGCAACCTTGGTCAATGTGTCAACTATCACCAAAATGCCATCATGGCGAGAAGATGACATAGGAAGACCAACAATAAAATCCATAGATATAGTATCCCATTTCCACTATGCAATCTCATGCGGCTGGAGAAGCCCATCAGGATGATGATGCTCTGCCTTCACCCTCTAGCACTCGAGGCATCTCGCAACCATGCTACCAATCTACACTATCATGCCTGGCCAATGATACAACTGCCTCAAATTTGCATGTAACTTCTTAACATCGGGGTGCGCTGCATAAGGTGCTCTATGAGCCTCAAGTATAATGGGCTCGTGCAAACCCCCAATGGAAGGTACATACATACATCCCCTATGACGCAAAACTCCATCAAACTCCAAGGAATATTCTGCAAACTTCCCTTCCAAGGGTCTCTGAGAATGTACTAACTGACTCACTTCTGTATAAAGCTCATTAGCTGGTAAGTGCTATAAGATCTGCTCTCTCAAGTTAGTGCAAGTAGTCACAGAAGAAAGCTCATGGTGCCTTCTACTTAAGGCATCTACAACCACATTGTCTTTTCCCTTGATGTAGTGAACATCAAAATCATACTCACATAAAAACTCCAACCACCTTCTTTGCCTAGCATTAAGGTTTGGCTGAGAAAATATGTACTGCAAGCTTTGGTGATCGGAATGAAGCTCAAATTTATGACCCAGAAGGAAATGTCACCATCTCACTAAGGCATGAACCACTACCACAAGTTCTAGGTCATGAGTAGGATAATTGAGTTCATGAATCTTCAACTTCCTAGACTCAAAGGAAATAGGTCATCCATCCTACATAAGGACTGCCCCTAAACCATCTAAAGATGCATCGGTGAACACCACAAAATCTGCAACAAGATCTGGTACTGCAAGAATTGGTGCACTCGTGAGGGCTATCTTGAGCTCTTGAAAAGCTCTACCACACTTCTCTGTCCACTCATACTTCTTCCCCTTTTTTTTGAAGAGATGTAATGGGCTGTGCCAATCTAGAGAATCCTGAAATGAAGCGTCGATAATATCTTGCTAGCCCCATAAAGCTCCTCACTTCAGTAACACTGGTGGGTGCTGGCCAATCCATGATGGCCCTAATCTTTGATGGGTCTACTAAGACTCCATCACCTGATATGACATGACCCAAATAATGTATATTGGGTCTAAAGAATGCACACTTTGACAAGCTACCAAACAACTGATTCTCTCTTAATTTTTGCAATACCTGTCTCAGGTGCTCTTAATTCTCTTTCTCATCATGAGAATAAATTAGAATGTCATTAAGAAAAAAAACCACAAACTTATCCAAAAAGTTACAAAATACTCCATTCATGAGGCTCATGAATATAGCTGGAGCATTCGTAAGGCCAAATGATACCACTGTGTACTTGTAGTGACCATATCTAGTACGAAAAGCTGTTTTGGGGATATCACTATCCACAATCCTCAACTAATGATAACCCAACTTCAGATCAATCTTTGAAAATACTCAAGTACCCCGCAACTGATCAAAGAGATCATTAATTCTAGGAAGAGGATATTGGTTCTTGATGGTCACTTTGTTCAATTGTTGATAGTCAATACACAACCTAAGTGATCCATCGTTCTTCTTGACGAAGTTCACTGATCCACCCCAAGGTGACACACTAGGTCGAATATGCCCCTTCTCTAAAATTTCCTCCATCTGAGCTTTTAGCTCACTAAGCTCATGAGTAATCATCCTGTATGGTGCTCTCGAAACTGGCTCAACTCCTAGCACTAGGTCTATTTGAAAATCCACTACTCTAGGTGGAGGCATCCTAGGAAGCTCTGAAGGAAACACATCAGTAAACTCCTGTAGGATTGGAAAATCATCAAGGGATGGCTCCCTCTCTAAATCTTCCTCTCTATCACTAATGGTGATAGCAAACAACTGACAACCCTTTCGCATGCACTGTCTAAGCTACATAGAAAAAATCATACGAAGGGACACTAGCCTCTTCACTCCAAAGATCTCCCTAGAGATAGCATCATCATCCACACATTCCACCCTCTTTTGTCAAGAATTCATCTTGGCGCTATGGGCATAAAGCCAATCCATGCCAAGAACAACATCATAAGAACCTAGAGGGGTAATGCATAGATCAATCCTAGTGGACATGTCTCCAATCTACATCTGACAACTCTGCACCATGGAACTAACTGACGCTTTGGCTCATAAGGGTAACTCTACTTCCCAACTAACATCCTGTCTAACTGCCACTAGCCCACAATGCTCCACCACAAATGGAGATATAAAAGAGTCAGTAGCCCCAAAATCAAATAAAACTATAACCATACGACCCTTTATAATACCTGTATCCTCGATAACTGTGGCCTGATGCTCAACCTGGCAGTTGTCAACCACTACAAAAACTCTATGGAATCTACCCATGTCACCAACTATCGGCTCTGAAAAATTCCTGCTCTGACCATTGGATTCTTGTCCCTGCGGACACTCCCTAGCTATATGACCCATGCCACCACAAGTGTATCATGGTTCATGAGTATAAGATCGTGCACCCTATGACCCATACTGCTATGGGCCTCCTGCCCTACTGGATCCATTATATCCACCCCTAGAAGACTACTAAGTCTTCACTGACTGTTACTGTGGGGCTTGTACTTTCTGATCCTACTTGGGACCCTGTGACTACCACTGCTTGGGCTTAGAGCCCTGATAACCCTAACAAGGTTTTTGTTGCTACTGCTGCTAGGGTTTTGGTTGCTGAGACTGCTGGCCCGTAGAGGACCCTACTATATAGCTGTGATTCCCTTTCGAAGGGGGTTTCTACTGGGAAGATTTTTGATTCTGAGATCGATCTCATGACTCTTGCCTACCTCGAGTATGCTCAACTACTAGTGCTATCTCCACTGCCTATCTGAAGGTGGTAGTGAAGGCCATCCGAACTGGGCCCTAAAGTGAGAAATTTAGACCCATGATAAAGTGATGCACCCATAGTTTCTCATCCTTCATATATTCCACATAAGGAAGGAGCTCGAGAAACTTGCTCTCATACTGAGCCACTATAAGGCCTCTCTGATAAAGAGAATGGAACTCCTCTATTTGTTTCTATTGGAAATGCTCTGACAAGTACCTCTCTCAGAATCTTTCTAGGAAAGATTTCCATGTGAGGGTATCCATCCTCACTCCACCTATGATCTCCTCCTGATGCCACCAGTTAGAGGCATCCCCTCTCAACTAATGAACTGCTAGGCATACTTTTAGATTAATCCCATAAGGGCATAACCCAAAGCACCACTGTAGGCTCTATAACCATGCCTCTACTACTACTCTCTTAGTGGAACTGATAAATTGTGGTGGCCCAAGTCGAATCAATTCCTTGATATCATCTCCTACATGTCTAGGAGGTCTGTCAAATGGGGGTCCTCTCTGGTGTATGGACTCTTCCTCATGTTCACCCTAACCCTCTAACTGCCTCGGTGGGGGACTTGTAGTCCTCTCTTTGACTCTGGGCCCACCTCCTTTGGGTCCCTCTAATTCCACTACTGGAATCTACTGAACTGGCTGAACTATAGGTACTACTCTCTGCTAAACTACACCGATCAAAGTCTAAAGTGCATCTATAATGTCTTGGTTTAGGTTTGATGGTGGTGGAGGTGGAGGTGGTGGTGGTGGAGGTGGTCCATCCTCCTATTCCACTCTACCACACCTAGCCCTACAACCTCTGCCTCGTCAACCACGAGTAACAGGAGGCATCTACATAATTAAAAGTGTGGGTTAAGTTTAGGAAACACAATAGTTTAAGGTTCCTAGTGTTGAAACATGTGCTCTGATACCAAAATGTCATGCCCAAACTACGAGGGCAAAAACACACAAGATTTTTTTTTTAAAATAATAATTAAATTGCTCTAAGTTTTGAAATGATTGATTACAGTTTAAGTAAAGGTTCTCTACATCATCTTAAGTTTAAAACTCTTGTGGAGGAATATATTGTCAGGATTTTGAAGTTCTTCGTTATTAGATTGATATCAATGTTTACTTGATTTGTTATTACATTGCTTAAACAGTCATGTGAAAAATATTTTAATAATAGTCTAAATGAAATTGGGTTTAGATTAATCATAAAATTGAATCAAATAAACCCGAGTTTAAACCTATATCAAATAGCCAATTAACCTTCCATACTTTATCTACTTAGAACGAACTAAAACAATTATAAAAATTAAAAACAAAACATTAATCCCAAACTTAAATTAAAGTTTATTAATGTGAAATATAAACTAGTCATAGATTTAATTTACTAACAACTAACTAATTTAACTTAAAACTAACTAACTAAATCTAAAATTTGATCTAAGCATTTACAAAATGAGTGACTAATCTTTAAATAAAACTTAACTTTAACATTTAAATAAAATTAAAACTAACTAACTAAAACATGAAATTAAACTAATACTACTAATGAAATATATGTAAAATTTAAAACAAATATCTTTCACAATTTTAGTAACTAAACTAATTTACATCTCACTAACTTAGAAACTTATAAATAAAACTAACACACACCTAACATGACTAACACTAACCTATTTTCTAACCTAACACCTAACTAACCCCCTAAGCCACCTACACCCCACCCTACACCCCACGCAATTCAAAGCCCCTACATCAAAAAGGTACGCTAACCATGGAGGGGAAAGAGTTTAAAGCAGATAATTTTCCTTAGCAACTTTACTAACACAAAAAAAACTCAACCAAAGTGCTAAATTATGTCATTTCACTGACATGACAGCAGCCTTACATCTACACATGCAGCCCAAGATGGAGAAACATATCCCAAGTAGTGGAGCACGTAAGCAGAGACAAGGGAGAAAAGAAATGAAAGATGGTGACAGCTATAATCAAAATTTATGGCAACTTTCAAACTCACCCCACAAAAAAATACTTTCCTTTCCAAATTGAGTGCTAGATATGGAGGAAGATGGGGATGGGACAAGGTGGCAGGGTGATGTCACCATCCCATCAAGACAACCTTGATTTTGATTGGACATAACTACCTTTTAAAATCAAATCTAAACTAACGTCCAAGGCCAATGGGTAAGTAATAAACTCAAAAAGTTTTATAGGTAAGGAGATAATTAGGATGAGATGTTATAAGATATATATTTTTTTAATTTCAATGTTAATTTTATCATATATATTTATGTCTTTACTCTATCTTTTTTTATTAAAAATTATAAATGAAAAGGATAAATAAAGGAATATTCTCTACTGTTCCATTTCAAATTAAAATGGTCTCTATACAAATTCTAGTGAGCAATTTTGCTCCTGGGAGTGTATTTTTTTGAAATTTTTTCTAAGTATAGATTACAAGCCACGATAAATGTATATATATATTTTTGGTCTATATGTTGATGTTTATTTTTTGAATAGACTTAAAACATTTATACCACAGCTTGAGTCACAATGACACCAAAATCAATTGATCTCCTATATGACTTAAATTGGAATAATTTGACCTTTTTCATTATTTCTTTTTAATGAAAAAACTATAAAGACTTTTTACAATCTTAACATACCAAGAGTTTGAGTTATTCATTTTGTTCAATAATGCAATAATTGTTTGATTGTAGTAACCAAGAAAATTGAGATGACATACATGATCAAAAATTTCATTGTCAACATATAAGAAAACTTGAAATTTTGATAAATTAAATCAACATAAATTCCATCCTATTTTTGATATGCATCCATCTAAATTAAATCATGATTAAACCACATGATAACCAATTATACTTAAACACCAATTTTATTGGCAAACCTGATTCAAAGGCTCTACCGGGAAAGAACTAGGAAGAAAACTTGGCTTCATTTCCATTTATAGCAAAGTTTAAAATACAAAATTACATAGGATATCATTCCCAAATTTCAACAATTTAATTGAATTTTCTTCATGACCCTCATCAAGGGATTTATAATGTTTTCTAAAACACATTTCTAGAACCAAGGAGGAAACAGAATCTGATCAGGTGACCAAAAGCATGACCAAGAACAATTCAAACATGCATATTCATACAAGGTTCTCACAATATGACTCACAATGAATCAACTCTAGGGAAAGCTGGATTCTTCCAACAGGAGAAGTCAAGCATAACACCAAATCAGATGCCCAATCGGGGCTATTAACCAAGAACTTTTGTTCTTCCATTTAAACATGCCATACTCATACAAGGTTTGTGCTGACGGTTAGGGGCCCATAACACCCTACCCTCTCTCCCTCTTCTCATCCTGAGAAGAGACTCTACACTGGTTGGAGTCCAACGAAATAGACCTTTCCCAAAATTAGTCACTTCTGCCCTCTCCAAGGGTGAGTAATACCAAAACACCCATGCAAGAAAAATCTCAAAATTGCAACCATAAACATGAGAGGAAATCATCCAAAATAACATGGTTTTCAAATCTTCCCAACATACCCACAAACATACAAACATTGAAACAACAACAAGGTAGCATAAGCATGAAACAAACATGAAAATCTACATAAGGAAGATGAGAATTCCTACCTTCACAAAGAGGTAATGGCAATGAACAAGTTTGAGTCGAGCTTTTCCCTTCCTTGCTCCAATCTTCTAAGACTCCTCTCTAAATGTAGAGATTGGGTAACAACCTCCACTAGTCCAAGAAGGGCCTCCAAATACACCTCAAACTTGACCACCAAAGGGATCAATAACTACATCCACCCATCTACAAATCTAGAAGCTCCTAACTCAACCCACACTATGGTTAAACACTAAATGGAGGTGAGGTGAGGCAACTCATGATAGCCATAGTCAATTTTCGCACAAAGGAAAAATGAGGCATTTTGAGTGGCCTCAAAAATCAATAAAAGGGGCTTAGGGGTTGGAAAAAGACCCCTAACCCATACCCATACCCTTTGGCTATAATTATTTCATATTTTAAGCCTTAGGAAATAGGTTTAGAGCCAAAAAAAAGCTAGGAATAAAATAAGACCATTTAATAACTCTAACAATGCAGATTAAGCACTAATTCGGATTAAGGAATGACTAACCTCAATTAAGAACCAAATAACAAACTGACACTAACTTAAATCAACACACTAAAGAACATAAATAATTTACAAGTGTCAAGCGACACTAAAAGAACATAGTTACAAACACTAACATTCACTGAACACAGAGAGATACATACATACATCTCACAATACAATACTTGAATTACGAACAACAATGTTTCCAAAATTAGCACATAGGGATCAGTTTATTTCCTCCGTAGGGTTTCTCGGCTAAATATCTACACACTCAATGCACACATCAGTAGTCCCATAAAATCACATGTACATATATGTATACGTATCAAGAATTCACATAAATTGAAACATACATCAATAAGGGTTTCTTCATCATGCTTAATTCTTAACAATTTAAAATCTCTTAAATCAAAGTCTCAATCCTACATTTACTGATTTCATCAACATAAATATACATGAAATATTAAATGAAAAATATCAAATATATCTAAAAGTAACATCACACAACATGAAATAGTATAGTATATTCTAAGCATCAGATAATGTCTCGACCTCTCGAGTCGTGAATATCAAAATAATAGTAATGTATCACTATGCTACGATGGGTCGGGGCAAGGCCTCACAAATACTCAAGGTATGAAAGTATCTATCTTATTTGACTCTGGAGCTATAGACTCATTTATTTCTTCTGCTTTAGTTGCAAATAATGGAGTTCCTAGGGTTAGGGCAAGAAACAGATGGCAAGTGGAGTTAGCATCAGGTTCTAGGGTGATTGTGGATATTGTTGCTCTTGACTATAAGATTCAAATGAAATCTTTTACTACTTCAGTGAACCTTAGTGTTATAACTTTAGGATCGTATGACATAGTTTTGGGAATGGATTGGTTAGAACAGCATCAAGCTGTTATGGATTGCAAGGTTAAGTCAATCAATTACGTTGATGATTTTGGATCAGCTAGGGTTATTGTTGGAATTAAGGGACCTATCTCTTTGCAAAAAATCTCAAGGTGTGCTTGGAAAGGCTATAGTTTGTTTCCCATTTTAGTAAATGACTTAGAAGATTCCATAGTTAGAGGTTCTTCTCTCAATCATCCAGTCTTGCAAAGGTTTTCAGATATTTTTGTTGAGGAGATGCCTGGAATACCTCTGAGAAGAGAAATTGATTTTTGAATCGATTTAGTGCCAGGAATGGAACCAATTTCCAAGACTCCATACAAAATGACAGCTCAAGAGCTGGTTGAACTTAAATTTTACTTGGAGGAGCTTTTGGAGAAAGGTTTGATTTGTCCTAGTGTATCACCTTGGGGTGTTCTAGTAATCTTTGTCAAGAAGAAAGATGGCTCCTTAAGACTTTGTATCGATTATAGAAAGTTAAACAAGGTCACTATTAAGAACAGGTATCCTTTGCCTAGAATTGATGACTTATTTGACCAAGTCAAGGGTGCCTGAGTCTTTTTCAAGATTGATTTGAAATTCGGGTATCATCAACTTAGAATCTAGGAAGCTGATATTCATAAGATAACTTTTTGCACCAAATATGGACACTATGAACTCACAATAGTACCTTTTGGGTTAACAAATGCACCTTTTGTCTTTATGAGCCTAATAAATGGTGTGTTTAGAACTTACCTAGACTGGTTCATAGCCATTTTTTTGGATGATATTTTGGTGTATTCTAACTCTCTTGAGGAGCATGAGCAACATTTAGAGAAGGTTTTGGAGTTCCTTCGTAGGAACACACTGTATGCCAATCTTGAGAAGTGTAAATTCTTCAAATTGGAGATTTGTTACTTAGGACATATCATTTCAGTTAATGGAATTTCTGTAGATCCATCCAAAATTTGGGCTATTGTTGATTGGCTAGCACCTACAAATGTGTCAGAAGTTCAAAGTTTCATGGGCTTAGCTAGCTATTACTGCAGGTTTGTGTCAAACTTTTCCAGAATAGTGCATCCTATCACATCTCTTCAAAGAAAAGGGAAGAAATTTGTGTGGACAGATGAGTGCGATGTAGCATTTTAGAAACTTAAGGAATGTTTGACTAGTGTACCAGTTTTGGTAATCCCTGATTTAGCTAAGGAGTTTGTGGTTTGCACTGATGCATCTTTGGATGACATAGGGGCAGTGTTGATGCAGGATGGATGTGTTATAGCTTATGAGTCCAAAAAAGCTTAAGAGTCATGAGGTGAATTACCCTACTCATGATCTCAAACTTGCTGCGATTATGCATTCTTTGATCAAGTGGTAGCATTTTCTTCTGGGTCAATAATTTGAGTTACATTCTGATCATCGAAGCCTTTAGTATCTTTTCACACAACTAGACCTCAACACCAGATAGTGAAGATGGATGGAGTTCTTGTGTGAATATGATTTTGAGATTAGGTTTGTACAAGGGAAGCAGAACATGGTTGTTGATGCTCTTAGCAGAAGGCGACATGAATTATCTTCTTTAATCCTAATAGTGGATCTTAAGGATAAGATTTTACAGAACCTTTTTGCAGATCATTGGTTCTAGGATGTTAAGGCTGTTATTGATAGTGGCAGCATTTTGGAAGGGCATTTTGAGGGGTATTCAGTGAATCCTAAAGGTTTACTGCTATATAGAGGGAGTGTGTACATTCTTGAGTTGGGTGATTTGAGAAATCTGATTATGTTTGAGGCCCATAAAGCACTGTACTCGGCTCAATTGGGTGTCAAGAAAATGCATGCTGACCTTAAGCAACATTATTATTGGCCTGGAATGAAGAGAGACATAGTAGATTTTGTGGCTAGATGCTTGGAATGTTAGCAGGTAAAGGCTGAACATCAACACCCTGCAGGATTATTGCAGCCACATAGTATTCTAGAATGGAAATGGGATACCATTTCAATAGATTTTATTACTAGATTTCCTATTATAGCTCGTAGGCATTATCCTATTATGGTGGTAGTGGAATGATTTTCAAAGGTTGCTCATTTCATTCTTGTTAGATCATCCTATAATGCAGCAATGGTTACCAAAGTATATATGGAACAGATTGTTAAGTTACATGGAATTCTTAAAAAGATTATTTCTGATAGGGATCCACTATTTACTTTGTCTCTTTGGAAATCCATGCAGTGAGAGTTAGGTACTCAGCTGAATTTCAATTTAGCCTATCACCTAGAGACAAACGAACAAACTGAACATGTCAACCAAATTTTGGAAGACATGTTTAGGATGTACATAATGGATAGACAGAATAAATGGGAGGAGTATCTACATTTGGTAGAATTCACTTATAACAATGAATATAACAGTTCCATAGGTATGGCACCATTTCAGGCATTGTATGGTAGACCTTGTAGGACACTTCTTAGCTGGGATAATTTGGAGGGTAGGACTCTTTTAGGACCTGATTTGTTGCTAGATTTGGAGCAGCAAGTTAAGAGGATTAGAGAGCAACTTATTACTACTCAAGATAGATAGAAGAAATATGTTGATAAGCATAGAATTGATTGTCAATTCTTGGTGGATGATAAAGTGTTTCTCCGGGTAAGGCAGCATAAGAGTCCAATTCGTTATGGTAAGGGATCCAAGTTAGCACCATGATTTGTAGGTCCATTTGAAATTTTGGAATGGATTGGACCTGTTGCTTACAAATTTGCCTTTCCATCGAGTCTTTCATGCATTCATAATGTATTTCATGTTTCAATTTTGTGTAAGTATATACTTGATATTGTTCACATACTTGATTGAAAAAATTTGTAGATTTTGGATGGTCAAATCATGCTGGAACCAGTGCAGATCATGCAAAGCAGAACTATGAGTTTAAGAGGAAGAGAAATAAGGCAGGTAAAAGTCCTATGGGACCCCAATAATGAAATATCTACTACTTAGGAGGACACTAATATGATTATAGTAGCTCATCCACACTTGTTTGTTGACTTCCAAGAGAAAGTTGAATCCTAGTGGGGGAGGGTATCATGCCTAACCACTACTATTCATCAACATTTTAGAGCTTTTTGTTTAGAGTTCATTTCAGTAGATATGTTGTCTTTCATTGCAGAACTTGGTTATATTTTGTGTCATTTTGGATCTCGAGATATGCTAAATGATACTTAAGATTTCATGATTTGAAACTGGTACACTTTTATATATTTATTATTGCGTGCTATCTGGTAACAATTATGATTATTACATTTCAAACATGATGAATACTGCATTCTCTGATGAATAGATATTGGAAAGGAAGTTTTAATTGTATGTTTATCTTGTAATTTCAAATACAATTGTGTGTTAATATTCTCTATGTGTTTGAATCTGTCATTATATTTTCATATGTGTGACTGAGAGGGAGTTGAATTATCATTTTGGTGTTGATTATCTGATTTATGATAACTTGTAATTATGGAGTACATTTGGCATTGCATATATTGACTTGTTTTAAGGTCTTAATACCTAAGTCAGGATGGACATAAACATTTTCAATTTTCTAATTTTGAAATAAATTGGAATATCTTTTTACCTATATATATATAAAACCCTAAATGGGTCTCGAATGCTTTGGTATGAGGTATCATGTTCACTATTTAAAAGCTAAATATATATATGGCAGTGGGTTGTGACTATCATTTGTACTCGGTATAATGATGGTGTTTTAGTTGTATTCAATGCATATATATGAGGTTTTATGTCACTGAAGTTTGGTCGACCTTTTTCTATGCGAATTGGGTTTTTCTTGTTGAAATGGGCCAGAAATTTGGCTGCAATACTCAATTTTATTATGCATCTAAGATGATGGTTGCTATGAAATATCATCATGGAGGAATTAGTCGACAGAGAATTCATGTTATGAATCCGAGCATAGTTTGGGTTCTCCCAATCAATCATTATCTTCTCTTGCACATCGAAGTTTCAAGTTTTGGAAGTGTGCTTTTGATTTGGGGCTTTGGCAGTGAGTATTGCAGAGTTTTGTATCGAGCTTTTTGGGACCCTTTTTGTGATTTGAGGTAGGGAGGCCTTTCTTAAACGCTACTCTCTCTTTTTCATTTGTGTTTCATTTGAAATTGTAAACTAGATTGCTAAAGGATGAATTGTTTATGGTTTCACATATTGACACCCAAGGGTGGGAGTATGCAAGGCCGGTAATAAATTTGTTGAACTCTATATATTTCAAATTTTTGGATGTGGGTATGGTGAAATTTCCATGGTAGCATAGCCTTCTGTAGCGTATTTTTTTTATGTATGGTAATATGTATTATTGTGATATTTTTGGCATTCTTCAAGTCGAGCTCTGTGTGTATTGAACTTTGGTGCATATTGTTAATTTTGAAAAAAAAATAGTTTGCATGAGTTCTTGATATAATTATGCTGTTGAATCCTTATCAAGATTTAGTTTGGGTTTTAGTTGGATTGTTTTTTTTGGGTAAAATAGTTTGTATATATATATAAATTTACTCATGTTATTCATTGAGTCGAAATTGTGTTTGGAAATACATGCCATTGACTGTTAGTTTGAAACATAACAATGCTGAACTGTATAGTAAAAGCCAAGGCATATTGTTATGTAGATTTCGGGAAGTCATGGTATTTGTGTAATTTGGAATGTTTTGTATTCGCCATGCTCAGTCACCATTATGAGAATTTGAATGATGTATCTCTATTTCACAATTGGATTTTGGGTGTAAAACCTGAGTCTGTCTTATGAGATATAAATGTATGGGTACGAGGTTCAATCTAACCCGCATGATGATTTTTTTTAAAATACCAGGTTTCAAAAGTTTAGATTGGTATACGAATTTGTATTAACCTAAAATATAGGTAAACCTTTGAACACATACATTATACGGAGGATGGCATTTGGTCAAACAGTTGGCTTGAAACTTATAAAAATGTTGTAACAACATTTTTTGGCTTAGTGTATTGTATGCTTCCTATGCTAATATTGATTGTTGTCATGGGAATTTTAGGGTGATTTGTATTACTTGTCAATTGATGATATTCAACAACTTTTGATTGATTTTATTCTCCAATAATAGTCTTGACAATTTGTCAAACAGTTAGGAGGTAATTTGGAAACAAGTAGAAATTTTATGCAATAGCATAAATCCCTTTTTTATATATATGGAAATTGTTTTGATAAGGAAATTATGAATTAATACTTAACTAAGTTTTAGATGTTGGATGGTTAAGTTTTCTATTAGTTATCAAAGACAGCTTTATTAAAACTTTTAATATGAAGCTCGAAATTAAAAGTGATAACATGGAGATAGTTTAATTTGTCCACTATAATTTGTTGGAAATTTGAGACATAATGGTATTTAACTAATGATTAGTGAAAATTGCTTGCATCTGTACAAGGCATTATTTGATAAGCATCTATGTATTTGTACTTGTATTAAGTTGGAATAATAATAAAAAATTTATTGCATTCATTGTTCTTGTTCTTTGTTTCAAATGTATTGGTTTATGCTTAGTGTAGCATTACATAAATTCATAAAATTAAAAATATTTATCAATCAAAGAAAAGTCTAGAGCCCACATTACAATGATAAGACTACTAAAAATATTTATCAATCAAAGAAAAGTCTAGAGCCCACATTACAATGATAAGACTACAATGTTAAAAACACAGAAAAAATGTAGTTTAGAAGCTTGAGTAAACTACCTCCATGAATACGAGAAATGCATTTCCAATTGCATACTATAAAGGAGCACAAAAGCATAAGTTTGAGTTTAGCTAAGCAAGTAAATAACCCAAATCAACCTCCTCAAATTAGAAGTAGTATAACTCATTCTAATGAAAGATGTTAAAATATAAGAGTAGAAGACAATAATAACAAGTAAGAAAATACTATAATATTTTCAAATAGAAATCAAAATTAATTGTGAGATACAATTATTATTTCTCATTATTTTTATTTAATATTGATTAATATATAATCAATAAATATAACAATGAAAAAGATTAATAGACAATTTTTCATTATTCAAAAAATAATTAGAAGTTTATAAGAGTAGATTCAAATATTTTTCATTGTTGTTTATATCTAACTCTTTCTTTTGTTCACGCTCTTAGACCACCATGATTTGAAACTTTTATCTATCGATGATACCAATATTAATGAAGAAGTCCTTCCTATGTATCTAGGAAAGCAATTGGTCAATCACATGGGTGATATACACTTAGATAGTAATCTACCTTCTTTTGTAATGGAGTTCATTTAGGGCCTTGCAGTGTGATTGTTTATAAACAAACTAGAAATCACTTATTTTTATAATAGATACACTAAGAGGTATATATACATACACACATTTAATAAATGAGACTATTTAGATTTTTTTTTAAATAACTTATATCAAAAGAAATTTTAAAACTATAGATCTATTTTTTTAATGACCTTTCATATTTATTATGCCTATCCATTACACACTAAGTTACCGTTTCTAGTAAAATGATAAATTGAAAGCATGCACACTTTTGATCCTTAGTTGCACTATGTTGTATTGTTAAAAACTCTCATACATTAGTCAAAATTCTATAGTAATAGACTATATTGTATTGTTTAAAACTCCCATACATTAGTCAAAATCCAATAGTAATAGAAAAATATAAACATATGTTTTAAATATCAATATAATTTATTTTTAAAGGTTGTAAATGAACTACAAATGGCTTCCTAGCTTTGGAATGAGCTTTACTAGATGCGTATTTCTTAAGATGTAGTCAAACCTTCTTATTTGAACAACTTGTCAATAGTTTCATGTCCATTAGAACCCAAAAATTTGAAGACCTAATTGACAAAAAGTTTCCCAGTAGTATTTATTAAACACAAGGGTGGTCTTGTAGTGAACCACAACATTTCCCTCTAATTCATATTGATTTTCACCTACAAAGCTCCTATTTAATTAATATACAAAATATCTCATGTCTATTTGACTTTAAAAATATGGAGATTTTGATGGAAATTAACCAGAGAACTATTATTTTTAGTAAATTTGTATAGTTTTCTCTCCTTATGTAAATATTTAGAAAATAATGGGTTTACTAACTAATTAGTTAGAGTATTGACAATTATTATTGAAATTAAAATCCTTTTACAAGAAACTAGAATCCAATTTTGTTATTGGTTGTTGGTTTCTTTTTAATCTCAACCATCAATTGAGAATCAGTCATAATCATTTATTTTTCTATGAGAGTAGTATATAAGGGTGTTAGTGGGGCATTTGGAGAGCACGAGTTACAGAAGAATTTTAGTGTTAGCAAGGGAATAGTGATAGCATTGGGGATAGTAGTGGAGGAATATCAACAAAATAAATTAGGAGGTTGTTAGATAACTTTCAGTAAGAGAGAAGGAATTTTGTATCTCTTGATTTGTTGAAGTTAATACAATTCCTTATCTATAGAACTATTTTTACTTTAGGTGATCTTCTAGTGATGATTGTCCAAAAATATTGTTTCTTTGTATTGTTGATTTCTTTCAGTATTTTGGTGAACTCGTAGTTGTGTTGTTCTTGAATAGTAGTTGTCAATTAAGTTTTAGCATTTAAATAGTTATTTTAAATGGGAGATTAATAATCAATTACTATGATAGTAATTTTCACATGTTATCCAATCAATCTTGAGAGTACAGAAGTTTTTACCTAGGAAACAATTAACGTTTTATTAAACCTAGCTTGATTTCTTTAGATCTATTTCTATTATCCCTTGAGATGTTTTAAGTTGGTTTGAGAGATCAAGATAGATTGGATGATGCCTCAATTTTTGGTGTTTGAAAGGCCAAAATTTCTTTAATGTTGGAAGAAAATGGTATTAAGGATTATGTTACCATTGCTGTAGTTATACATACAGATGTGACACAACTTGCAACATACAAGAGGAAGAATGTAAAGGTCGGAAGGATAATCGTTGATGGCATCAAGGATCATATTTTTCCACATAGCTCAGAGCTAGATATGGTAAAAAATATTTAGTATGCAATTTTCAATATGTACTGGAATGTTACCATGAATAGGAAGATGATTCTTAGATAGAAGTTAAAGATTATCTAGATGAACTAGGGAGAAGACATCACAAGTAACCTAATAATGCTTAGATATTTCAGAGATGAGTTAGCAACTATTAATAAAATTAATTTTTAACTAGATTTTATTTTGTTTCACTTTAGAAATAAGAAAGGTGAAGAAGGAAACATGAAGAGTTCTAAAATAAATGATCAAGGTTAAACATGAAAATAGAATGAGATGTATGAAAAAAATGAATTGTGGGCATTGTTGTGCTTTTACAATGCACACCACATTTTGAGTCCCCTAGTGTTGAATCACCTATGATACTTCTAGTCCAAAGCCTTGGTCATTTTGGATCCTTCCCTACATTTAGGTCAAACCTTAGTCTATTACGGTAAAGGGTTGGGCAGTCAAAGAGAAGGAAAAAAAACTAAATATATTGACTATTTTATTTTAAGTGCACACATGTGGATGTGTTCTAAGTGTGCACATATACACTTTATGCTACTCTGGGGATGCATATATGTGCATGCCCACACCTTCCCTATGGAGGTGTGCACAAGGATTTTTCCCCTAGGCCTATATAAACCCACTTCCCCATTCTTAGATTTGCTCACTTCACTCTTGCCTCCAATAAAACATCGCAGCTCCCAAACTTGTCACCCTCTAAAGACATGCTAGTCTACATCCCCTACACACATGAAATTAAGGTAAACATATATCCAAGAGGGGTGCATGTGCACACCTCTCCAAAACCCAAAAATACTAAAACAACACAAAATAAAAAAGCATAAAACAAGGGCTAAGGCACTCTAATGAGGTGGTTTCTCTGAAGAGGAGATTGAATATGAAGAATACTCCCTCTTGAAAAGTTCCAAAGACCATCCATAAAGAATAGGATGAGGAAGATATGGAATAGATAGAATTTGTCCCTTTGAGATTGAGAAGCTACTCGAGCAAAGCTGCAGAGGAAGAGAGAAGAAGAATTTCTATTCAAACACCTCCATCCACTCCAAGAGATCCTATCCAACTAGAAACTTCAAAATATAATTAATAGAAGTGGATAGCAAAGATGGAAAGTGAAGGAACTTATGTCTTTGACCTCTTAGAATTTGATTTATTTCCATTGGGAAATGATATGGTGAGCGAGAATATAGGAGACACTACCAGGAGTGAGCCATTAGGAGAGGATTGGAATAAATTGCATCCTCTTCCTCAAGGACCTCTTGGCATTTCATCACCACTATAATAGGATATTACTACCATTTTGGGTAAAGGGTTAGTAACTCCACCTCCTCAAGCTACACAAGCAAAAGTAGAAGGTCAAAAAATTGAGAGAGATTATCGTCAGATTCATCCTGATGAAGTATCTGAGGAGGAGAAAATATTAGAAGAAACTCAATATACTCACCTATATATAGAGACTAGATCCTTAGTCCAATAGAGCACATAAACTCCTTTTGAAGGTCTTCCTCGACATTAGAAGAATAATCAATTGGATCTTATACAAGAGGAGGGAAAGAAGGAATTAGTAAAAGCAATAAATCTTCAGCCACCTAATGGTGATATTAGAATACTTTCCTTCATCATGATGACTTCTAGGTCATCTCATGGCTTACTTCTTCTTATACTGTTATTCTTTCATTCTTCTGTATCATGTAAAGGCTCATGAACCCATTGTTAAATATAAACAAGGGTGGATACTTACTTAGCAACATTTAGAGAATCAATTCATATATAACTAGATTTGTTTAATTAGTTTTTAACATAAGTTTTCATTTCAAGAGCTCTCACTCCTAACACAAAGGAAGGATATGATTTCTTATAAACATATGGCTATAATATCTACTATAGGCCTTTATTTTGATGCAATAATATATGCTATTGGTGGTCTCATTTTGAGTGTAGATATTCTTGCCAGAGTATGCTATTTTTGTGAATGTTCATAAATAATAATGAAGCAATTAGTTTTATTGTGTTGTTATAAAATTGCAATCTTTTAGTTCTAATATTTTCCTTGTGTTAATGAATTCAATAGTTGTGATGAATTGGAGAAAGGATCATGTTTTTTCTTGCATAACATTTTGTCTTGTGTGAGAAAACTTTACATGGCCTTGCATTTTGATGAAATGTAAAGCATATTTTGGTTATTATGGAAGTTCGCATAGAAAAATACATTAGTGAAGTTGAGGAAGTGTTTCTCATAATTTCATTGGTTTCCTACCTATATTCTTTGAATAATTTAATTCATAGATGTGTTGTTACCTTGGCTTATGTTTGTTAGGAATCCCCCTTTCAATTATTTTCTTTAAATCTCTTATTACTCTATCTTTTTTATTTTCTTTTCAAACACTAAGTTAAAATAGGAATTCATATAGTTGCATCAATACATTTTATTCATCATACAACAAAAAATAAAATAAAATAATCTCTTTTGTGGTTATATATCAAAAAACAATAGATTGTGTAGATTAGTTACAACTAGCGAAGGCCTCCTCATGAACATACACATTTATCTTCAATTGAGTTACCCAGTAGGTTGAAAAACCTACCTAGATCCTTGATTTGGGTCCATGATCAGATTTTCAAGAAAGAGATCCAAAAGGATTTATGTTGTTCAACATCATGCAAAATGAAAGTTCAACAAGCATGATGAACATCTCCTTCAACAATTTTGTTTTCCATGAAGCGAGATGTATCCCATAATAATAGTAATCACAATTGCATCACAAGGTCCAACCAAAATATATACATCTATATGTTGACATCAAGTCAAGTTTGTTATTAGTGACAACACTTATTCAGATTATGTATGCTTACCGAGTAGTTCAGAGGTTACCAAGCTTCATAGTTTCTACTGAGTTAATAATTCATGTGAAGCAAAGTGAGTGTTTACTGATTGTAGTGATGGTAAATGAGTTTCTACCAAGTTGCATAGTATCTACCAAGTCACCAATGTAGACCAAGTTTGAGACTACCTTTGAGATGATTAGTATGGACCAACCCTCCACTTCTACTAAATGCATGATGATGCTGAGTAACAACAATGGATGTCATGTATCAGAACTTCATCAAGTCTATCTTTAGAACCCGTATATCTACATTTGGGCCAAGTTTGTAATATTTTTGTTAACTTGTGTATTGGCTGACCTTGTAATTATGTGAATTGGGTTGGTATATATGTAATGTATTGTATCATACCCAAGAGTAGCCATAGAAATAATTTTGATGTGAAAAATATGAAAAGCATAAAAATGTGAATCAATAATAGAACAAAGTGTCTTGCAAGGTCATATTAGGATCAACATTGTTACATCTATTGCACAGAGGTGATTAGTACTACAAGATATCAATTAGGAATTTAGTTGTAAGTAAGAGATCTATTGTTTCATCCAAATAGGTTAATCAACTTCAAATCCTTTAACAAGGTAGACTTAACAATCTTTTTCTTTAAATCTCTTTATTGAGTGCATACTTAGCTATATGTTTGTAAAACCTCTAACAAGGTGGACCTAGTAGTCCTAATTTCTCTAAATAGGGCAGATCATTAGAAGTGATCATTATAAGCCTTAACAAGTTAACTTTATGCTGCAGTACTAAAGTTTCATGGGTATCATCCCCACCCCAATTTTACTTTCTATTTGGAAGGTTTTTGGGTCACCAAATTATCATGTTCATGTGTTATGAATATTTTATTTTCAATTTCTCATACATATAGTTAGATTTGATTTCATGAAGTAAATGATTACTAGATTATTGTGACTAAGATCTAAACCAAATAAATTTTTAAGGTTACTAATTTACCCCTCCAGTCTTAGTAACCTAGCTAGTATTGAATATTTCCAACAATTGGTATCAAAGCTTCTTGGTTCTCAAGATAAAGCTTGGTAGCTTGAGGAAAGATCAGGGAAAATGGAGATATTTAGACTTGACAAAGTAATTGAAAATGAAAAGGTAGATCTAGAAATGGTCATTACAGAACTCAAGGAAGCTAAGGAGAAACTCTCCCAATCCCTAAAAAGAAGGAATGAACTTGCAAATAAAATGAATGATCACTAGTACATTGAAGAAAAGATTGAATATTTCCTCCCTTCAAGCAGCTCAGATGAAGCAAACAATACAATCAAAGAACTCCTAGAGAAAAATGAATCTTTGCAAGAAGAAATAAGAAAACTCAAAAGAGAACAAGAAATTCAGTCAATAAGATTATGTGAAATCTTAGAATAGAGAAATAAGGCAAAAAAAGACTTGAATGGATGGAACAATGAAACTCAAAATCAATCCCTTTAGCATAAAGACCTTATTGATCAAATCTCTAATGCAAATGAAGAAATCATGATTCTGAGAATAGGAAATGAAAGAATAAGAAATAATCTAAATTTTGAAAGACAAATCAATGAAAGAACAAGAAATGAGCTAAGATCTGAAAAGTAAACTAGTAAAACATTGAAAAGTGACCTAAACACTAAAAAACAAGTCAACTAGAGAATGATGAAATCCCAAGTAGACTCAAATTAGTTGAATCAACTAAATGAAAAGAATCTCTATAGACAAAAGGGTAAAACAAGACTTGGATACAAAGACAAAGGTGAATCCTCCAAACAAGGTGCTCAAAAGAATTAGAAACCCACTTCCAACCACTATGGCAAGATAAGTCATACATCAAACAAATGTTGGAGTAATGGAAAAGAAAAATTCAATGGTAAATGTTACAACAATGAAGATGGTCACAAGGCTAATGAATGTAAAGAGAAACTAAAATTTTAAGGCAAATGTCACAAATGGAAGAAACAAGGTCACAAGGCATCAAAGTGTAGAACTAAGACATTCAATCCAATATAGCAAATTGTAAAAGAAATATTTGGTTGGGACTATAAAACCTAGTGTAGATGTCATTACTATGGAGAATATGGACACATTGGCATGAATTTTATTAAACATCATACAAAGAAGAGAGATACCACCATAAGATGTTATAATTGCACACAACTTGGTCATCTAGCCAAGAATTACATGAATATAGGAAGAGTTGAAGATGAAAAAAAAGCAAAACTAGATAACATCAGAAATTAAATAAGGTAACAATGGATTCTTAAATCTACCAAGGAAGCTAGTTCAAGCAATGATGGTCATGTCACTCAAGATATGCGTGACTCCACCATTTCCAACTAGATTCATAGGTGAGAATTGGAACTAAGTTATCATGATCACATCTAAACAATTCCAAAATTAAAAGAAAGCAAGGTCCAAATTAGTATTCAAGATATAAGGGCATCACAAAAGATTAGTATCAGTTATCACTGACTAAGGTTGAGTCATGGACTTGACCAAGCAAGGTCAAAAGAAACTAATCATGCATGTTTCGCTACCAATATATGATGTATTTATTGAGTGTTTTGAACAAATAGTGGATGAAAGTTTGTTGCATGTGATGATGTCATTGCAACTACTTCTGTACTAAGTATTAATGAGAATTTTTTATCAAAAGGTAGGCAAATGACTTCATTTTTCCCTCTGAATTCAGTATACTACAAACAAAGCATTCTGAAGAGCATCCCAAAAACCCTAAGTAGAATTTGCAACAAAAGGTTTTTGAAGATTTATTTTATTGAGTGATCATGCCATCCAGTAGTAGCAACAAGGAAAAGAAAGGATAAAAAATGTTGGTGCGAGGTGTTAAATAGAAAGCCCCTGATTTCAAGCTTGTACCAACAATTGCAGAAGCTCTCAATCCAAATGGAGCACAATTACAAATCCCTCCTCATGAATTACATTCAAACTCATTTTAAGTGTGCAATTAAAGAAATTGGAACCCTAGAAATGGATAAAGCCCTTGGTGAGCTATATGTGAATGGTGTACTTAAACCAGAGCATAAGCACTTAGAAGAAAAAGGTTTAACCCACATTCCCCACTTGCCTCAAAGTTTTCAAATCAAATGGATTAGGTATATCCTAAATCAATTTCATAATGGTCAATTATGGTTGGAGCAACCAATTTTGATTACAAAGAAAATGATTCATCACATTATAGGCCTCCCCATGCTTGTCAAAGCAAAAGTCACTAAAACCCTAGGTCAAGATGACTTACAAAAGAAAACCCTAGCCAAATGGTATGGTAGAGGAATGAAAATTAGTAGTGTATCTAATATAGAACTAAATTTTGGCATTCATGTAATAGCACATAAGATCTAGAACTCAAGTCGACTCAATAGTGTGTCATGTGAAGCAGTTGACTTAGCCTATATGATCCTAAAGAAGAATTTGTAATATGACTTAGCAGATTTGTTGTTAAAGTACCTATACAAGAATATGGAAAGCATTAAAAAATCCAAGAATAACCCATGCAAATTTGGTTCATTATTGACATGTTTGTTCTTCTATGTTCAAAACATTTTCCCTTCAAAAGGCACAGTTCTACGGAGAAAAGACACTCCAATTTTATATCAAATAAATGAGTTTATTGCTGAAATGGGTGAAAATTTTGATAGTATCATGGATAATTATTTTGAAATTTTCAAGGAAAAGATGAATAATAGATTCAGGATACCCAAGCAGTTGATTGAGGATTATAAGGATGGTGTTTGTTTTATGGTTGATAGTGATAGAATAATCATCTAGGTAATAAGACCCAGAATTGCATGGGTAAAACCACTTCCATATGAGGTTAATTTTGATCAGGCAAAAGAAATAAGTAAAGCTTTGGTAAATGAACCTGTAGATCCAATGGCACCTCTCTTTGGAACTTATGATGAGGCTAAAGTAAGAATTGAACTTCAGATCAAGCTTCCACAAGTGGTAAATAAAGGAAAGAGGAGGATATCAAAATTGAAAACAAGAAGTACCCCTCTTAAAATTATCGAAGGAAAAGGAGAAGATAAAGAAGAATTTGAAAATGAAGAGAAATCTAAAAAGGAAGAAGAGCCAGTGAAAATGAAAGGCAAGATGATTATCACCAAGCCATCCAAGCCTTCCTTAGCAATATTTACCAAAAGATCAAGGAAGAAGGGTAGTAAAGTAGTGTTTAGTAGTCCTCCCCTCACCTTTTAAGAAAGGTTAAATCAATTGAAAGTAGGTGTAGGCATAACTAACTTCAAATCATTCAAGTATGAGACCAAGATAGAGGCTGAAAAATAATAGGTTGAGGAATTAGTGCTAACCAATATGGGAAAATGGAAGTATTCCCCTAATCAAATAGATAGTTAGATCTCCAAGGATATTTTAGATAGATTATAGCCAAGATGGGACTCAGCTATGCAAATAGTCAGAGATATTTAAGAAGAAACCCGAAGGTAGTTGTTATCGAGCATTACCAATGTTGAGGTAAAAGAATCTATGAAGAGAAATGAAGAAAAGATGACTCTTATATTCAATACTTGCTTGATTTTGTTAAAAGATAAAGAGCATGTAGTTAGCAATACTACAAATAACTAGAAGAATGTTTATCTCTTACATAAATAGAGTGAATCTCTAGTAGAAGTCAAGGATGACAGTGACAGTGATGAAGGAAATGAAGAAGACCCCACTCCATGTGTTGCAATTGATGTTGAAGAATATCAGGAGTTAACAAAGGATGATGTAGAAGACAAAGAGGAAGAAGTTGAAGAGGAAGCCAGTCAAGAAGAAGGAGAAAGTGATCTAGTCAAGATAGCAATAGAAGTCATAGCCTCCCTTCCTTGCTCTCTAAAAAAAATTGCAACATCATCAAGCATGGAGATAGTTTTAGTAGCTCTGATTGTGAAAACCATTGATACATCAAATGTCCAACCACTCCTTGCTACCTCTTAGCTTAGCACATCATAGATAGAAGTGTCTACCACTTTATTCATCGAGCTATAGAATCCTTCAGTCACCAAGCCAACCACAACAATAGATACAAAGTGTACCATAATTCTAACTTCTTTAGCAGTAAGTATAGTTTTGGATTCTATAATTTTGACTACTTCAATTGTACATGCTCTAGTAAGCACTTAGATTTTAAATACTTTTGTCATTACTTCTCTTGTGAATACCACAATTTTTTGGAAATTTAGTAAATACATCACTTTTGGATTCTGTAAGTATTCCAATATGTATTCCACTAGTAGGAACTCTACAAGTTTTTGCTACTAGTCCCTATTATTTCTATTCCAAATCCTAAAGCATTATCTTCAAAGTCAATTGAGCCAAAGCCTCAATCAAGACTTTTGACTAGTGAAAAGGAAAGAGATATAGATTTGGATGAGGATATTGAAATTCCCAAGTTTGATTTTCACAATGCCATTATAGATCAAATGAGATTAGTTAGTGATCTTCTCCAACAGAAAGCCAAGAAAAAGCAATTAAGAGAATAAAGAGATTATTGAGGATGCAAAGAATATCGTGACTAATCCTATAGGTTTTGAAATTGATTCTTCTCAACACATTTTTTTGCAATTAGAAGAGGCAATCAAAAAATTCAAGGAAGATTTCAATGGCCAAGATAAGTTAATTGAGAAAGTATAAAAGAAGTTTTATAAAAAAGTGCTTGAGCATGTTGCTCATTAAATTGCTATTCAACAAGTAGAACTTTCTAAAATTTTGACAAATCTTGAAACTTCTCCCATAAATTTAACATCACTTTTTGTAAAGCTATGTGATGTTACCAAGTAGACTAAGGAAATAAAGAGAAATTTGAGTAAGATTGATGAAGATATAATTTCTAGTGCTCGAAAGTTATAGCTTGACCCCAGTTCAAGCTTTGCACATCATATGAAGATCACATTCCTTTTAGATATGCAAGCAAAACTATTGAGAGAGGAAGAAAGGATCTAGTATATAGTCATAGACATCTAGAATATGATCCTTCCTATCATGGATACAATGTAGAAGCACATTGCCTTTTCCAAAACATTGATCCACGACAATAACTTCTTAGTTGTAGACCACATGATAAAACTTTCTGCAGAACTACAAGTTGCATTTCAAACCTACAAAATTTTTCAAGATAACTAGGATAGGACCTTAACTCTTATTCTTAATTTACATTCTAATTGTATCTCACATTTTGGTGTCTCTCTATAAGAAAATTATGTACAAATCTCTAGCATTATTGTAAAAAAGGGGGAGAAACTTGTATATAATCAAAGCGAGAGAGACATGTATATAATTAAGAAGGAGAGATATTTGTATATATCATCAGAGATAGATACCATACTAGGAGATACACTTAGTATGATATGTATATTGTATGGGGGAGATATATGAAAAATATATACATAACAGAGTTACAAAGACAAATTTTGAAAAATCTCAAAATTAGTATTCCAGTACCAAGCATGTATCACTATACACTAGTTTTGGCTGATAAGTGTTTTTGTCACTAATGCCAAAGGAGGAGATTGTTGACATCAAGTCAAGTTTGATATTAGTGATAACACTTATTCATATTTTTTATGGTTACGAAGAAGTTTAGTGGTTAACAAACTTCATAATTTCTACCAATTTATTAGTTCATGTGAAGAAAAGTTAGTGTTTGTTGACTGTAGTGATGGTAAATGAGTTTCTACCAAGTTACACATTATCCACTAAGTCATTAGTGTAGAATGAGTTTGGGACAACCCCTAAGATGATCAATATGGACTAGGCCTCTACTTCTGTTGAATGCATAACAATGTCCAGTAACAATAGTGGGTGTCATGTATTAGAACTTCACCAAGTCTATCTTTAGAACATGTGTATCTTCATTTGGGCTGACTTTTTAGTATTTTTGTTAACTTGTTTATTAGTCAAACTTGTAATTATGTGAATTGGGTTGGTATATATGTAATGTATTGCATCACACCCAAGAGTAGTGGTAGTAATAATTTTGATGTGAAAAATATGAAAAACATGCAAATATGAATCAACAATGGAACAAAGTGTCTTGCAAGGTCATATCAAGAGCAAAAAAGTTACATATATCACATAGAGGTGATTGATACTAGAAGATCTCAATCAACAATTTAGTTGTAAGTAAGAGATCTACTGTTTCATCTTAACAGGTGAATCAACTTCAAATCCTTTAATAGGGTAGACTTAACAGTCTTTTTTAAAAATCTTTTTACCAAGTGCATACTTACTTGTATGTTTGTTAAACCTCTAACAAGGTGGGCCTAGCAGTCCTAATTGCTCTAAAGGGCAGATAATCAGAAGTGATCATTGTAAGTCTTAATAGGCCAACTTTATGTTGTCGTACTGAAGTTTTGTGGTTATCATCCCCATCCCAGTTTTACTTTCTATTTGGAAGGTTTCTAGGTCACCAAATTATCATCTTCATATGTTATGAATGTTTTATTTTCAGTTTCTCATACATATTGTTAGATTTTATTTCATGAAGTAAATGATTACTAGATTATTGCAACCAAGATTTGAATAGGATAAAGTTTTAAGGTTACTATTTCACCCCTCCCCTCTTTATAACCTAGCTAGTCCTGAATACTTCCAACAATTTGGATATGTAGATAATACATAAGGTGAATATTATTAATATCATGATAAACAAAATTTCTATTAATATGAAAGTTAGGAAATTTGAATGCCGATAAAATCAAATTCAGAATTATTACACTCATTTAAAGTATCATATTTGAGTTCACCATATATGCAATAAATTTATATAATAATTTCAAAATTTTGTGCCTCATTAAAATAAAATCATCACAACAAGAAAGTAAATTAATGAAAATATCTAAGAAGTAACAAAAATCCATAACTATACCTACAAAATAACAAAAATAGTATCATCTTGATATTATATCTTAAAACAAAACTAACATATCAAATGAATTTCTCCTAGAATCCTATAAAAAGACATAAGTGTATGATTATGTGATTTGTGATGCCTCCTTGTGGTCCAATTAGACCCTTACATAATCAATAGTTTTACCTATGATAATCGAAACCCACTACTATAGTGTCCATACAAGCTCTAGATCTATCTTCCTATCCTTTTCTTATAATGTAGTTGAATAAAAAATATCTGGCATGTCAAGATTATACCTACTAAGTGTAGATACATGGAAAACATCATGAACACATGATAAGTTGAGTGAAAATGAAAAGCAATAGAAAAAAAGAGCAATATTCTCAAGTATCTCAAAGGGGTTAATAAAACAATGTGACAACCTAGATCCCTTTTCATAATAGATCATAATTTTTAATTCTTGGACTCTCCAAAATATGTCATCTCCTATTGCATATTGATGATTCATCTTATGACCATCTACATATTTCTTTTGTATATCCCATGTTACAGTTAAAGACACTATGATCCTCTCTAGATGTTTCAACTTGTCCATTAGCACATCCAAACCTAAAATTACATGACCCTGTAGATTATCCCAACTCCTAAAAAGGTGTCATTGGAATCAAAGTATAGTACCCATTGTTATAAGAAAATTCAACTAGGAATTAAAAGTACTCCTATCTATTTTTTTATTCCATGATGAACATGTACAACACATCTTCTAAAAATTGCCTAACTCTCTTATTCTATCCATCTATCTCTAGATGATATATAAAATTAAATTTTCTTTGTGTTTGTAAATCAAAGTGAAGAGATGTCTAGAAATGCATTGTTATGTTTAGATCTTGATCTCAAATAGTTTTCCTAGGAATAACATGGAGAAATATGATAATCTCCATAATGATGTGTGCCATCATCAAGGCTAGCTAAGAAGATCTTAACAAAAAAAAGTGTGCCACCGTGTTCAAGTAATCCCTAATTACCATGATTCTATCATGTCTCTAACAAGAGACTTCCAAACTAAATAAAAATCAATGGATATAATACCTAATTTCTATTTAGGATCAAAATTTGGGTGTACAAATGTTGTAAGATTCTAATGTTATATGTTAACTCTCTATCAATCCAAGAAAAAAGATAAAAAAAAACTACAACATCCCTCTTCATACCTGACCAATAGTAAACTTGTTGAATATTTGTGGACATATTCTTTACTCCTAGATGTATTGAGAATGTTTCTTGATGAGCTTTAGTTAAAATTGAATTACATAAAACCTCTCATGGAGGAAAATAGACATGATTAAAATGGTGTACAAGTCCATCAATCTTGAAGGTGAAACTAAGATATCTACCTTCCAAGGATATTCTTTACTCTATCTTTGCCTTTACTTTCTAATAAAATGCATCTAGTCAAAGATCTTGCAAAATTTGACCTCTCATTTTGACATTGTTGGTAATCATTTGAACTATATGCCTTAACCTACTCAAGCCCTATGCAACCATGTTATCCCTTCCTTGGATGCTATTTACATCATAGTCATATTCATATAGAAATTTCATCCAAAGTTGTTGTTTCACATTTTCTTTAACTTGAATGAATATTTATTACAAGTTACAAAGGTCACTATAAAGCTAGAACTTGTGTCCCAGGACAAAATATCTCCACTTATAAATCTATAACTATTTTTAATAGTAGCTTATTTAGCTATCTATAATCAATACATAGCAATAGCGATCCATCCTTCTTCTTCATTCAAATAATTTTTACTCACTCAACTCTTAAGTGGTCAACCTATAAGGTTCCTTAGAGATATGTTTTGTAGCAGGTACTAACTCAAATTGAAAATCTATGGGCATCCCTTATGATATTTTAATATTGTATAATTTTAGAGTTTTTTCTCCAAATTATTATTCTTTCATAGTACACTCACCAATATCTATAATTTACATTTCATTATCTATCACGAAAACTTTCAAAGAATCTTCACATCAAAAGATTGATCATTCTATAGAGGAAAATTGTAGTCACCTTTGATATTCTT
Organism: Cupressus sempervirens; assembly: GCA_028749045.1. Lineage (NCBI taxonomy): Eukaryota > Viridiplantae > Streptophyta > Pinopsida > Cupressales > Cupressaceae > Cupressus > Cupressus sempervirens. Next base: position 225,688,354 of record CM053791.1, read on the forward strand.
TATAATATATATCTCGTTTTATTGTTTTATAATCTATCATTTTCAAGGAATATTTTTCCTCTTTGGTTTTTCTTTGTCACTTTTATTTATGGAATATCCTTATGAACATAGCTATCTAACAAGGCTGGTAACCATGACCCATCATTGTTATTCAAATTACTACTAAATTGCACTTTATGGGGGGTGTTGGTGTGAATAGAGTGGCTTGATATATAGCCTATGTTTAACATGTCTCGTTTGTGACCTATTCACAATAGTCAAATGATGGGGACACAACCCAAGCACAAAATGGACACAATAGGAAAGGGAAAATTTTATTAACTATGAAAATATGCTAGTACACTTAGTGTAGAGAAACAGACTCCAAAACATACCCTATGGGCTTACAATACCATAAATCTAGAGATAATTTATCCTTTCAGTACCTCCTCTCAAACTCCACTCCAAACTGCCTTTTACAATGCCAGAAAATGTTCTCAAATAGACCCTGAAGGGTTAAGGATTAGGAATACATTCTTGAAAGTGCTAGTTGGCACCCACCAACCAAATAGAAGGCTCTAGAAGCCACATTAGAAATCGGTAAAAAATTAGAAGAATCCAAATCAATAATTGAACTTTTGAGAGGCATAACTTTTGAACCATAGCTCCCATTCTTTGGCCCTGTTTGAGGTCATTTAATGCCCCTAACCTGACTTTGAAGCATTCTTAGGATGTCTCCAGAAGCTGAAAAATTGCAATAACTTTCAAATCGTGGGGCCTTTTGACCTGATTCATTTTTTGGAATGCTCTAAATTACAATAAAAATCATCCAACCAATTTACACCTTCTAGTTCACCAAAATTCTGGCTCAATTAAATACTCCTATTTTTTCAGCATTTACACATATCCCAGGGTGATTAAAAACTCTAACCTAGAACACTGATAGTGGAACTGTGAAAGTTGGACCCTTTATTTGACCCAAATGGGTATCCAGAAATGAAAAGACATGAAATAGAAACTATGTCTAAGTACATTTTTTTGGGTGACATAGGATTTCCCTTATACCTCTAGATGCTCCTACATTATCAAATCTTACTTAGAGGTTATTTTGAATTTATTTTTCCATCTAATTAGTGTAGACTTGTATTCTTAATTGGGATGCACCTCTTCTATGAACATTGGCCACTTTGTAATATACTTATTGAATGTTCTCATTTATGTTTCCTATTGTGTAGGAGTAGTCACTCATTGTCTCTTTTCTCGTCACTCATCATAACTTAGACATGTATATACAAGTCTCTTATGTATATATTTATCATCTCTTAACTAATAGTATTTGGCTTTATTTTATGTTCATTGTTTGTATCTGCTTAGTCGATTGTGTGTAGATCTCGACCATAGTAAAATGACTAAGAAATGTATCTTCTACTATAATAAATTGTAAGCATGCACAATTTTGAACCTTAGCTAGGCTACATGTAATATTAAAGATTTGCATACATTGCTCAAAATCCATTAGTAATACAAAAAATAAAGATAAACATATGTTTAAATATCAATTAAATTTGTAATATAATTAAAGAAATTTAAAATGGGCTATCAATGATTTCCTATTTCTAGAATGATCTTTACTAGATATTATTTGTTCCATACCTAAGATGTAGTTGAACCATCTAATTTGAATAGATTGTAAGTAGTTTTGTCTCTATTATGGCCTATGACTTTGAAGGAAAAATTGAAAAAATGTTTCCCATGAGTATTTATTGAATACGAAGGTGGTCTCATGAGGGAGTGAATCATATCAATCTTCACGTATGAAGTTCCTATTCAGTTAATACAAAAATATGGAGAGTTTGACACAAATTATGGTGAGAAGAGTATTGGCTATCATCATGATGGTAACACTAGTTATCGTCCATGTCTCGGCCAAATGTGAGGTTCCATGCCTTGAAAAAGCTGCTAGAATGGATTTTATATCAAAGGAGAATTGGGCACATGTACTACAATTTGGCCAAGTGCCACAATACACATATTCCAATGCACCATCAATCCCCAAAAAAGTTGCTTCATCAAATAACCTATTGAACAAGGCATTTGTGAATCTCCATCTTGCTGTGAAAGGTGTTACATCGAATTCTGATTGAAATGAAGACAACCAATGAAATCTTATATATACTCTTTCATTAACTATTTCCTTTCCATATCAAATAAAATTGGATCAATTCTTATTCACTATTTCCTTTCCATTTAATAAAAGATGTAATTGAATCTTTTATGAATAAAACTATTTGCATTTATTACTTTTGATGTATTCTCCAAATCATTCTTTTATTTCCTACTTTGGAAGAATCATAATGCAAGAAAGGTGGAAATACATTTTATTGAAAACAAATTGAGATGCAAGAGTTGTTATCTAAGTGATGATTCTCAAGCACATAAAAATACTGTTGGAATAATTTATCAATCATTAATTATAAGAGATTGTTGAGAAATAATCTTTTTGAAATACTGAGTAATAATCATCTCTTAAATTAAATGCTAAAGTTTATATTTAATTCAACATTTGAGTTCATAGAACGAACTTGATCATTTAAATTTACAATATCAAATTTTCTTCATTTATAATGTAGTTCAATAAATATAATTCATTTTATACTGAAACTTATATTATATTAAGTGAAAGTTATTATAAAAAAAAAAATTGAAAACCTAACCAGTTTGACATACCATGTAATGTTCCTCAGTATACCCAGAAGGAAACATACAAATATAGTGATACACACACACACACACACACACATATATATGTATATATATGTATGTATGTATGTATATATGTATATATATGTATGTATGTATGTATATATGTATATATATATATATATACATATATATACATATATGTATAAATATATACATATATACATACATACATACATATATATATATATATATACATACATACATACATATATATACATATATACATACATACATACATATATATACATATATATGTGTGTGTGTGTGTGTGTGTGTGTGTGTGTGTGTGTGTGTGTGTGTGTGTGTGTGTGTGTAAGTCACTATTAAATTCCTCTAAGGTTTCATGATATTGTCATTAACAATGTACAAGAAGATTAAAAGAAAACTTGTTTACAAGAATTATTTTAATTTAAAAGTTTATACCATTAGAAAATGTTACATTTTGGAATCCCAATGATCTTCTTGAATTATCTTACAATATTTTTGCAATGCAGAGAAACAATCTTCTTGAACTAGAACAAGCTAATCACATCTTCATAACTACCAGATGGTAAAGTATGTATTTATTACAACAATTGAGTTCATAGAATAAAATATCATTTAAATTTACAAGATAAAATATTCTTTATTTATAATGTTGTTCAACATACATGACTTGTAATATTCTAGTAGACGAAAAGGTTCTTGTAATAGCAAAATTGAACATTTGACTAGCTCAACATACCATGTAATGTTCCTAGTGGAGCCATAAGAAAATACATAAATCTAGTGCTATATATATAATTAAAGTTTAACCATTGATTAAAAGAAAATACCACTATTAAATTCTCTAATGTTCCATGATGTTGTCATTAGCAATTCACATCAAGATTTAAAAAAAAGTTTACAAGAATTATCATAATTTAAAAGATTATATAATTAGAAAATATGATATTTTGGAATCTATATTTAGAAAAAAAAAATATAGAGGTGATTTTCAAACAACAATATCTCACTCATATGGACTCCTTTTTTCAAGAAATTGTGTCTATTTTTGGGTAGAATTTCATTCTCTATACATTGTTGCATGTTGTTTGTAATCTATATTCTTGAATTTTTATGAAAATTGCAAATCTCAATTTTTACAACTTCAAAGGCTTTCTCAGGCTCATATGGACACATATTCAGATGTTATTTTTTTTGAAGTACCTAATTTTCTATCTAGTTTCTAGATCTAGTATAATTTTGCAGTAATATTGGGTGAAAAAGGTCCTTTCAACATTTGTCATTTTTTGGCCTATAAAAAATAATCCAACACCTTTTAAAACAATGGTCAAGCCCTCTTCTTGTTTAGAACTTTTGACCCCTTATTAGTATCACACATGACAGAACTTGATGACATAGCTTCTCATTTCAAAAGGGTTGTGATCTTGTTTAAATCTCACGGAACTAGTTTTAGAAAGGCCTTTTGAGGCCATGCAACATAGGAACAAGATGGATGAGGCCATAAGGTTAATTTCTTTATAAAAGCACATATCTGTGTAACCATTTATGATACCACAACATATTTTGGTCAAATCTCATTTCTTTATGAAAATTAAAGTTTTTTTCAAAAACTAAAAATACCCTTTTATAGATCTCAGATTCAATATCATCATTATATAAATTTTTGAGTGTTTATAACCTCAAAATATTATAAGTCAATATTTCAACATTTTAGAAGATGCTCCCTCAAAAAAGACAAAAAAAAATAGTAAATCATATGAAAAAAAATTTAAAATCATATCTATCTCTAGAGGAGAGAAATCTCTTCATGAATATGTAATTATTTTTCAAGAAGGTATAGATTTCATAGGGAAGTTTTGATGGGAGGTAAAAATTGTTGGATTTTGATAAGGTCAAACTTGAGTACTTATAACAAAGAAAATACACATCAAAGATAATTATTTCTTTTTTTGTTCCCTAGCTATGTCATCTATAAGATGTTTTCAAATCAGAACAAAAAAAGGTGATTTGTGTATGCTTGTTTGACAGAAACTACGCCCTATATTTTTCATAGTTAAAAAGGGACTTCAAAATAAAATAAAATGAATAAATTCTTACTAAAAAATATATAAAAATTATAGGCATAATATTTATCCAATTCTACACATTTTATCAGTTTACATCATCTTCATAGTCTAAACACAAATACCATTTTTTTTCCATTAATGTTGAACTATCACATTCTAATATCTTGTTTCTTTATAAAAGGTGACATAGGTTTGTGCTTTTACCCTTAGATACTTTATTTGACAATCTAAAGTTTCATCTTGATGGGTCTAGTACTCCTCTAGATATGTGGACCAAGCTTGATGGTTTTTTTGGTATAGTGAATGAGTTAAGGACACTTTAGATTGAGGAAGAACTTATCTCTTTTGTATTATATTCTTTTTCATCCATTGAGGATTTTTTTGATGAAGTTAAAACAAAAAAATCTTTATTGCATGGTTTTGGAAAAACCAAGGCTAATATTGAGTGCGTCCACCTAATTCTTTCTAAGATTCATGGAAACTTTTAGATTTTTTCTTCGACTTTCTATTCCACCAAAGATGCTTTGACTTGAGAGAAATCTAAGCTCTCTCAATTAGATTCTGTCATAAGCTCACAAACTTATGCATTGGTATGTTAGACATCCTTTGGGATGAAGGAGAAAACACGTAAATCTCATTCTATAAAGTTTCAGATTGATTCTAGCCCTTATAGTTCATCATGGTCATCTCCTCCTAAGGGGAGTGAACCAAAACTAGAAAGATCGAAGTGTGCTTATTGTAATAAGACTAATCATGATATGTCACATTTCTATGAGAAGAAGTTAGATGGCTATGCCAAACAGGTTTTAGATTTGACAGCCCTACTTTAAAAGAGCAACATTGATATTCCTTCTAATTTTCATAGATCTTCATCATCATCATCATTTCAGTCATAGGGTGAAGATATTGCAAAGGATCATGCACTATGAAAAACTACTACTCCACCCTCTTCTAGATGGTTATTGGATTCAAGAACTTCACAGTACATGGCATCCTCTTAGGATTTTTTCTCTTATTCATAGGCTTCTGCTACTCCACACATTTTGATGGGGAACAAAATTATTATTATTGTCTATGGTAAAGGTTATATTGACATTGATGATGGTACATTTCATGATGTACCTTGTGTTCCATTTTTTTCCTCTAACCTTTTCTCTATTTATTAGATCACACACAGTGGGACAAGGAAGACAGTTGATATTGCACAAAATTCAATACACATCAAAGATAGTGACATAGGAAATATTACTAGTACAAGGACTATTGAACATGCTTCCTTCCTATATTCCTCCTCACATTTTGGTCCACAATCTCCACTATTGGATACTCACTCTCTTTTTTCATGAGAGTCTCCTAAGGTGAAGTTGGGTCACTTGAACTTATGTGTTACTCATAAGACTAGTGTTGTGACTTCTACACCTCCACCTCCTATTCATATTCTATCTCTTGCACATGATTACTCTTCAACTTTTCCTACTATTGTAGCTCCAATAATCAAACCACCTATTGCAATACTTGAAGATATATTAGAGGACACACATTTCCACATACGTGATAGATTAAACCCACCTTTCATCTCACCTTCATTGGAGATTCCATTTCAAGATTCTTATGCTTTCTCCTTTGATCATTGTCTAACTCCTAGCTGCACCTCACATACATAGGTTTTATCATCCTTTTCCACTATCTTTGTTTCCTTCAAATTGGAGGCACATTAGTATGTTCATTGACATAGGAATCTAGCAATTCTAGGGGGCCTATGAAGTCTCAATATAATATCAAGGAGGATTTCATTGTATTTATGGTCTTGAGAGATTCTCTTGAGATGTTTCATTTGTACATCCTTTTCTATCTCTTTTTAGAGTTGGGTTTTTTCTACTAGGTTTCTCCATTTCTCCACTTTGTAGAGATTTGATTGTGATTGGGTACCTTATCATGCCTTCTTGTCAAGACAAAAATTTTCTTTCAACATTTTAGTTTCCTTGTATTTTTTCTCATCTTAATGGGGGGTGGTAGATAAAAAGGTTAATTTCATTTCATTTATTAAATTACCTTTTCTCCCTTCTTAATATTTCATTTTAGGCACTTATACCTTAACATTTAATAATTAATTAGTAATTATTAATTGTCAATTACCTTTTACGTTAGCCTTTTAAGGTTTTCAATCTCCTTCATAAGGATTGATCAATTGTAATTTTATTCATTTTTTTTGGCACAAGAAAATATAATTTTTTTGTTTGTTGAGAAAATCATTCCCTCTCTATTTTCTTTCTTCCTTGTAACATATTATTTGCATGTAGGATATCCAACATTTGTCACTTTGTTCATCATCAAATCCTATAAGAAATTCCAAATCAATGCCTAGGGACAACCAAACCATCTTAACCCATCCTAACAAAAGAATGCATGCAACTCTAGGAAAGAGAGATGAATGATTATCTTATATTAACATGGAAACCAAACACAAAATTTAATTGAGTTTTAATTTAGTAAAAAATACACCACTTTGTACTCTTTCCCCCATGTGACACATCCTTCACCTATGCACCTAGATAATCTCTTCCACAAAATATCAATAGAATCTAATTAATTATTTCAAAATTTTAGAACAAAGGTCATGCATCCCCTCCTTTTGAGAAGTATGAAAATGGTAATCTAAAAGTAGAACCAAGAAGTATAACCAAAATAAGAAGGGGTGTCTAAGAGTACAATCCGAATCAATATTCCCAAAATATATTTAAACAACATAATGAAAGTTTAAAACAAAGTGCAGACAATCAAATCCCTTAAATAACAAGAAAGGAAAATGAAGAAAAACCCAAAATTCACTTCTAGAACTACCATTGGTGATCAACAACATTATCATGAGTAGATGTCCTCGGAACAATCCTTGGTAATGTATGGAGTGATACTTAGACAAGGGTATACAAGCGTTAAAGTAAATTATATGGATCTCAAAAGCATATTTTTATTTTATTTTAATTATTTATTTAAATATTGCCTCTAATAATCCTATTTTCAACTTAAACTTTATTTTTTTTGGAAGAACATATTTTAATAGTAGCTTTGTATTAATAGTCATTCAATATTATATATTAAATAATAATGATAATATTTAATAAATTTAACCAAATTGATTTCTTTACGTTCATCTAGAATTTTCCTCATGTTATACATTTATTAAAATTATCCTTGGTGCATACTAATGCATACTAAACCTATCTTGATATGGGTGGTTTATTATATAATGGAGAAGAAAATGAATCCATAACTCTCAATATTATGTCACCAAGTCCCACATCTTTATACTCTTCTAAACAATTCGACTCAAGTATAGTTATTCTTAATCCAACAACCTTTATAGAAATCGCCTTCTTCTAAAGCTTGCACAACTACTCCCCGTGCTCTCACTTACTAAAATTCACAATATTCATTATTATCTCTCCAAGTTTAGTTTTGACATAAGGATTACAATACATTACTACCCAAACCATTGGAACCTCACTGCTTCACTATAGCATAAATTTCTTATAAGCCAAGAACAAGTCACTTCCAAAAGCCAACTCTCTAAGTTTAGAAATACTTGTAACAAAAAAAACCAACATGGCCATTCCTCTACCATATCCTTATTTCCTTCTTCACACTATATCCCATGATGTTCAATGAGGGGGAGCATTCAACCTACATATTCAATGTTTCTACTAAACAAGTGGTTAGATGCCATCTTTGAAATGCATAGGAGATTTTTGTACTCTCTTGGTGCCCATCACCTATTGATTTCCTTTTTGGCACTTATCATGCTAAAATTCCCAATCCCTCATAAATTCTATCTAAATACATGATGTGACTTCCTATTCATTCATTGAGCATCACTTCAAAATTGGCCTTTAAAATCTCTCCATGGCTTTTACTACCTATTGAAAACTTCTATCAATGTGTAGTACATAAAATATAACAATGCTAGAATGAGAAGAATTAACTAGAAAGATCATTCCCAAGGTTAAGAAAATATGAGACATGGAACTCTTTAATAGTCTTATGAATATCATAGAGATGCATTATCATTATTAAGAAAGTTACATCTAAAACCATGATATAAATACATGTTTGAATTGATGATAATGGCTTTTTTCATAATAATACTACTTGTACAAGATCATTTTTCCAGTGAACATATATGTCATTGTCATGTAAAAATACAATATCTTCTCTAATGTTAACCCCATTGGTTAAATATGGCTTCATATTTGTCATTAACTAAATAATAGAAATAGTGAACATATTTATTTGGTATTACCATAACCTTGGTAGCATTAGTGCTACCACATTACTACAGTTTTATTGTTCATTTGAAGCTTAACATTTATCAAAAAAATTGACATTGTTATTAATGTCCCCATTAAACCTTTATTTATATCAATATTGTTGTGTATGTATACACACACAAACACACACACATACATAAATAAATACATACATATATAGACATACATACATACATACATACATATATTCCTATATATACATGCACATATATATACATATATAGACACATAAACATATATACATACATATGTACATACATACATATATATACATATACATACATACATATATATATATATATATATACATACATACATATATATATATATACATTATATATATGTATGTATGTATATATATATATATATATGTATATGTATATATACATATATATATATATGTATATATACATATATATATGTGTATATATATATATATACATATATACACACACACACACATATAGATATACATACATATACACACATATATATACATACATATATACATATACATATACATATACATACATATATGGATATATAATCATGGTCGTCATTTACCTTAGTCAAAAAAAAAAATTGACCTTTACAATTCTTAGCATAATTTAATATTTAAGTCAAATTTATTTTTAACTAGATTTTATTTTCTTTCACTTGGGAAATGAGAAAGGTGAATATTGAAACAACAAAACTTTCAAAAGGAATGATCAAGGTTAACCATAAAATAGAATGACACATTTGAAAAAATTGAATTGTAGGTGTGGTGAGCAACTCCTTCAACAACAAATTTTTCCACCAAGGGAAATGTATTCCACGTTCCTAGTACCTATACTTGCATCAAAAAGGGCAACCAAAATATATAGATATGTAGATTATACATAAGTTGAGTATTATTTGTATCATGATCAATTATATTCATACTAATATGCAAGTTAGGAAATCTAAATGCTAATAAAATCAAATTTAGAATAATTGCACTCATTTAATCAAATATATTAGAAATCATTAGCTATGCAATAAAACTAGATAATAAGGTTAAAGTTATCATTATAATAAAACCATCAAAACTATAAAGGAAAGAAATCAACATATCTAAGAGTAAGGAACATCCATAACTATAGCTACAAAATAACCAATAGAGTATCATCTTGATAGATCATATCTTAAAACAAGACTAAAGTATCAAATTGATAAGTCTAACTAGAGGTGCATTTAGTCCTCTCCCAACAAATGATATTCCTCCTAGATAAAAAATGACATAGGTATGATTCTTTGATCTGTGAGACCTCCTCCTAGTTAGATGAATTATCATCATTGGGGTCTCGTTAGAGCTTTACATAATCAATGATTTTACCCATGAGGGTCAAAACTTACTGCTCAAGTGTTCATACATGCTCTAGTTCTATCTTCCCATCATTTTTCTATAATGTACTCTAATAAGAAATAGCTGAAATTTCAGCATCATATCTTTTAATGATTGGAGGGTGAAGAATATACCTTTCAATTACTATAAGTGGAAATTACATGTTTAGCTATCTCTAGAAAAGAAAGGGTTGTAAAGAGCCATTGTGGGTATAAAACACATTCTTATTGCTAGATAAGGTAAAGATAATTCATATTTAAAAATGTGATTTACTTTTAAACTCATATGCATAGATCTATCTCTTTCTCTTCTATGTTGAGGACTTGAAATCTATAAGAAGTAGGCATAAAATAATTTAAATTTTTTTATGGATACTTGGTAAACAAAGGAGCTATAACAAGTTAAGCTCCTAGCTATAAGCCCAAGGAAATTTAGTACTATATAAGATTATTTGGCTAAGATAAAATCACAAAGAACGTAACTCAGCCAATGCAACATTGATAATTGAGGATAATAAAATAATCCTCTACATGCTTTCCTATTTAGAACACATTTACTTAGTCTTTCCATCAACATTATAACACAAAACGTACTAAGTAAAATAGGGAAAATTTTATTGAATGTAAATTTGAAAATAGATATTACAAGATAGTGAGATAAACTATTTTAGATGTGAACTATGGGTTCCTACAAATCTGAGGTCCTTATTTTAGAAAGTAGGAAAAGACCAACTCAACACAAAGTTGAGTCACAAGGGGATAATATGAGAGATAATATAGTCATCAAATTATGTCTCAAAGTGTCATGTCCCCTTTTTAGTGACATTTTATTTTGTAGTGAATTTGCCTACCATGGACTCTCATAGGTAGATGATTTTGGTGAGAGAGTCATTCTCATGATTATTTGGGGATTGGATGGTCTTATTTTATCTTGGAGAGAGATGTTTTTTATTATATTTTATGTAATGTGTTATGCAGGGCCAAAATATTATAATTTTAGGTTGAGGTACACTTTTTATATAGTTACTTTTTATATAAAAGTGCATTATAGGGGAATTCATAAGAATATTTTATGGATACTTCTAGAAGTTCCTAGTGGATTCTTAGGAAAGTGAATAAATAGACTACTTGGCCTCTCATTTGGACATCACAATGACTTGTGTTTACACTACTTTTCTCTTGAGCATTTGTCATGCCCTCTTGGTTTGCGAATTATCATTTGTTCATTAGGAATGGAGTATCCTAAGGATTGTCATAACTAAAGAGGTGAAGTATCGTTTGAAGGGTTGCACTTTGGAAGTCATATTTAGCTACTTCAAGATGGGTTTATTTGGTTTTTAGACATTTCCAACAAGGTTCGATACATACATTTCCACTCATATCTCACTATTGGCTGGGAGTTTGATTTTTATTTTCTCGAAGAATTTTCCTTGGAGCCTGGTGATGGTTTCTATACCATTTTTGGCACCTTTTAGCCCAACATTTATTTTTCCAAGTGTCGTACCAATCTGTACATGTATGGTTGTACCTATAGGCCATACAATCAGCAAAACTGAGGGTAGATTGGAGTTACATTTTGCATCACTCCATCTTCAATATTTAGCCTCTAGCATTTGCTCAATCTAGGTTCTTTCATTTTAGTTTGTGGTTGTAAGAAATTCTCAGTTTTATTTAGCCAGTTAGGGTTTGTTTGTAATGTGCCATGTTGTAATACTTTGAGCTAAAAATTGCATATCATATGTTAAAACATTTGGTTATCATTGAATGAATTTATTGGCACTATTTTACATCAGTTATTTGGGTAAATATATAGTACAACAATTTTCTTTGCTTAGTATTATACTTTCAGTAATCTATTCAGTTTGCATGTCAAGTCCAGTATTAGTGGATTTTTAGTGGCCTATTGACAAGGGTCATTACAATGGTATCAAAGCTAAATCCTACCATCGTAAGGGTTTAGCAATCACAATAGCAAAACAAGATTGGTGACAAGCATGAGCATAGCCCATCAAGAGAAAATAGGGATGAAGATCAAAGGGAATTTTACAGAGAAATGGTTCTACGGCAAGAGAGAATCACACATACTTTTCAGAAACTCACCACCATGGTGGAGAACATGAATCAAAAGAATAGATGGAATCAAAAACAAGAGGATAATAGGAGTATAGTAGGTTCACAGGGTTTTCCTAGGCACAAGTCATGGACTACAAATAGGCCTACATGTCCTACATTCCTTAGAGAGGTGACCCAAGAGGTAGTTGAGGATGATATGCCAGAGGACTTTCAGGATGATCTTCAAATTGAAAATTTCGAATGGTAGGTACTACCTCCATATATTCATGAGATGCTAAATTTTGATTGCTACCTGAGTCAGAGAAGATAACACATGAGAAGTAGCAGGCAGAACGTGAGGCCTAGAGGAGGTCAGGACAGTGAGTTACAGTGAGCTTCTAGTAAGCTCACCTAACCATCTTTCAATGATAGTGGACAAATGAAAACATAGGCCTAGATCCATAAGTTAGATACATTCCTAGCATTAAGGCCTATGTTATAAATATATGCTATCAAGGATTCCACTTTTCATTTGGAAGGCATAGCACATGATTGGTGGTCACATGGTATGGTTACATTGTAGCATAATCAGGTGACATCCTATCAAGATTTCATGGATACATTGGTAGAGCACTTTGATAAGAAAGACCTAGAGGTCTTCTTTCATGATAGAAACTTTGGAGGGCTAGGTCAGTGAGTTTCAAAGATTATCAATGATGGTGCAGGATGTGTTTGAGAGAAGGTTGTTTATACTATTCATTAAGGGGTTATCTAAACCTCTAAAAGGGTGGATCAAGGCATTCAATCCCCCCTTATTGTAGGAGGCTATGAGGAAGGCATGGAGAATGGAGCTCACAGCCCCCACCAACAAGTTCACCTCTAAGAGCACTTCTTCATTCAAGGACAATAAGAAGTTTGATAAAAATAAGGGCAAAAAGGATGACACCAAGGAAAAGTCTACTACACCTCTGGCTATGGAAACACTAAATGAATTGCACAGGAAAAAGCTATGTTTCTACTACAAGGGTCCCTATGACAAAGATCATGATTGTCCTATGAGGCCTAAGGGGAAGGCCAACAAGGTTATGCAGGCTTACTACGAGGGTTCAAATTCTAATAGTTTAGGACATGAGGATGATCATAGTGATGCAAAGCCCAAGGAAAAAGTAGAAGCTCTAGAGACTAAGAAGGAGCTTGAGTTGCACTTACAAGAGGCATTCAAGAGGGATCTTTTGGACTATGTGGTATTCTAGAGGGGTAGAGAGTTATTACTTTGGTTGATACATGTGCTACACACAAATTTATTTATGCATATTTTTTTGAATTCCATGGTATTATGATTGAGGATTTTGAGGGACTATGAGTATAGGTTCCTGATGGCTACACTCTTAAGTGTAACAAGATGGTTAGAAATTTTCCCTTATGCCTAAATAACTATGAGTTCAAAGTAGACTACTATGTTGTCAACACAGGTGACCTAGATATTATTCTTTGGATGAAGTGGTTGCACTCATTGGAAGAGGTAACCTTTAGATTAAAGGACATGGAGATTAAGTTTGAGGTGGATGGGAAGCAACATTTTTTGAGAGCCATTTAGAATGGAGACATCAAGACTATTTCCTTCAAATGGCTAGAGAGGTTAGCCAAACATGATTACATTGAGTGGACAACTATATGTATTCTCATGCCTACATAAGAAGGACATCATAAGATAGAGTATCATCCTGACATACATTAGTGTAGAGGGAGTAAGGATGGATTTTAATAAGATTTGTGCTATTTTGGATTGGCCTACTCCAAAGAACTTGACACGATTGAGAGGATTTCTTGGGTTGTGTGGTTTCAACCATAGATTTGTCACTTGAGGCATAGGCTTTCTTTGAGAGATTTAAGGAGATCATGACTACATGCCCTATGTTAGCATTTCCTAACTTCTCGAAGCCATTTGAGCTTCAGTGTGATGCATCTAGAGAGGGTATTGGTGCTATTCTAATGTAGTACAAGCACCCCATTGCATTTGAGAGTAGGAAGCTTCGTGGGTCAGAAAGATCATTTAGTATATATGAAAAGGAGATGTTAGCCATTATGCATGCATCATTGGCTAAGTTCAAGAAATATCTGGTGGGTGGTAAATTTTTCATTAAAACTAACCACAATAGTTTGAGACATTTCCTTGGATAGAGAAATCTTAATGATAGGTAGCAAAAGTGGATTAGTAAATTGTAGGCTTATGATTTTGACATCTCCTATGTGAAAGGGACTCAGAATATGGTAGCAAATGCATTGTCACATAGACCACATCTCAGTGCTATGATTCAGATATCAGAAGATTGGAGGCACTTGATCATTGTTGAGTATCCTAAAGATTCATGGGCATCCAGGATTGTTGATGGGATAGTTGTTGATACTAGGTATATAGTTTTGGATGAATTGATTATCTACAAGAATAGGATATTCTTAGTCCCAGGATCAAAGATGAAGTGTATTTTTGTAGAGCACTTCATGATTCACCTTTTGCAACCAAACATGCTTTATACTTCTCAATGCTTCCATCTAAACCCATCTTCCTTTTGAACTCCCATTTACAACCAAAAATTTTCCATCCTTCAAGAAATGGTACAAGGTCCCATGTGTCATTCCTCTTAAGAGATACCATCTCTTCTTCTATTGCTATCTTCTAGGACTCTAAATCATTCATACCAAGCACCTCTTCTATAGATTTTAGTTCATCAATATGAGCATTCAAAGAAAATATACACCTCTAATCATTCAGATAATATCCATACCTTTCTAGTGCTTTCCTCTATCTACTAGACCTTCGAACAAGATATGGCTTAGGTTCAGGTTCATGATTAGCTTCTCCCTCTTCCTATGATGATTTAGAATTTGTAGAGATCTCCTCAAAAACTTATCTTTCTAAGGGCCTCGATTCAACTTTCTCAAGTGTAGTAGAAAGTTAAATCACATCTTTCTTTTCTTTTATTCGTTTTGGCTACATTGTAGCAAAAGAAGGCTTAGTTTCTCTAAAAATAACACTTTTGGAGTAAAATACAAACTTTGTTCTCCAATTTTGTCCACTTCTCATTTGGCACATGAGCATATTCCTCACAACCAAAAACTCTGAGATGTCTAAGTGAAGGCTTGACCATGCTTCCATTGGTGTCTTATCAACAAGAGCTAATGTAGGAGACCTATTTATCAAGTAGCAAGTAGTGCTTACAACTTTGGCCCAAAAATTTTGTTCTAGTCTAGCTCCACTTAGCATACTCGTAGCCTTCTCCACCAAGGTCTTGTTCACTCTTTCTGTAACTCCATTCTGCTATGAAGAATAAGGAGTTGTCTTCTCTCTTTTAATAGAATATTTCTTTATAAGATGTGTCAAAAACATTGGAGCAATATTCACCACCATTATCAGTTCTAAAATTCTTTATCTTCTTTTTAGTTTGTAACTCAACCATTGCTTTAAATTCATTAAAATGACTGGAAAATTTAGCTTTACTTCTAAGAAAATAAAGCCATGTTCTTCTACTAAAATCATTAATAAAAGAAACATAATACATTGATCTAATAATAGAAGGAACAACAACTAGACCAAATACATCCGCATAGATTAGATCCAAAATACATGAGGACTTATGAGAACTTGAGTAAAAATGAACACAGATTTGTTTACCATGGATACAATGCTCACAAAAATCAAGATCAAGATTGCAATGATTTAACCCATTAACAAGGTTTTTATTCTATTATCTGGTCAAGTCTTTGATGCCATAACATAGTCTTTTCTATAGGTAACTTTGATTTAGTCGATAGAGCACCCTTTGGTATCCAAAAACCACAACCATCTATTGAAAGAGAAAATCTCTCCTTCTCCAGCAAAGTAGTCCTCTTCACAATATTAATAGAAGTACTATTGCACTCAACTGTGCATGCATCAAGTTGGTACAATATACCCAATCTACTTCCTCTTGCTATTACCATAGCATCTCTCACCATTTTCACACCTACTTTAGAAATCTCTAGATGCACACCCACATCTATTAGTTTTCTAATAGATAAAAAATTCCTCGCTAGTCCCGGGATATGCAAGACACCCTCAAATCTTCTAATTCTACCATCAAATTTTTTTACATGAATACTTCCACTACCAACAATATCAAGAATTGAGTTATCACCCAAATACACCTTAACACCATCAAAATTTTTATATTTACTAAGGGTATGTGCAAGATCATGGTGTGCCAAAAAGTGGCAATCTAAAAAATTTGTAATTCTAAAATATTTCAAACCATTTCAAAATCTATTCCAACATTTTTCCCACCCCTGTTGATACTAAATGAAAACAATTAAAATCTTTGTAAGGTCTACTATATCTTTTGATACCAAACCTATATGGTCAACTTTAAAAACATCCTAAAAATGTGCTTTTGGCCTATTTTTATTTGATTTTTACTTCAAACATGTAGTTGACAACTTTTTTTCCACCAAAATTTGATGAAATGAAAAGGGTTTCTTAAGAATGTTCTTATATTTCCATAAATTTAAGGTTTGTCAAATTACGAGTTTAGTAAGTAATTATTACTTATTTTCTAATGGAGTTACATATAAAGTTTTGACTAACACACTACTTGAAAAACAACTATAAGTTTCAAATGGCATGACAATTTTTAAATCCAAAAGATAGTTCACATTCTATGTTTCTTCTACTATAAGGAAAAAAAATGAAAAAATGAATTTTGCAGAGTTTTGAATTAGTTAAGGTGGTTAGAAATGAGATTTTTTTATTCCAAAATTACTAAAGTTAAAAATTAATTAATTATTATTTATTTATAATAAAAATACCCAAAAATATGTGTCACATCTAGGCATGAATCTACTACTTATATCTAAAATATTATTAAAAAAATATTATCATTTTATTTTGATTAAGATGGTCAGACATATGTCTACTTATTTTTTACTCTGAAATTTTTGTAATATTGCAATAAGATTCAAAGATTTGGCTAATAATTTTTTTTTTGAGATAACTTCTACTAGTTTAGAAACTAGATTCAATTTGCTAAAGATTCTTTTCTCTCAATTTTATGATATAAAGTTAGTAAAAAGTAGAAAATTGCACATCAAATTGACATAACCATAATTTTTTTTTATTGCCAATTAAGAGCATAGTTTGGTTGACCATGATCCTACACATACCCCTAAACCAATTTGTATTACGAGTCATGTGAAAAGATGCACCCAAGTCTATCAACCATGCATTGTCACCTGCATGAGTGGCCAAGGATGCGATGAAAGCATCTCCATCTTCCTTCTCAAACTCAAACTCAGAATCCTTATTCTTCTTCTATTTCTTTTCCTCTTTGTAGTCCTTTTGGAAGTGTCTAGGTTTGCCACAATACCAAAAGATTGCCTTGGACTTACCATGAGATTTTGATCTCCCCTTATTCTTGGACTTAGAATGGCCATGCTACTTCTAATTCTTGCCTCTTTCCTTTAGTCTTCCTCTAACACTCAAAGCCTCTTTGGCATTTAGAGAGAGCTTCCTTCTTATCTCTTCAGAAAGTAGATAACCAATAATGTCCTCCATCTTCGAGATGACTAAAGTGCTCCCTATGGCCATGAAAAGGATGTCCCATGAGTCTAGCAATGAACATAGCAATATATGGAACCTTTCTTCTTCATCCATCCACACCCCAACTGAGGTCAACTGAGTCACCAACATATCAAAACTTTCAAGATGCTCAAAAATATATCCATCTTCTTCTATTCTCAAGGAATACAACTTCTTCCTTAAGAAAAAAAATTTTGAAAGTGATTACGCTTGATAGATCTTAGTTAGCTTCTTCCAAAGCCTCTTTTTTGTAGGTTCTTCATTGACAATAATTAGTATAGAGTCCACACAACACAATTTGATATGAATTATATATTTT
This sequence comes from Cupressus sempervirens, assembly GCA_028749045.1. NCBI lineage: Eukaryota > Viridiplantae > Streptophyta > Pinopsida > Cupressales > Cupressaceae > Cupressus > Cupressus sempervirens. The sequence goes on from CM053791.1 coordinate 225,706,819, forward strand.
TTGTCTCTCACATCATACTTTGTGGCTAAATTTGGATCTATTGTTCTTAGCTTCTTTTAATTGATTGTATCCCATAGATCCCAATCAATCAATAGATAATCCATTTTCAGCTTCAATATTTCAAAGTTTGTGCTAGAAAACTTCTCTACATCAATCCTCCCTATGTTCTTGCCATATCTATAATCCTACAATATAGAAATTAAAAAACCTTTGCAGATGCTCCTACTCAAACCTTGATTAGCTCAAAAAACCTTGTACCCAACAAATATGACCAAAATTAGCCAAACTTTGATAACACTTGTAAGGAAGTAAAGGTGCACGAAAAGGCTTCCTACACTAATCTTTGAGAGGACAATTATGAAAATTCAACTAACTATTACGAAATATAAAAAATGCATAATAAAATAATCAAAATAAAAATGAACTCATAACACAATGATTACCACGAAGAAACCCTTCTAGGATAAAAACTGCACCCTCCAAAACATGCATAATGTATTCTCAAATCTGGAAGATTACAATACACTTCCAATTTAATTTCTTATAGGAGTGCATCATCACAACTCGAACTTAGACTTCGACCTAGAGAGACTCCTTCTAGCACCAGTCTTGCAAACTAAACTTGATGATTAAAACGCCTCCCCAAGTCCTCTTTTTATAGTCATTTGGCACTTGGAAACCATGTGTGGTTTTACAAAATCATGGGCCAAAACCATATGCAAAACAACCATGCCACATGTTACCCACTTGTAATTTGTAACTGCAAGAATACCATTTTCATCCATAATTTTATCCTCTAGTTTAGACCTTCATAAAAGGTATATAATTAGTTGTTTACATTCTCATAATATCCCTTCTACATTGTTTTAAAGACTAGACACATTTTTAATAGCTCATACACCTCTTTCCAACTCATAAACATGTGGAAAAGTACCACAAGAAAATTCTAGAATATTTCTAAAAAAATCTAGTGTTTTCTAGAAAGAGCTTGCAAGGTTGAGACACTATTTAACACAAGAGACATTTTTTTATTTGATAGTCTAAAAAATTCAACACTTGTTAAACTGACAAGCTTTCATTGAAGGTTGAGATGACTAGATCATACAATCATTTTTCTTTGTGCATCACATTTTTGGGGTGCCATTATTGTTCTATGTCTAGGAAAGATCATGCTTATGAAACATGGCTTAGGTATTAGGTCTATCCTTGGGATTGTAGGGAGGGATTTCGCCAGCCTTATTGATGGAGCAGTCTTTGGTGCAACTTACATGCACCATTTTTTCTGTGTATTTAACTTGTTTATTATACATTTAAAGTCCAAGTTGAATTCAAATGTAGTAGTTATGTTTGTTGCAACCATTCTTTACATTGATAGGGATAAGAATTAAATTTTCAACCTATGACATCTTTTTATAACATTCTCCTTATTAAATGGCCATCCTTAAACATCACACACTACATAACACTTTTGGTCTAGAAATTAAGTTTAGTTTGTGATTTTTAGGCCATCTATTTTTGGCATAGATTATATGGCATAGTCAACTGCCTTATCTAGATATTTTTAATATTGAGTCCTAAGATTTTCCTAACTTTTAAACCAGATTCCCTAACATTCACCACAACTGGTGGTTTTTTTCTAAATGGAAGTGCTTACTCATAGAGAAGAGTTGAATGGAGGGGCTTATAATGGCTTCTTGAATAGGCTAATGTCACCACGAAAGATAGTGATGCATTAGTGGTGAAGGATGAGAGATCTTTGGACTAAGCCTTTTTATTTACTAACTAGATAGACATATACATACTATAGAGTTCTTATCTATTTTAACTGTATGATATGTCAAATATGTGGTATCAATTTTCTTCTCATATATGTGATTAAAATATTCTAAAGACAGAGGGGAAATGGAATAGTAGGTATTAGAATATGTTATTTTGTTAGTAAGATAATCATCCAAATCACTTCGATGTATAGATATGTTGGAGAGAAATCTTTATTTTTATTTTAAAGTATCAATAATAAGGACACAACTATTCTCTTGATGAATCATTCATCTGAACTAAAAAATGCTAGCATTATGCATACATACCATCCATCTTTGACATATCAAATAGAGTAAATGGAGAAAACATTGATGGAAATTCATCACATGGGGAATCCATAATTTAGTATTGAAAGATAATCCTTCTTTTAAAATTATATTGTTATTAATTTTTTCAATTACTATTATTTTATATTATTATTAGTTTCTCATTTTAAAATTATTAGCTTAATTGCATGTTTCAAGATTGTAGGAGTGGCTTATCATATGAAGATTTAATTACTCCTTCAACATGATCATAGGTCAAAATTGTTTCCATGCACTCAAATATAGTGTTTGTTCATATTGAATGAGTTCAACTTATCATGGAAAGATTTTATTGCTCATTTGAAATGATTGCACATAGAAATTATATATTTTTTGACTTTTCGCATTATTGCAAGTGGGTTTGGGGAGAGAAAATCTTGATGCAATGTTGTGAAATCCCTTCATGTAAAAATGACTTCCAATGTTGTGCAAAAATGAAAATATATTGCAGTTTTGACCTACGTATGCAGAGGCCATTGTGGTACATCAAACAATCAAGTTAGCTAAATAAATTGGAGTTAAATTCCTTTGGCTAGAAGGAGACTCTAAAAATATTATTGATTGGCTTAATGGGAGGAACAAGCCTACTTGGACTACCAAAAATATTATTGACCAATGCATCCAAAACCTTCAAACCTTTGAAGAAACCTATGTGGCACATCAGTACTACAAGGCCAACAACGTGGTGAAAAGGTTGGGAAATTGGGCTATCAAGTATAAAGATGTGGCTAAATGGATGGATGTACATGAAATCCTCTCAAAATTTAATGAGATCATCAAAAGGGATCATGTCCTAGGTAGATTGGGTTTAATTAAATGCCATAATGAAAGTTAGTAGATTGTGGGATGTGGTTAGTAATAATGTGTGTGAACTTATTATGATAATCAATGTTTTATGGAGAATATGCAAAGTTGTGAGGTGGAAGCATGATATTTCTCCTACTTCCCATATCTAAAATATCCATCAACCTATGTCAAGTACTTTGGTGGGAAGAAAATTCACAAGGAGAAAAAAAGGTGTAAGAAAATGAGGAGAGTTGAAGGCTTGTAGGTTCTGAAGGATACTAACTACAAAGACTGCATTACAAAGAACACCATGGTTGGGGAAAGAGACAAGAGGTTACCGAAGGATGAAGCCTAGAAGTGGAGAAGAAGAACTAAGGTGTGGAACATCCTGAAGAAAGGAGAAATTATGAACTATATTGAATGCCTTCATGAATGAAAACCCTTGGTAACAAAAAATATGGTTAGAAACTAGAATGAGGGCATAGTCAAAATCAATGGGGTGGAGTTCTCTATTATGGAAGAAATTATCTCCCTGATCACTAGCATCCCTATTATTGGCATGGAGTTTTATACAAACTGAAAAATTTTAGGGCAAGCTATGGTAGATTTTACTAGGAACCAAGAGGAGAAATAGGCATTGGTGAAGTAAGGCACTCATCATCAAATATATTACTCTCAACACCAAGTTTGATCACATATGCACTTATCATTTTGTGCTACTCTACCATTTCAGGAACAAGATGAAAAAACATATCCCCTTCTACCTTTACTCTTCCATGAATGATAATGTTAATGAGTATCAAGAAAAGAAAACTAGGAATCCAGCACTCCATGAGGGGCTATTGCTATTAATATATGAATACTTCAAAGGTAGGTCTATTAGTAAAAAAATCAAAGATAGGAAAGAGGGAAAGAAATTTAGGAGGGATTTAGATGAGTCTGAGGAGATATATTCACCTTCAAAAATGGAGGAAAGTCTTGAGATGTACACAGATTTAGAGGACTCTAAGATCTTGTACCAAGGCTTTGGGATAAAAACCCTCAAAACTGACAAGAAGGAGAAAAATATGCTCCCCAAGCACACACAAGTCATTGAAACTTCTTTAGATATGGATTGTAATAAATGGGTTGAAGGGATGGATGTAGGTGAAGATAGTGTAGAGGCAGGGGACAAAATTAGGAAAGGGGATGGTAAGGAATGAATGAAGAACAAAAGAACCATCATTATAAAAGTTTTGACAAGCAAAGAGAAGGAGGCCATGCTATCAAGGAATTGCAAAAGGAAAACCCTGGATGACAACAAGGACAAATAGGGGAGGAGAGTGAGAAGGTGGAACAAGACCCCATTGATATAAAGGGACCTGAACAAGGCTTCAAGAATTTTGGCACAAGCACTTATAGATGTTTGATCATGGGGAATGATAGGATGGTGACATGGAGGAACTTTGACTTTTCTTTAGCTAATATGGGCATCAAAAGGGCATTGATTTCCTTAACAATGCAAAAAATAGCATGGTGGATAGCTTCATTACCACTAAGTGGCTATTCCACAAAATCCTTTACCTAAAACATAGAATGAGCACTTTGGAAAGGGGGACCTATTGCTTAAAGAATAGGGTCAATGAGGATGAACAAAAAATGGATAAAAGAGTGGAGGAAGTCAACAATAGAACTCATGTGATGGACAAGACAATGCAAATTATAGTTGAGTAGAGTTCAAGAATCCTTAAGGACAATGAGAACATCAAGTTCATTCATTATGTAGATGATCAAAGCATCACCAAGGAGTAGGACCCTGACACCCATAGCTTAAAGGATAAGATTCTTGATGAAGGCACAAGGAAGAGAACTGGATCTAGCACTAGGGAAAAGGAAACCATAGCCCCAAACCATGAGTTTTTTGAGATGAAGGAGGTAGCAAGCAAGCTATAGGAGCTAGAGATCAATGTAGTTGAAATCCTAAGAGACATCATCTAAGTGCCCTAACCTTTTGTGGGCTTCCTAGGTCTTTTCGCATCTCTACCTAGCTTTACTTCTATTTATTTCTTTATTTAGGGAGATGTTCTTTCTTTTAATTTCTAGCTCTCTTTGTAGCCTTTTGTGTTCTTTTGTAGACTAATCTTTATATGTTTGGGTTTTAGGGCCCTTTTAAAGCCCGTTTTCCTTAACCAAAAATATCCTAACATCAAATGAGAAAAAATGGTTTGTTATAATAAGATAAACTCACTCAAAAAGCTTTTACAATGTGTGAAAATACACAACATTTTTGACATGTACAACATTATAACTATTGGAATTACAAATGGGAAACATATACTTCTCAGGGGGTGGTGAATCAAAAGTTCAAACTTCAGCAATTAAAATTTTCACCATTCATTAGATGCAATAAATAAACTGAAATAGCATGTGAATAAAATGCATCTCAAATATGTAATCACACATACACACTTGGCACCTGATATGATTACTTAGAAACCCTCCAAATAAGAAGGTAAAATTGGGGTGGGTATGACACCCACAAATCTTTACTCATATAGTAATAAAGTGTAGCCAATTAAGGTTACAATAGGTTGGCCATGAAACATGATTTGCCCTATGAAAATCTTGCCCTGTTAAAAGCTTATAAAGGCAATTAAGTCCCACATTGTTCAAGGATTCGAAATCCCTATTAGAAGTGTGCCTAGTTAAAGGACTTTAAATCACTCACTTGGAATGTCACCCTGTTCAGGGATTTACTAGTGACTGTTGAGTCAACCTTAGTCCAAAGTATTTTTCCCTAACTGATACAATTGTTAGAAAGTAACAATAGAACTTTGATCTTATACAACTTAAAACTTTATCTTGCAAATTTTAGATCATAATTTAGTCCTTATTGATCGTCTCTGATATGATATGACAAATTTCTATCTTCAATCCTCTATTCTATGCTTAATTGATTTTGCAATTCTTTCACACTAATAAGTAAACTTGAATGCTCTTTGAACAATTCAATCATTCATTCCTTGATATCTTCCTATTACTACTCTCTCTTTATACAAAATTTTTGGGGCATTCTCTTCCTTATAAAGACTTTGGTGGCTTAGGGTTAGGTATAAATATATTGCTAAGATTCATCCATTTTGTTGCTTAACTCTTCCTATTTTTTGATTGGTTGCATGTAATTGTATAGGGAATATAATTAGATTCATCCTTATCTAAAAAATATTTAGATCTATCTATGAATTGCCATAAAATGGTTTACATAGTTGTTTGTGCCATTACAAACAACTATGTCCATTTTGTGTTACTCAACACTTGAGATTATTGATGCTCAACACCTAAACTACTCAATATCAACTGTCTTGCTTGGCACTTGAATCACTCAACATGGTCTATCTACTCAAAACTTGAGTGACTTGACACTCATTGCAACTCAACATAGTCTATATTCATATGTCATACTCAGGATGAACTGAGTAAATGATTAAGTGTGTTGACACTCGATTGTCAAAACCAATCTCAGATCAACAATCTCTCCCTTTGGCATGAGTGTCAAAAACACTTAAATATACATATTCATCCTACTCTTCTTGAGTATAACATATTCACAAGTAGACATATATACAAAAATTCAAAAATTCAAAAATTTGCAATAACCTATATACTTCAAAATTTGTAACTCCCCCTAAGTTAATGTGCCTATTTTGTTTCCAAAATCTATTCTCCATTTTGAATAGATTTGTTTCTTGTTAATATTCTTTGATTTTAATGCACTTATACTCTTTTATCTAATATTATCTATTTTCTTCTCTTTTCCTATTTTGAGCTACTCTCCTCCTTTGTTTATTTTGTTTTCTCCCTCTTTCACTATTCTTTCCTTGCTATCTTTCTCTCCCGTTTGGTTTATCTCCCCCTTTACTCTTTCATTCCTTTCCCCCATTTTTGACACTTATGTCAAACAAGCTATATACTTATATTATATTTGTCCAAGAAATATTTATGAACTTCCATGATTATTTTTAGAGCAGCATCCCAGTTGTCACATGTAACATCCAATGACTTTATTTGGATAGCTAGCTCTGCTGCAACATTGACTAGTCCATCTGATGTAGAAAGATTAGGATCTTTCTTTAGAAAATTTTATGCATATCCTAGTTCCTCATGGAGCATTTCCATATGGGGGGTAAGGGAGGCTTGAATATTTGTCATCTTGGTTCTTATATTAGCCTCTTATGTTGTTAGCATAGCTAGCACATTTTGTAACTGAAGCAATGTGTGAAAATGCTTCTCACTTTGAGCTAGGTTTTGAGGTACTTGCATACATGATATTTTTAAATTCGTCTCCAGAATCAAAATTCTATCAATTGTGTCTTCAGTAAAGAGACTGGGATCACACAGTTTGGTGTACAATGAGAATATGTCCTCAAGTACCTTCTTTACTTTCTCAATCTTTTTTGCCAATGCTATGTCAGTACATATGTTCTCATTTATTTTCCCTTGAAATTTTCTTTGAAACCATTCCAAAAGTTTTGCATTTGTGTCTTGGTCTTCACTATTCCCATGTTCCACAATTTCTAACAACTATTCCAATAGGGTATGTGCATGATCATGTTGTGCTAAAAAGTGGAGATCTAAAATATCTGTAGTTCTGAAATATCTCAAACCATTTCAAAATTTATTCTAACCTTTTTCCCACTCACCCTGATACTAAATGAAAACAATTAATATCTTTATAAGGTTTATTATATCTTTTGATACCAAACCTATATGGTCAACTTTAAAAACATCCTAAAAATGTGCTTTTGACCTATTTTTAAGTGATTTTTACTTCAAACAAGTAGCTAATGACTTTTTTATTCACCAAAATTCAATGAGATAAAAAAGGTTTCTTAAGAATTCTCTTATCTTTCCATAAATTTAAGGTTTATCAAATTATGAGTTTAGTAAGTAATAATTACTTATTTTCTAGCTAAGTTATGTATAAAGTGCTGACTAACACACTACATGAAAAAAAATATAAATTTCAAATGGTACAACATTTTTAAATCCAAAAGATGTATCACATTCTATGTTTCTTCTACTATAAGGGAAAAAAATGAAAAATTAAATTTTACAGAGTTTTGAATTAGTTAAGGTGGTCAGACATGAGAGTTTTTTAATTCCAAAAATACTAAATTCAAAAACTAATTAATTATTATTTATTTAGAATAAAAATACCAAAAAATATGTTTCACATCCAAGAATGAGTCTACTCCTTATATCTAGAATATTATTTTAAAATGTTATCATTTGATTTTGATTAAGGTGGTCAAACATACCTCTACTTCTTATTTTTATTTAGAAATTTTTGTAATATTGCATTAAAATTCAAAATTTTGACCAATCAATTTTTATTTTTTTGAGTTAAGTCCTAGTAGTTTAGAAACTAAATTCAATTTTTTAGATTTTCTTTTCTCTCAACTTTTTGATATAAATTTAATAACTAGTAGAATCTTACACTTCAAGTTGACATAACCCTAATTTTTTGATTTTTTATTGTCACTTAAAAGCATAGTTGGTTGATCATGATCCTACACATACCCAATAGTGTCTTTGACTCTCCAGTTGTTGGTAAATTGAATGCATCTAAGAATATCTCTTTAATTTCTTTTAGTTTCTGCTTCTATCTATACTCCTTCGTGAGTATTTCCTAATTTTTCTTATTGTCTAATGCTTGTTGCATAATCCCAATTTGTACTAATGTTTTACTTGCATAATCATACTTAGGTATCACTATCTATTCAACTAAAGTTACATCTCCATAGTGTGTTACCTTTTCAACCTTAGATGAGCTTGGGCCTGGTGATGAAATTTGCAAGGATACATCTCTCGTGCTCAGATTCTGAAGGACTTTTGTAGGAGTGCCTGATATTGGTAGAGTTACCAATGCGTGAATGGCCTCTTGCTCATTGTCCTTTGGTGTTTCCTTACTTTTTTTAGATCTATTTTGATCAATCACAATGATTTGATATGCACCTTGCATTTGTGCATTAGGTTGATTATTTGTTATTTCTTTCTCTTCTATTGCACTCTATCTCTATTCAACCAAATCAACTTTAACAATTGTGTCAACATTCATGGATGAGTCTATTGATGTTTGAATCAAAGGTTGAGCACTAGTAGCTAAAGTGATGCCAGAAGATGGTTCTTGTGTATTCACCTTATCCCTAGTGATTTTAGCTATTGCCTTCTAAAGTTCATCTACACTAACCAATACTGAATTTTTACATAAAATTGCTTGAAGTGTTGACTAGTCTAGTATCTTCTTCAGATCATCTATAGTTAAAGGATTGATGTTCTGAGTTGAACTATTAGAAACATCCTCAATAGTCATAGTTACTGGAGGTATACTTGTGTCATGTGGACAGCTCATACTTGGCATTTGTATGTCTCTCAAACTCTCTTCTTCCTGCTACTCTTCAGTTATACCCATGTCATATGTTTCTTTTTTGTATCTCCTCCACAATGATGTCATCCTTTTCTATTTCTTCCTCCTTTTATTCATCTTCATCTTCATTATTTCTACCCTAAAAGGGATCTTCCTCTCCTTCTTTGACAATTGTCAATCCATAAATTAATTTCCACATTTGAGTGGATTTCTTCACAACATCTTCCATGTTATTCTAATGAATGTTGAATTCCTTGTATTTTGAAGCAAACATTCAACCATATTTCTTGTTGGTCTTGGTAATCTACCCTTTTTTCAATTCTAGCATCACCTAGGCTAATGTGGATTCTCTTATTTGTTTCTCTAGGTTTAACCAATAATACCACTTATTTTCAACAATAGTATATATAATTTTTGTGCCATAGTATTATCTAATTGAAGTATCCAGAGTGTTCTTGAATTTAGACACCATTTTATATACTGACTCTTCTTCTTGGTTCTTCTTCTCTCTTTCAACTTTTTCAAAGTCAATACTTTTCAAACTAGTTAGATCTACATTATTTCTAACATTTTCACAAATATTTTCAAGATCCAATTTTGGTCGATGACTGACCAATTCAAATTGTCTTGTATCCTCTAATTTTCTTTGGCTTGCTTCTTGGCCTTTTGTGTAGTGGCCCATGTGCTTTCCCTAGTTGTTTTTTTTGTTGGCTTTGTCGGGCTTGGCTTAGCAATCTTCTTTACCTTTATTTTGGCCAGAGGTTGTGCCATGACCTTTCTCTTCTTTGATTTTCCTTGTACTAGTGCTTCTTTGGTTTCCTCTCCCTCAACACCTTCTTCTTCTTTATCCTCACCCATGCCTTGGGTCAATGTAAGAGGTTCTTGGGCTTGTTCTTATTCTTCCTCTTCATTTTCTTCATCATCTTCTTCTTCTTCACCTACTCCCCCATATTCGGCCTTTAATTTCCTCACTAATTTTTCTGTCTTCTTCAGTATGGAGGTTGTCTTTAACTCCATCTCAACTTTTGATTTCATAACATCATATTTTTGAAATATCTTTGCACATTTTTCAACTTCTTCAGCTAGAAGTGTTGTTATTGTTGTAGATGTTTCATCAACATTTATTTCATATCCTAGAGGTCTTAACCATCTTACCCTAGGTGTTGTAGCTTATATGTATGTATAGTCAATATCTACAAGGAAGCATATATCATTGTAGTATTTTTCAATGAAAGAAACTAGTATCCTCATTCTTTGTTTCATAGACTTTTTGAAGTCTTCAAAATAGCTGGTCATGATAGTCTCAAAGTTCTCTCCCATTTTCTTAATGTATTCATTGGTCTTCACTAAAATTGATCTATTTATCTTCCAACCAACTATACCAAAGTATGGGAATGTGTTCTGAACATAGAAAAATATACAAACAAGTATTGCTCCAAACTTACACTATGCACTCGTAGTTTTTTTTACTACTCCAAGGTTTTCCATTAACTACTATAACTAAAGGATCGAAAGATCATAAGTGTGATCTTTCTTAAGAATTATATAGCCAACATCTACTATAATATAGGGTGTACTATTTAACCTTTTGGATTGGTAAAATTTATGAGAAATTACTCTAATAGTAAAGTTAGGTAATGAGTTTTTATTGTTTCTATAGTCATTCCTCTTTTGTTTCATTTCGCTCTGATGTTCTTCTCAATAACCTCCTTGGAGTCACCTTGTAGAGTCTTGGGCTGATCTAGGTTTGGATAACTGATGCAAGAGCCTCCAGAGGTATAAGGGCAATCCTGTGTCACCCAAAAAAAATGTACTTAGACTTAGTTTCTGTTTCATGTGTTTTCATTTTTGGATACCCATTTGGGTCAAATAAAGGTTCCAACTCTCACAGTTCCACTATCAGTGTGCTAGAAAATCCTGAAAAAATAGGAGCATGTAATTAGGCCATCATTTTGGTAAACTAGAAGGTGTGAATTGGCCAAATGAATGTGATTGTGATTTAGAACATTCCAGAAAAAGAATCAGGTCAAAAGGCCCCATGATTTGAATGTTATTGCAGTTTTTCGGGGTGTGGAGACCTCTTAAGAATGCTTCAAAGTAAAGTTAGGGGCATTAAATGACCTTGAAAAGGGACAAAAAATTTGGGATGAGAAAATCTAGTCCATAGTTCTATAGAGCACTTTGAGAGCTTTTCAAAAATGTAAACGGTTCGTCAATCAGAGCTATGGTTCAAAAGTTATCCCTCCCAGAAGTTCGGTTACCATTTTTGGATTCTTCTAAATTTGCATTGACTTCTAACACAACTTCTAGAACCTTCTATTTGGTCAGTAGATGCCTACTAGCCCTTTCTAGAATGTACTCCTAGTCCTTAACCCTCCAAGGTCTATTTAAGGAGATTTCTAGCATTGTAAAAGGCAGTTCGGAGTGGAGTTTGAGAGGAGGTATTGAAAGGAGAAATTATCTCCACATTTATGCTATTGTAAGCCCTTAGGGCATGTTTTGAAGATTATTTTCTCTGTATTGAATGCACTAGCTTATTTTTCAGTTAATACAATTTCCCTTTTTGTTTTGTGTCCATTTTATTCTTGGGTTGTGTCCCCATCAATAACCAATTACCATATGAACTATTATCTTTGGAATTTTGATTGGTCCACCTTCTAGCTACAAGAATCCATCATGAATTCTACTTAATATTATCCTTATCCATTCCATTTTGAACATAGTGGGAAAATCTAGGGCATATGTCAAACCCTTCCTTTCAACAATCTTAAATTCTTCTTTCAAAACTCTATTCTTGCATAACCCAGAATATACTATCCTATTTTCCATACCACCTATCCCTTCTATCTTATAGTTATAATAATTTTTAACCTCTTGGACTATTATTACTTTTAGGGGAATCATGGAAAGTGCACCTGATAGGTATTTTTTGTATGCTATGTCTAGGATAGGTTTGAAATTCAATTGTTTAACTTCATTACTGACTAATTGAACATCAAGAACTTCTTTCTCTTTCACATTCTTTGAACTAGACACCATTTGACAAGCTAGATTTTAACAAATTTCAAACTATGTAACTCGACTAATGAGGAATACCTTGTAAATTTGATTAACTGGATTAGAAATTTTGTTGTGATCTTTTTGAAAATGCTTTTATTAGATTCTTGAGTTACCTTTATATCTAATTTCTATCACTTGAATTTGTAAGGACAAAAAATGGGTGAAAATTGATCATATACCATTCCAAATTCTACATTATGCTTAATGCTTGTACAACTATAAACTTGACATCAACGTGATTTCTATTCCACTCAACAACTATTGATATTACCCACACTCATAAACAACTATGGCCTTGACAACAACTAACTTTTACTGATAGCTTGACACTAACTACAATTTCACTTGGCATCAACAAGAAACTTTTTCATGCTTTCCAACAAAATGAAACTTGAAGATTTAACCTTAAAATTTTGACATCTTTATTCATGCTAATGTAGTTCTTTTAGTACTAAATTCTTTTGGAACTAATGTATGATATAATAGTTTAAATATTAGTCCCACAAACCTCTTGTTGCTTAGTTTGATGAGGTGCGACCACTTGATCTATTAGGTGAAGTGATCGATAAATTTGATGTGTTGCAACCATCTCTCTTTTTCCATGTCTTGTTCATCTCTCCTCTGATGTGTTCAACATTTTTCTTTCCTTTTCCTTTATCAAGTTCACACCTTGGTGCCTTTTACATTGTTGGACAATGTTTGTTGATGTGACTAGTCTTTAAATAGCTAAAGCATGTAGTTTGATTTAACCATCTGATATAGTTACCACTAAAGTGTGTCCTAATGTAGTTGTCAAGAATATATCCATATCCTTGACAATAGTGATGGCTTTGTCTTGTATTTTAATCCCTATTATAGAAGTGTCCATGGATTCTTTCTATTTTTGACTTATTCTTGACCACATAGATTTGGATCTACATTCAAAGGCTCTATGTCCATATTTCTAACAATTGTAGTAGTAACCTTCAAATATTGGTACATGCATAGTTTTGATTCTACATTCATGTGCCTAATTACCTTACTTATTGCACTTATGATAGTGAATTGTGTTCTTTGGTTTGACATGCTGATTTGCATTCTTGCTCCTACACACATTAGTAGTATGTTCTTTCTTACCACAATAATGACAAGTGGGTTTGGACTTCTTACCTTTGTTATTCCTTTCTTTAGCAACAATGGATTATTCTCCTTCTTCAGTTCTTGTGTAGCCCAATCCTAATGTATCATTGTTGGATCTAGGAGATTTTTGTAATTGCTTAAAGTACTTGATGGCTTCATTTGGCTTTTTGAAATTTTCAACAATCTCTCTTTCTCTTCTTAGCTCATTTTGTAGTTGTTCATTTTGCAACTTCAATGTAGTTATCTCAATATCTTTGACCTTCAACTCATGATGAGTATTCATCATCTAGCTTAGGGTATCCAATTGCATGTTGGAGATTTTGGTAAGCTTAGTTGAGTTCTCTTCTAGTTTTTTTGGTAGAATTCTCTTGTGTACTTCAGTCATGACCTTGTTTTCTATAGCTCTCTTCTTTAGTTTAGTTACCTTACATAGCATCATGGCTTGAGATTCTTATTCTAGCTTGAGATTTATGATCTCCTCAGCTGGTACTCTATTCTTTTCCATTAGATTTGCAGTTGTTGCATCAAATTGATTGTAGTCTCCATTTGCAAATACCTTGGTGGTGTCGATATCTTTGTATTGTGTGTCATTCTCTATAATGGCTATCTATTTCCTTCTCTTTAAGGATTTCCTTAACTCCTTTCTGGCTTCATCTAGTGAATTTGGAATGATTTTATCTCAATTCCTTGGTTCTCAATAATCTTTCCCTATTTGTAGACTTCTATTTTAAGATCTTTTCTCTAAGCTGTAAAGCTTCTCCTTCTAAGAAATCAACTCTGATACAAATTGTTGGAATTATAAATGAGAAATATATACTTCTGAGAGGGGGGTGGGATGAATCAAAATTTCAAAATTCAGCAATTAAAACTTTCACCATTCATTAGATGCAATAAATAAATTGAAATAGCATGTAAATAAAATGCATCTAAAACATGTAATCACACATACACACTTGACCCCTAATATGATTACCTAGAAATCCTCCAAATAAGAAGGTAAAACTATGGTGGGGATGACACCCACAAATCTTTACTCTTAAAGTAATAAAGTGTAGCCAATTAAGGTTATAATAGGTTGACCATGAAACATGATCTTCTCTATGAAAGGCTTGCCCTATTAAAGGCTTACAAATACTATTAAGTACCACCTTAAGAGAGGATTTTAACACACTATTAGAAGTGCATCTAGTTAAAGGACATTAGATTACTCACTTGGAATGTCACCCTATTAAAGGATTTACCAGTGACTATTAAATCAACCTTAGTCCAAGTGATTTTACCCTAACTAATACAATTGTTAGAAAGTAATAGTAGAGCTTTGATCTAATACAACTTACAACCTTATCTTATAGATTTTAGATCATAATTAAGTCCTTGATCCTATCTAATTTGACATAACAATGTTGTGTCCTCGATCCTCTATTCAACACTTAACTAAGTTTGCAATTCTTTCATACTAATAAGTCACCTTGAATGCTCTCTAAAGAATTTGGTCATTCACCCCTAGATATCTTCCTTCTATCATTTTTCTCTCTTTATAAAAATGTTTGGGGCATCATCTTCCTTATAAAGACTTTGGTAGCTTAGGATTAGGTATGATTCTATAGTTGAGATTCATCGATTTGCTACTTAAATCTTCCTATTTTCTAATAGGTCGCATGTAATTATATAGGGAATACAAATAGATTCATCCTTATCTCCAAAATATTGAGAGCTATATATTAGTTGGCACTAAAATGGTTTACATAGTTTTGTTCCATTATAAACAACTATGTCCATTCTGCATCACTCAACACTTGATGTTACTGATGCTCGGCACTTGAACTGCTTGGCATCAACTATATTTCTCAACACTTGAATCACTTAGCACTTGATTGACTTGGCACATGAGTGACTTGAAACACATTGGAACTCAACATAGTCTATATTTATATGTTGTACTCAGCAGAAACTAAGTAAATGATTAACTATATCGACACTCGATTTTCAAAACCAATTTGAGATCAAAAACAACATGTAATCCCTTCCTACACAAATAACCTATAATGCCACACATGTACAAAAATATGATACAGTTTCAGCCTACATAATATCACAACATCAAATGAGCAAAAAGGGATTCCTATGATAATCCAAACTCATTCGACAAGATCTTCTGGTGTCACACAATAGGAAAATACACTATTATGAAAAATTATAGCCTTAAGTTTCCTTTGCACCATTGACTTAAAATTACAAAAAATATCATATATAGAAAGATAAAAAACCAAAAACATTTAGTAAAAAATGACCCCACAATATCATGCTTTGCAAGATCATGACATTGCAACATCACAAGGTTGCAAGGTTGCAACTTTTCTGTGTCAAATGAGAAAAAAATAATTCCTTTGATGGGACAACTCATTTAATGAAGTTCCTTTGATGCACAAACCTACACAACATCTTGAGATTGTAACAAGGAGTCCCTTCACTTGAAACAATCATGTGATCCTACAAAGGCACAAAAATGCATGACAGTTTTCAACCTGCGAATGTCAAATGAGAAGAAAAATGTTTTTTGATATTTCTATCATTTGATGTATCTTTTTTGATGCATGAAATTACACAATATTTTTGTCCACCCAAGAATGCTAGAAACTACACAACTATATTTGGCCCAGAATTGCACAATTTATCCTATGAAAAATGTCTCTAATTGGTTCTTTGTAATGGGATACATGATGAAAAAAAAAAAAACAATTCTATTAATGAAAAAAGTAGTCTGTGAGCATAAAAATGAAGAAAAATTTAATAACATTATTTGGAATTATTTTTATTTAGAGAAGAATAGTAAAAATGAGAACTACATAATTGAATAAGAAAAAGGTGAAGTATCTTTTCTTCCCTTTATGATATAGTGTCACTGTAATGCATTAAATGAAAACAAATTATTGACTAATTTAAAAAATAATTTTTAAAATATTCTTAACAACTTAGATAAAGACCTCGTCATATACAACACATCTAAAAATTACTTATATAAAATTTCCATTCAAAAAGTCATTGAAACTAAAACATCACAAAATAGACGCATTTTATTTCTATTAATAAGCGAATGATTACTAAGACCTTACAATTTATATCTCCCAATTCCCTAATTATATAAATAAAATTCATTGGACTTGAAAACCATTATAAGAATGCATTAAAGAGGTTCTAATAAAGTCTGAGAAAGAAAGCAACTGCATAGTTCCAGTTTTATTCCACATTGTCACTAACATCCAAGACATATGAATGAAACAAATAATCAAACCTCCACTCCTCCATTGATAATCAAGCCTCCACTCAACATATATCATACTTATATTTAATTTTTTATGTTAAAAATAAGTGTTATCATTTTAGAAGCATCTATTTCTTTTAAAATATGTCATTTTTTCTTTAGATAAGTATTGAGATTCGAGGTATTTGTTATGATGATATGTTTTCACAAGTTTTATATAGGGAAAACCTTGATATACTTTAATTTATATAAATATTCTTCATGTAATATTATGCTTTTAAATAAATACACATTTAACATGTTCAATTATACACAAATTTGAAATAATCTTATTTAATTTTTAGAATATAAAACAAAAGAAATTGAAATTATTAATAATGAATAAAAAATAGATAAGTTCATTGTATCCACAAAAGAAAAATATTGATTTAACTTTATAATGGAACTTTTATTGATATCACATAACTTAGAAATATATTTCAAAATAACTATTGTAAAATGTCAAAAATCTAATAAAGAATTCAAAGAACCTTTCAAAACATAGCTCTGATTTATTAATAAAATAAGGTAGATAAAGTTTGTGTTAAAATAATATATGATATAAACATAATTTCCCTCCAACCAGAAGATTCCCTTTTAATGTTTTAAACACTGCTTTCAATTTAGATTCTTTATCATAAAATTTATCAAATGACTCTATTCATTAAAATGGAACCATATAATCATTTTGAATTTTATTAAAATGAAATAAATTGGATAAATGCATAATAAACTATAATACATTCATTTAATAAAAAAATTACTAGTGGAGAGACTTTCCATACAAGTTAATTTTTATATCAACTACATAAGTTAATTTAAATCGTCACTTAGTGATATCGCTAAGAGATCTTATGCTTATTTTATGGACTTTCTTATAATTTTTTACATTCCTTATAAGCTAAGGAGAAGAAAAAAAAAAATTTGGTGGCCTTCACTTCTTTGTAACCTACAATGAAATAAACAATCTTTCTAAATTTAGTGAAAGATAGATTAGATTTATTTATATTTAAAAAGTTATCGTAACATTTTGTTTAATAAAAGATAGATGAAAAAGAGAGAGAAAATCTATAATTTTCAATCATCAATAACCTTTTTTCCTATTAAAAACAAACCTTTGAACCAAAAGTACGGCCAAATATATACATTTTTCTTATCATTTTCTTTGGCAAACATTTAAAAAAAAATACTAAAGAAGTAGAAAGTGGTAGATCATAAAATAAATATTGACTATGCATCTCTAGAAGAAAGATATATAAATGCATCAATCCTCTTCTAATTTTTTCTCTTTAATGGATATCAAAATTTACAAAAGAAAATCTTACAAACTTTTTTCCAAATATTTAACAGAAGACCTTTACATGCATAGTGAATCAAGACTTATCACAATTGGCCATTCCATGTCCAGAAAGGAAAAATGATAGGAAAGTAGAGGATCCACAACACACAAATCACAAATAGAAAATGACATCCAAAAAGTTAACACTAGATGTTTTCAAATCCATGGCATTACGTCCCAATGACATGTAGCCAACCATATTCTCAAGCCAATCCTATTGGAGAATCTGGGTGAAATGGTTGTAGCTCTAAGTTGTCTTGACATAGATATATGACACCCTCTTGCAAAGAGCCTATCCTCAGCTAAGATCTCAGGATCAAAACTAGGTTTCTTTCATTGGAATGCATTCACTCAAAATGAAAATGCACATTCAAAAAATTACATAGAGAGATCTAAATAGATCTAATCAAATAAATGAAATCATAGCGATACTCACACAATCTCTCATGTGAATATTTTCCTTCCCACTCTACTGGCTGCCTCATTTCACATGCTAACTACTCTATTTATAACTTTTTTTCATCAAATCTAAAACTATAGAATGATGTTTATTTATATGTTTTTTGCGATATTTAGAATTACGTTAAAATTTGGCAAGATAATGGATCTTTAAAATAATGTCACAAATTAGAACTTATGTTACCATCTCACATGTTATTGTATTTGATATGTGATGGTATGATATATTATTGTATCTTATAATATCCATACATGGATAATTTATCAAGAGATTAGCTAATTGTTTATCATATTTGATATGGGATGGTGTGATATGTTAGTAGTTCTTATAACATGCATACATGGATAATTTAGCAGGAGATTAACTAATTGTTGATAATAATAGGTATCTCAAAAGGTAAGATATGGATAAAATTAGACATGAAGGTAGTCCATTAATAAGTTGAGGAAGAGGGTTAATAAGTTGTTTTGGTTTAAATTAAAGTAGTAGTACTAGGACTTAGCAGTTTAAAATTATTTATTTATTTTCTGTTCAAGCTAACAATGATCTTGATCAGAAAGTATGCTATTATAGGTTTCGATTAGATGTTCTTTGGAAACTAAAAGTACTTCTAGAAGGAATATTGCAAGGAAGCAAAGAATGTTTTAGAAATAGTAATTTTAAATGAAAGAAATTTTAATGTAATAAAAGAAGCATGGTTTTACTGCTAGACTTTTGTGTGATTAAAATATGTACTCTTTGTAAATTGGGGTGTGCCCTTATAAAAAAAAGATATGCAATAGTTTGAGTCGACAAGAGGCTTGAGGTAATATTATGAGTTTTTTTTTACTTCATTCTTTCCTACTTGTGCTCATTTTGAATGGAGTAAATTTAAATTATTTATGAAAAATAATTTTTAAAACAAAACTAGAACTTAGGAATTTTATCAATATATAAATAAATAAATTATATAAAAGAATAAAACATTCAGAATAAAGAATAGAAAAATGTGAAGAAGAAATAACCTTTCAAATATTCTTTATGAAACTTAAGGAGTTTGATAATTATCATCATCACTAAACAAGGGAAAATCAAAGTGTATATGACTATCAACATCTTCAATTTAAGAATCATAGAAACACATTCTTTTCTAAGTAGCATCTCACCATATAAAATATTCTCCATATATGTTTATTTGAATATATTATTTAATTATAGATGAAAGGGGAGTAGCAATCAATACCATTCTATGTGTTAATGGGTGATGCGCAATTCATATAGCGAATGGATATTTCAGAGATAAGTTTTTTGTTTAATAATTAAATATGAAACTATTACATTCATCCAATTGAATATGAACAATATTGTAGTTTTCACTAAGTATAGCTAATGTCAACTCTTTCAAAATAAATTATTTTTAGCTATTGGAAGGGTTAATAGTTATGTTTTCTATGGTTTTAGAGAGTTTTCTCCAAATGACTACTCTTTCATGGTACACCCACCAATATCTATAATTGACATGTCACTATTTATCACTACAACTTTCAAAAAATCATCACATAAGAAACTTTGTGATTCTACTGAGGACAATTTTAGTCACCTTTGATATTCTTTATAATATATATAGTCTCATTGTTTTATCATGTATCATTTTTAGGCAATTTTTGTCATTGTTGTTTTCCCTTTGTCACACTTAGTTATGGAAGATCCTTATGTACATAGGTATCAAACAAGGGTAGTAACCATGACCCATCATTGTCATTTAAATTTCTACTGATTTGCACTTAATGGGAGGTGTTGGTGTGAATAGTGTTGCTTGAGATATAGCCTATGTTTAACATGTCTTATTTGTGACCTATTCCCAATAGTCAAATCTTACTTAGGGATTATTTTGAATTTTTTCCAATCCAATTAGTGTAGACTTGTATTCTGTATTGGAGCACACCTCTTGTATGAACATTAGCCACTTTCTAATATACTCATTGAGTGTTCTCCTATTTAATTAATATACAAAAAAATTCATGTCTATTTGACTTTAAAAATATGGAGATTTTGATTCAAATTATGTTGAGAACTATTAGGATTAGTAGATTTCTGTAGTTGTTTGTCCTTATGTAAATATTTAGAAAATAATGGTTTTAATAATAAACTAGTTAGACTAGGACAATTATTTGTTGAAAATTAGAGTCATTTTAGAAGAAACTAGAAACCAAGTTTTATTGATTGTTGATTTGTTTCTAATCTCAATCATTGACAAAGAATTAGTCCTGGTCATTGATTTTTCTGTGAGAGTAGTATAAAAGGGGGTTAGTGGGGCATTTGGAGAATATGAGTTGGAGAAGAATTGCAGAGTTAGAAAATAATCTTGCAATATTAGCAAGGGAATAGTGATAGCATTGGGGAGAGGAGTGGAGCAATATCAATAGGAGAAATTGGGAGGTTGTCAAAGTTCTATCAATAAGAGGGGAGAAATTTTGTATCTCTTGATTTGTTGAAGTTAATATAATTCCTTATATTTAGAATTATTTTTCCCTTGGAGGATTTTCCAAGGATGATGGTCAAAATATATTTTGTCTTTGTGTTGTTGATTTCTTTCAGTAATTTTTCAGAAGTAACAATTGTGTTATTTTAAAATATTAGCTATGAATTAGTTTTTGGCATTTAAATATTTATTTAAGATGAGAGATTAATAATCATTTACTACAATAGTTATTTTCACATGGCATCTAATTAGTGTTGAGAGTAGAGAAGTGTTTTCCTAGGAAACAAATTAAGGGTTTATTAAACCTAGCTTGATATCTTTAGATTTATGTATTTTATCCATTGAAATGGTTTAAGTTGGTTTGAGAGATCAAGATAGATTGAATGGTGCCTTGAATTTTGGTGTTTGAAAGGCCAAAATTTCTTTAATGCTTGAAGAAAATGGTATTAGGGATTATGTTACCATTGTTGTAGTTGTTCATATAAATGTGACACAACTTGCAACATACAAGAGGAAGAATGCCAAGGTGAGGAGGATAATCCTTGATAGTGTCAAGGAAAAAGTTGTTCCACATATCTTAGAGCTATATATGCTGAACAAGATGTAGGATGCCATTTTGAATATGTGCTAGAATGCTACCACCAATAGGAAGATGATTCTCGAGAAGAAGTTAAAGATTATCTAGATGAACCAGGGAGAAGACATCACAAGTAACCTCATAATGCTTAGATTTTTCAAGGATGAGTTAGTAGCTATTAATAAAATTTATTTTAAACTAGATTTTATTCTCTTTCACTTCAGAAACAAGAAAAGTGAAGAAGGATACATGCAGATTTCTAAAACAAATGATCAAGTTTTAACATGAAAATGGAATGAGATGTATGAAAAAAATGAATTGGGGGTATTATTGTGGTTTCACAATGCACATCCCATTTTGAGTCACCAAATATGGACCCCTAGATTGAAATCCCCTTTGATAGTTTTAATCAAGAGTGTCAGTCATTTTGGACCCTCCCTTAGGTCTAGGTCAAATCTTGGTATTTGAACATGAAGGGTTGGGTAGTCAGAGAAAAGGGAAAAAACTCAAGTTGGTGACTATTTTTCTTTAAGTGCACCCATGTGCATGTGTGCTAAGTGCACACATGCACACTTTACTCCACTCCAAGGCCATAGAAATGCACATACCCACACCTTCCCTATGTAGGTGTGCACAAGGATTCCACCCTAGGCCTATATAAGCCCACTCCCCTACTTCTTACCTTTCCTCACTTCACTCTAGCCTCCAATCAGACACTGCACCTCTCCACATTGTTTCCCTTTTTAGTTAGATTACTCTGCATCCCCTATACACACATGCACTTAAGGTAAAAAAAGATATCAAAGAGATGCACATGTGTACACCTCTGCAAAACACAAGAACACTAAAATGGCATAAAATATAACAACCTAAAACAAAGGCTAAGGTACTCTAATGAGGTGGGTTCTTTGAGGAAGAGATTGAATAAGAAGAATACTCCCTCTTCATAGGTTCTAGAGACCATCCTTGATGAAGAGGATGAGGAAGATATGGAATAGATAGAATTTGTCCCTTTGAGCTAGAGAACCAACTCAGCAAAAGCTGCAGAGGAAGAGAGAAGAAGTTCTATTCAAAGACCATGTTGGGAAAGTCCACAGTACACATGTCCAAAGTATTGATTACTATAGGAGTGAAGGATGTATTGAAACACATGGATCAAGATGAATCAAAATTGATAACACTAAGAATGAGCTACTTAGAGGCTACCTAAATGAAGTAATTGGACTTATTGACCTAGAAAATCTAGAGGTCTCTCTTGGGGTTTCACTAGGAAGATAAATGGTAGGGTTGCAGATAAGACACATTTTTGTAATCATGCTAGCAGTGGTGGGACAATTTTGAGGAGAGGGGAGTGCAAATAATATAGGAAAATTTAAACTTGTTGCACATAATCCAATCAAATGTCAAAAAGTTGGTTACTAAAGTTAACCAAGGTTTTGGGCTAATTAATGAAGTACATACTTGGGTCAGAGTTACTAGATGCTAATGGAAGTATACACTACAGAAGAGTTGGACAAGGTTGATGACTAGATAGAGAAGATATTTGTAGGTAAAAATTAATGGAGGTATTGCATGAGGGAATCCAAGTGATAAAAGAAAAAGCTCAAGATAAATTTTTGGAAGTGGAAAGGTACTATAACTTCACTATCTTTGAGATGTTTGGGTATGAGTAAAAAATTGAGATTTTTGTGGTGCCATCAAAAGTCTGACAATTAAGAGGAACTTTGAAGATGATTCATTAGAAGATGATGTTAGATAAGTATTTAGAACTAAAGATGCATTGTTAGAACTAGACGCCAAGTTGAGGATTTTACAGAGACTTGGGCAGAAGTTTATAACTACTGATAGATAGTAAAGAGTAAGTGTGAGGCTTTAGATTTACTAGAAACCAGTCAAGTAGTAGAGATAATAGAGAAATTCAAGAATATGCATCTAGACATCATTTTGGTATAAAGGAGAAGAAATCCCATAGGCTAGAAATTTATTTTTGACAATTAGAAGATTTTTTGGATTTTTGGAGCCTATCACCAAGGTTTACATGTGCATTTTTATAGAGGTGCACTGATAGTTTTGAAGAAGAAGTAGTGAACTGATAATTAATTGTTGGTTTATAATTTAGATCATTTCATGCATTGGAAACACATTTTGACAACAGTTCAACTCTTATAAACAACTAAAGAAGGCCAAGCTTTCATTTTTAGAGCTTCTAGAGAATTCTAGATCATCTCATAGATTCCTTCTTCTTATATTTTTATTCTTTCATTCTTTTCTGTCATGTTAGGGCTCATGCACACATTATTAAATATAAACAAGGGTGGAGACCTACTTAGCACCATTAGAGAATCAATTTGTATATAATTAGATCTGTTTAATTAGTTTCTACATAAGTTTGCATTTCAAGAGCTCTTACTCCTAACACAAAGGGAGGAGATGATTATATATATATATATATATATATATATATATATATATATATATATATATATATATATATATATATATATATATATATATATATATATATATATATATATATATATATATATATATATATATATATATATATGGTTTTAATATCTACTCTAGGCCTTTATTTTGATGCAATAATATATGCTATTGTTCTCTCATTCTAAGTGTAGTTATTCTTGCCAAAGTATGTTATTTTTGTAATATTCATAAATAATAATGGAGCAATTGGTTTTATTTTTTTGTTATAATTCTATGATCTTTTAGTTCTAGTGTTTTCCTTGTGTTAACAAATATAATTGTTGTGGAAAATTGGAGAAAGGATCATCTTTGTTCTTGGATAACATTTTTTCTTGTGTGAGAAAACTTTCCATGCCCTCAAGATCTGATGAAATGCAAAGAATCTTTTAGTTGTTATTTATGCTCCCATCAATGATTGCATTAGTGAAGTTGAGAAGCATTTCTCATAATTTCATTGGTTTCCTACCTAGATCCTTTTAATAATTTAATTCATAGATGTGTTTTTACCTTGGATTATGTCTATTAAGAATTTCCCTTTCAATTATTTTCTTTAAATATCTTGTTACTCTATCATTTTATTTTCCTTTCAAACACTAGGTTAAAATATAATTTCATATAGTTGCATCAATAAATTGTATTCATCGTGAAACACAAAATACAAAACATATATCTCTTTTGTGGTTATATTTCAAATAATAATAGATTGTGAAAATTAGGTAGAACTAGAAAAGGCATCCTCATGAACATACACATTTATCTTCAATTGAGTTACCCAATAGGTTGAAAAATCCACATGGAACCTTGGATTTGGTCCTTGATCAACTTTTCAAGACAGAGATTCAAAATGATTTATGTCATTCAGCATTGTTCAAAATGATAGCTCAACAAGAATGATGAACATCTCCAACAAATTTTATTTCCATGAAGAGAGATGTATTCCATGTTCATAGTAATCATAGTTGCATCACAAGGTCCAACCAAAATATACACATACAGATATGTAGATAATACATAAGGTGAATATTATTAGTATCATGATAAAGTATATTTGTATTAGTATGAAAGTTAGGAAATCTAAATACTGATAAAATCAAATTCAGAATTATGAAACTTATTTAAACTATCATATTCAAATTCACCATACATGTAATAAAGTTATATAATAAGTTCATAATTATGTGCCTCATTAAAATAAAATAATCACATCTAGAAAGGAAATTAACCAACATATCTAAGAGTAAGGAAAAGCCATAACTATATCAAATGGATAATTCTAAGTAGAGGGGCATTGCACACTCCCCCCCAAAAATGAGATTTCTCCTAGAATCCTATAAAAAGACATAGGTGTATGATTATTTGATCTATGATGCCTCCTCCTAGGTAGATCAACAATCATCATTGGGGTCTCATTAGACCCTTACATAATCAATAGTTTGACCTATGATTGTCAAAACCCACTACTATAGTGTCCATACAAGCTCTAGATCTATCTTCCTATCCTTTTCCTATAATGTAGTTGAATAAGAAATATCTAAAATATCAAGATTATACCTTCTAATAGTAGATACATGGAAGACATCATCAACATGTGATAAGTTGGGTGAAAATGCAAAGCATTAGGAAACAAGAGCAATATTCTCAAGGATATCAAATAGGATAATAAAATAATGTGACAACCTAGATCCTTTTCATAATGGATCATAATTTTTAATGCCTGCACTCTCCAAAATATGGAATCTTCTATTGCATTTTGATGACTCATCTTATAAGAATCTACACATTTCTTTTGTCTATCCCATGTTATAGTTAAATACTCTATGATCCTCTCTACATGTTTGAACTTGTCCCTATGCACATCCAAACCCAAAAGTACATAATCCTCTATATTATCCCAACTCAAGAGTGTATGACATAGGAGACCATACATGGCCTGAAAAGATGTCATTTTAAGAAAAATCACCTAGGAACAAATAATACTCATATTTATACTTTTATTCCAATGTGAACATGTACAACATATCTTCTAAGAATTGCCTAACTCTCTTATTCTAACTGTCTATTACTAGATGATATGCAAAATTAATCTTTCATTGTGTTCCTAAATCGAAGTGAAGAGATGTCTAGAAATGCATTTTTTTGGTTAGATCTTAATCTCAAATAGTTTTCCTAGGAATAACATGGAGACATATGATGTTCTCCATAATAATGTCTGCTACCATCAAGTCCAGCTAGGAAGACCTTAACAAAATAAAGACTTCCACTTTGATCAACTAATCCAGGGTTACCATGATCGCATCATGTCTCTAACAAGAGACTTGCAAACTAAATAAAATCAAGTTATATAATAACTAATTTTCATTCTGGAACAAGATTTGGGTATGGAAATTTTGTAAGATTCTAATGTTATACCTTGACTCTCTATCAATCCAAGAAATGAGATAAAATAATATACAATCTCTCTCTTCATACCTGCCAATAGTAAACTTGTTGAATATTTGTGGGCATATTTTTTACACCTATATGTATTGAGAACATTGTTTGATGGGATTTAGTTAAAATTTAATTACATAAAACATCTCATGGAGGAAAATAGACATGATTAAAATAGTGTAGAATTCCATCAACCTCGAGGATGAAACTAACATATCTAACTTCCATGGATATTCTTTACTTTGGCTTTTCCTTTACTTTCTAATAAAATGTATCTAATCAAAGATCTTGCGAAATTTGACCTCTCAAATTGGCATTGATGGTAATCATTGAAACCATATTCTTTAGCCTACTCGAGGAATATGCAACCACATTATCCCTTCCTTGGATGTCATTTCCCTCAGATTGATATTCACATAGAAATTTCATCCAAAGATGTTGTTTCACATTTACGTTGACTTGAATGAATATTTATTGCAAGTTATAATGGTGACTATGAAGCTAGAACTTGTGTCCCAAGACAAAATATCTCCACTTATCAATCTATAACTATTTTTTATATCAGGCATATTTAGCTATCTATAATCAATACATAATAGTGGTGATCCATCCTTCTTCTTCATCAAAATAATTTGGGCACACTAGCGAGATATATTAGGGTGGATAATATCCAATAATTTTTCAATTTCACTTTTAACTAGGGATGTTCTATGGTGATGTGTGTGAGCTTGTTGTGTGCTAGGGAATTCATGTCCTAGCCTCTCATTTATGCTTCCTCATGGCTACGAGCTACATTTTTGCTGGTACAAGAGTTTTTGTTAAGGTTAAGGGAAGACATATTTGCTGCACTTTTTTGTTAGGGTTTAGGGAAGACATATTTGCTGCACTTTTTTGCGACTGTAAGTTTCTTTGTCAAGGATTTGGGATCGAAGACTAGGGGTTCCCCATCCCATCCCTTCTTTCTTTGCTAGTGGGGCTATTTGAGCCTACCCTATGGTGAATCAAGGTTTGATCTTATCTCAAATTTCCTCTGAGGATATGGAGATGGTTGATCCATCATCTTCAGCACATGCTAAAGGTGGAAACTAGATGAGTGCACATTCAATGGGAAATGGGGTCTCATCCTCAAATGGGATGCCTCGAATTAAAAAAGTAAATGGATGTTTTGGAAGA
The DNA here is from genome assembly GCA_028749045.1 of Cupressus sempervirens. Classification (NCBI taxonomy): domain Eukaryota; kingdom Viridiplantae; phylum Streptophyta; class Pinopsida; order Cupressales; family Cupressaceae; genus Cupressus; species Cupressus sempervirens. The sequence goes on from CM053791.1 coordinate 225,734,544, forward strand.
TCTGAGGACCAACCTATTCTGGTGATTCAACCTGAGTATATTTCAAAGGACATTGAATACTGGTAGAATCATGCCCTTATTTGCAAATTTTTGGCCCTTCGTCTTTCCATACCTATGTTGGATTCCTGGGCTCATCGGGTTTGGCACCCTAAAGGTGATATGGAGATTATTTTGGCAGTGAATAATTACTTTTTGATTATCTTCTCTTGCATGGCAGATAGGAATAGGGCATTTGAAGGAGGCCCATACTTCTTTAACCAGGTAAGGCTTTTCATTAAACCTTGGCACATGGGCTTCAATTCAGCTGAGGAGACTCCATCATGGGTCCTTGTGTGGGTTCATTTTTCAAGGCTTCCATTGGAGTTTTGGAGGTTTTTTATTCTTCATTCAATCACACTACTTCTTGCAAAACCTGTGGGAGTAGCTACACAAATTCAGGATCACAAGGTAATTTCTTATGCTCATATTTCTGTTCAGGTTGATTTAACTAATCCCTTACCAGATTCTATGGAGATATACTTGGGATCCTCTTCCTAGATCCAACAGCTAGACTATGAGACTCTCCCTTTTAGATGTCGCATTTGCCATGAATATGGTCACTTGCTCTGCAAATGCCCTAGATTCAAGCCTACTACCTTGGAGACCTCTAAACCTCTTAAGGGGGAGAAGGGGAAGGCTCCTACATCTAATGTTCCTATGGATAATGAAGGCTTTACTCAAGTTAAAACTTGGAAAAAATCCAAGGGTAAGAAAAGAAGCTAGCAGGAGAGACACAATGATGGTAATTTTAACAAATTTGATGTTCTTGAAGACCTATTATAGGTGGAAGGTATTCTAGTTGAGATTTCTTCTAGGGATAAGGGTCTAAATGAAGTTCAAAAAGAAGAGGAAAAGGGGAAGGATCAATCTCTTTTGCTAGTAGATCTCCATAATGTAAAGATTGATATGGATCTTCCTCCTCAGGTTCAGGATACTAGGGAGGCCCAAGGATTACAAGTTCTAGAGAATTCAATTGTGGTGGATCTACATTACCCTACTCCTAAGGGGACCTCAAATTTGGCCTAGAATGGCAAAGTACATCCTACTTTAGGTTTATAATAAAAATCTTTCAAAAAGGGGTCTTTGGAGAAATCATCAAAGAGTGGTAGAAAGACTGATCAAGAGAAGATCAAGATTATGGGGGATACTTTCGTTGAGTCTAGGTCTGTGAAACCCAGTGATTCCCATTTCACTTACCCACATCAATGATTGTTTTATCATGGAATGTACGGGGGTTGAACAACATCCCTAGACAAAAGGTTGTTTGTAGAATAATTGATTCTCAGTTACCTAATGGGTTTTTATTCAAGACTAAGCTTACAGTGCATGGTTTGGATAGTTGTGCTGCACATATTGTTGAGATAATGGGTGTTGCACACATTGCATAATATTGTTATTTTATTATTTTATTTTACTATGTAATTTTGTACCTAGATGGATGTGCAACATGTAAATATTCCCATGAAATCTTCTTGATGAGTTGTATTGTAACACTGTGATAATATTTTATGTAATTATTTAATATTGAGAAAAAGAATTAAATGCCCAATATTAAATGTGGGGTCAGTGGGTTAGGTAGCACATGGTTTTAGCACATGGTTTATGTAATACCACTTAGTGGTTTTGTGGGACTTGCTACTATATAAGCAGCCACAAGGGTAGTTGTTGTAGAGAGAGTGACAAGGAGAAGAAAAAAGGCAAGAGTCAAGTGGGACAAGGCTTGACAGGTTAGCCAAGGGAGCATTTGTGAAGGTTGAAAGCATGGCATGGGATCTGTGGATTCATGCTTGTTCACATAGTTTGCTCAGTTGTGGCTATGGCCATGAAGGCTTCCATGGTTGTATGGCAATGGTATTTTTGCTGAATAATACATGGTGATGGATGCTTTTGGAGGCTGGGTTTTTCCCTCAATGAGGGTTTCCCAGGGTATATCTTGTGTCACAATTTTGTGGGTATGTTGTCTATTCTCTTGCATGTGGATTTTAATCCATGTTTATTCTAGATCTATAATGGGTTATGTGGAAACGGTTATATTATTTTTTGCCAAGTTTCCTTACAAGTGGTATCAAAGCTATGGTTTTATTATTTGTAACCCTAGATTGAATCCATGGGAATGCATGAAAGGATAAAAGAAAAGGGCAAGATATATGAATGATTTATTGCAGATCTGAGGGTTTTGGATTTGCTGTTATGATGGGATGTTAAAAGATTTGGGCATGTGAAATTGTTGGACAAAAATATTTTTTCGGATGTTTCATTTAAAATGAGGGTTTTGGGGGGTAGCTTGCAGAAATGACCTCTTGGGTAAAAACAAACCTCACCATTGGATCCGGGTCGACATTTTCATAAATTTTGATATATAATATGCCCTAGTTTGACCATGTTCAGAGGAAATGAAAGAGTTTTTTGGTTTCAACCCATGATGGCCGTCAAATTTAATCCCATCGGAATTTTCGTTACTAAAAAATTAAAAATGAAAAATCGTACTGAAAATGGTAAAAAAGACTGTCTTAGTAAAACAACCATAACTTTCTCTCAAAATATCAAATTTTGAAGTTCTTATAGGCGTTGGAAAGCTAATTCAGAGCACTACAAGATGGTGTAGGTTTGGTTCTATGATTTTGAAATTTTGTCAAGTTTTAAAAGTCCTAAAGTCAGATGTTGTTTATTTTAAGCACGGATTAGGGCATAACTTGGGCATACAAAGTCAGATTTTAGACTTCGAGTAGTCAACGGAAAGCTCTTGGAGAGCTCTACACATTGGTTCAGATTTGGTGCAGCTTTGGCATGATTTATTTAGTGATATATTGATCTGAATAGTTTATAGATATATTTTGACTATGGTAACATTGTGAGTTTATGGCATTGGAGATTTAAGATTTGATGTCATTGTATACTTAGTTCATATTTCAGATTGGTCTCATGATGATATGGTTATTATTTTTTTGTTTGGATATGCATGATGACTTGTTGTGTCTACAAGTTGTGCAGTGTTGTAAGCGGTTTATACTTACAGGTTGCATTTATTGCTTGGTTATGGGTTGTCTTTACCCATTGATCTTTCATTATTGATGTATATTCAGATTGGTGGCTTGGATTTGGGTTTTCTATGCCCTAAGTCACATGATTTTATCTTCATGTTGAAGGGATGAGATGTTGTTACCAGGTACAGTCATGGTGGAGGATTGCGGTTGACTATTTTATGCTGACAGGTTGGACACTTTGAGAGCTAGATGCTCGGTTCATGGTTGTGATCACGACGTCATGTATTTTGGAATGACATGATTGGTTATATAGGTACATCCTTGATGTTCATTAGCTTGGATTTCTGATTTAGTTATGGTGGTATATCTTCTTGGTTGAGGATCATGGTTATTTAGTTTCTTTTGAGAAGCTCATGATGTGCACTTTGAGTTCTTTGATGGTTTGATGCCTTGGTTGATTCTCATGGTTAGAGGATGGTTTTTCATCATGATGTCATGGATAGCTTGGATACATGGTTTAGTGGGAGCTTGTGACAGTGATGGGGTGACAGTGCAGGATTAGTTCCTGGTTTGGTTTATATCTTTTTGGTTTGGAGAGGATGGATTTTATGATGCCATAGGTGACTTGGTACCACGGTTGAGTGGGAGTTGTTGGCATTGATATATTTATTGAGTGTTTGTAGATGTTGGAGGTTTTTCTTAGATCTTGTTGCTGCAGAAGCATCTTTGACATTTGCATGGTGCACTTGTTATCTTCATGGTGTGTGAAGATGGATAGATCTTAAGGACTCATGGGGTTCTTGGTTATCTTCATGGTGTGTGGAGATGGTTCTTCCTGGTATGTGGAGATGGTTTTCTTCATGGTGTATGGAGATGGTTGCATCTTGAGGACTCACAGGGTTCTTGGCAAAGGGGTGGTTTATGCTTTTATTTGGCATGTTATCCCTGGTATAAGGATGGTTTCATTATTATGTCATGGTAAACTCTTGATACGCATTTAGAGTTGTGACATGTTATAGTATGTTCATGTGGAGCATGTTATCTCTTTGGTTGAGATGGTAAGATCATGTTGTCATATTTATGTTCCTAAGGCAATGGTTGGAACTTTGACATTGATCTTGGTTTAGTTTCTTTGTATTGAGTACACTAATCATAAGCTAGATACTTCATGTTATTTCTATGTTGCATTTGGAGTTGGCATGGATTGATTGGTTACAGGTGCTCATGGATACTTAGAGACAGTGGTGACGCTGATTTCTGTTGGATTAGAGAAGTATTTGTTGGGATGATTGATGGTTTCAGCAGGAAGTCTGAGGGGCAGTCACCTAATATGGACTTGAGAGGATATTGTTCTTAGATGAGTCTTGGTTGGAGACTTGGGTATCTTGATGAGCATTCTCATTCCCCACTCTTGGTCTACTCGGCAGTTTGCTACTTGAGAGGTATAGCCCATTCTTTCTCTCACTTGCATTATATTTATGCTTGTCTTTCATGGATATGGATCTTGAGCTATGGTACATGAGTTAGTTCTGGAGGGTTCATTTGAGAGATGGTTTAGCATTGGTTATCTCCATGTGCATATGTTGTTATGCTGGTTGAGTTTGGGAGATGGTTTTATATTGGGCATATTCCTTGGTTTAGGAATGGGTTTATTGAGTTTGATCTTCTTGTGAGAGGCTTACATCCATGATTAGTTATATGGTATGGTTTAGGTGTTGTTGAGGCTTCTTGTTGGGGTTTTATGGAGGAGATCATACTTGCACAGTTTACATCTAGAGGTGTGTGTAGAATGACATGATACAGGTTATGATTTGCACGATTTCTCTAGTCTTGGTTATCTTCTTGGATGTTCAGTTTTGACTACATTGGATTTGAGATTGGTTGGAGATTGTGATCACTGGTTTGTGCTCATGTATGTCATGTGAGAGATGACATGGTTATTTCTTTATCTCTTTCCTTTGTTGGTTGTGGATAATTTGAGAGACTATTTGAAACTTGTTACGAGAGTTATTCTTGCAGGATATTGGATTATGTATTATGGATGTCCTTGATACTACATGGATTCACTTCTTTGAGATGTGTTGAGTGGATTGGTTATAGATTTGAAATTATCTTTTGTAGTGGGAGCTTCTTGGTATATATGTGGCAGGTATTGCTGTTGAGGCTTGTGATTGCAGGTTATAGATTGGATATGTTGGTGATATAAGATTCACTTGTTATACCTTTGAGGTATAGATAGTTGGATGGGTTTGGCACTTTTTTGTAGGTGTTATTTCAGCTATGGATATTTTGACAACTACGAATACATGTGATTAGCTTTTGATCAAGTTTTTGTGCTTGGAATTTCAGTTGGTATAGGATTTTATGATCTTCTAATGCGACAGGTTCGGTGGCTTTCTCTTTGGATGGCTTCTATGTATGTCCAGTGGGAGTGGCATAATAGGAGGTGAGATCATTCATGTTCGAGATGCTGGATACTTTGATTTTGTTGAGGGTACCGGGATGGAACACTTGGTGTATTTTGATCCATGATGGTGGATGTGTTGGGAGGGATTGTTCCCTTGTTCATTTATGTGGCTACGGATTGACCCTATGCAATGTATACAACAAGTGGGAGATTGTTGAGATAATGGGTGTTGCACACATTGCATAAATTGTTATTTTATTATTTTATTTTACTATGTAATGTTGTACCTAGATGGATGTGCAACATGTAAAGATTCTCATGAAATATTCTTGATGAGTTGTATTGTAACATTGTGATAATATTTTATGTAATTATTTAATATTGGGGAAAAGAATTAAATGCCCAATATTAAATGTGGGGTCTGTGGGTTAGGTAGCACATGGTTTTAGCACATGGTTTATGTAATACCACTTAGTGGTTTTGTGGGACTTGCTAATATATAAGCAGCCACAAGGGTAGTTGTTGTAGAGAGAGTGACAAGGAGAAGAAAAAAGGCAAGAGTCGAGTAGGACAAGGCTTGACAGGTTAGCCAAGGGAGCATTTGTGAAGGTTGAAAGCATGGCATGGGAGCTGTGGATTCATGCTTGTTCACATAGTTTGCTCAGTTGTGTCTATGGCCATGAAGGCTTCCATGGTTGTACGGCAATGGTATTTTTGCTAAATAATACATGGTGATGGATGCTTTTGGAGGCTGGTTTTTTCCCTCAGTGAGGGTCTCCCAGGGTATATCTTGTGTCACAATTTTGTGGGTATGTTGTCTATTCTCTTGCATGTGGATTTTAATTTCGTGTTTATTTTAGATCTATTATGTGTTATGTGGAAACGGTTATATTATTTGTCGCCAAGTTTCCTTACACATATCTGGCCACAAGAAAATTGGAAAGGGGTGGGAGCTCAGCATAGTTCAAGAGGGGTTGCTTGCTTCTAGAACCCAAGATAAATTCTTCCCTTATGGTGGATTTCTACTCGATCCTCTATCTCTTTGGTTGCATCTTGTTTGGCTACTGGGGAAAGGTGCCTTTTATTTAATATTTTTGCTCCTACTAATATTTCAGGAAAGTCAAATATTTGGGCTGATATTAGCTACATTCAAGCCTGAAATCCATTTCTTCCATGGATGTTGGCTGGTGATTTTAACTTCATTACTAACTTAGATGAAAAATATGGAGGAGTTACTCGATTGAACCTCTTTGCACATCTAGTTAGATCTATGATAGATTCCTTGCATCTTATCAATGTGAAACCAACTAATGGTGTCTTTACATGGAATAATAGGAGGTGTGGTGTTGAGGTTATTTTAGAATGGCTAGATAGATTTTTGGTTTCTTGTTATTGGCTAAACAATAGGTTGATCACTAATTCAAAAATTCTAGATTGGAGAGACTCTGATCATTGGCCTATCAAGCTTTCAATTTCTACTTATGGAGTCACCAAGAACCCCTCTTTTAAATTTCAATTAATGTGGTTAAGGGACTAGTCTCTACAGGATCTTATGATGGATTGGTGGTATGAGGGGATGCCTACCCATGGGACAACAATGTTTACTTTTTGTAAGAGGCTTCAAAATGTTAAGTACAAGCTTAAGAGGTGGAATAAATAATCCTTTGGGAACCTATAGGCTTAAAGGATAGCTGCCCAAGCTAAGTTAGACAACATCACTCAACAGATTTAGGATCAAGGGAGGACCTTTGCTCTAAGTGAGGCAGATTCCTTGGCTCTTAAAGGATTAGAAGAGTGGGAGCTTCAAGAGGAGATCTTTTGGAAGCCAAAATCTCATATTGATTGGCTTCAAGAGGGAGACAGGAACACTACTTTTTTCCATAACTCAATCAAGGCTCAACAACAAGGAAATTCTTTATCCTCCTTGATCACACCTGAAGGGATGCATTTTTCTTCTAATGTTGATATCTCTAGGGCAGCAGTTAACTACTTCTCAAATCTTTTTTCTAAGGAGGATTTTAATGCTAAGGTGGAGGAGAGGGTACTTTGGGGTTGCATTCCTCACCTAGTCTCTACAGAGATGAATGAGGCCCTTTTACGTCATATTCTACTACCTGAAGTAGACAAAGTAGTGTTTAACATGAAAAAGGATAAGGCTACTAGCCCTGATGGATTTTCAATTGAATTCTTTTAGGAATTCTCAGAAATAATTAAGTTTGATCTCCTTAAGGTGGTACGAGAGTCTCATCAAAACAAGAAAATGCTCAAGTCTATGAATTCTACTTTTTTGGTTCTCATACCTAAGCAAGAAGGGGCTAATTAGTTGACTTAGTTTAGACCTATTGCACTTTGTAATGTGGTTTATAAGATCATCACCAAGCTGATTGTAGAGAGACTTAAGCCACTCCTCAGCACTCTAATCTCCCTAGAGTAGGGGGTTTTGTTGAGGGAAGACAAATTTTGGATGGTGTTGTGGTCGTAATGGAAACTATTCATTCCATGGCTAATTCGAAGGAGAGGGCTATGTTCATGAAGCATGACATGGCTAAAGCTTATGGTCAGGTGAGATGGGAATTCTTACAGAAAGTTCTCTTGGCATTTGGTTTTTCTGAGGAATAGTTTAATTGGATTTTAATTTGTGTGACCTCCTCTTCCTTTTTTGTCATTATAAATGGGGAACCATCAAATTTGTTTAGTGCTTCCTGACGACTTTGGCAAGGTGACCCTTTATCTCCTTATTTATTCATTATCATGGTAGAGGGTCTGGGAAGATTTATTAACTCTTGAGTGGGCCATGGTGTTATTCATGGTTGGAGATGCAATGACTCTCTTCCTTCCTATTCTCAACTTTAGTTTGCGGATGATACTGCATTGATGGGTATGGCCAAAGTTAGTGAAGCTACAAATTTTAGGAGAGCCCTAGAAATTTATTTGAAGGATTTAGGTTAGTAAATTAATGATGAAAAATATTCCATTTTCTTATTCAATACTCCTCAGCTTATTCAAAATAGGATTTCTAGAATCCTTAGGTTTTAGATTGGTTTTCTTCCCCTATTATACCTTGGAGTCCCTTTGGTTTTGGGATCTCAGTATAGAGCATATTGGCAGGGGATTTTCGATAAATTCTAGAGTAAAGTTAGTCATTAGGATTATAGGTGGCTTTCTTCTGCTGGCAAAGTCATTTTTCTTAAGACTATGGTGGAGGCTCTCCCTTTTTACAGGTGTTGTGTGCAAGTTCCCACTTCCACTTTTATAAGGTATTTTGGTGCTCTTTCTCGGCAATTTCTTTGGTCTGGTACACTTCTCTCCTCGAAGTGGAGTTTAGTTAAGTGGGAGTGTGTTTGTAGGCCAAAGTATGTTGGGGGCCTAGGTCTGAGGTTTATTGCTCTTGTTGTCATGGCTCTTGCTGCTAAGCTATATTGGAGGTGGTGAACAATTAACACTCAGATTGGGCCAAGATTCTAACTTACAAGTATTTTCCTGTTGCTAGTAGTTCAGATGTTCCATGCCTTTCTTTGATGGTCAAAGGTTCTTGTGTTTGGAATACCCTTAAGAAGGGTGATCAGTTGATTAAGGAAGGCCTCTTTTGGATTTGTAATGGTGGCTCAGATGCTATATTTTGGTAGGACTCTTGGGATGGCCATCTACCATTGATCTCTACCTTTCCCCAACTTCAGCCTCTCTACCAAACTTTCACTAATGTTGGTTGGTTTAAGGTGGAGTATTTTAAGACTATCAAGCATTTGGGACAAGTAGAAATGACTTGTTGGAAGGATTCTCAAGACTGGCCTATCGGGGGTTCTAATGAGGATTGCACTCTTCTTGCTCATGTGTTGGAGAATAGGTTTTGTAGCTCTCTTAAGGGGAGGGATGTTTTGGCTTGGGATCCTAGTCCAAAAGGAAAATTCTCAGTGGCTCAAGGCTATGTTGTTCTGGACATGAACCTACATGGTATAGCTGAAGTGCACTAGTGGAAGAAGGTTTGGTCTAACTTTTATTGGCCTAAATGTAATTTCTTCTTATGGTCATTAGCTGAAAAGAAATTTCTTACATGGGAGAATCTTCATAAAAGAGGCTTTCAGGGACCTTCTATTTGTTTCTTATGCTCACACAATGATGAGTATATTTCTCACTTATTTTTTCTATGCCCCTATTTGAAGGAAATATGGCATAGATGGTGGGAAGCCTAGAATCATGGTTGTATTCATGCAACTTCTCTCATTGATTTTTGGGAAAGTTTGGGCAGACCTTCAACGAAGACTCCTTTCTTGTAGAGTGCCTGGATTGTTGGGCCAATTTTTATTCTCTGGAACCTTTGGTTGGAAAGGAACCACATGATTTTTTGTGACACTAAGTTAGATAGTCTCCAGTTGTAAAGGAAGATTCTTTGTAAGCTACAGGAGACTATTCTTGCTAAGTGTGAAATGTTTGCAAGTATAGATCCTAGGGAAAAAACTATTGTGAGGAAATTGAACTTGATTGGCAATAGTCAGAGATGCACTTTTGCAAAACAGTTGTGCCTTGGCTAGAAACATGTTTGTAGGGATGGGTGATGGTCCCCTCCCCCAGTTGGGATCTTGAAGATTAATATTGATTGGTCTTCTCATGGACATCATGGTCATGCTAGTATTGGAGCTATAGGTAGAGATAATGATGGTGGTGTGGTGTTTATGTTGTCCATTACAAGGGTCAATATTCAAATAATCTAATGGAAGCCCTTGCTATTAAGATTTCTATGGAGAGAGGATGCTATTTAGGGTGGAAAGAGATCATCTATGAGTTTGACTCGCAGATTGTTGTTGATATATTGAATGATCAAAGCTTGGAAAATGTTAATTGGAGATTAGCCTCTTTGGCCAGACAAACATTTATGCACCTCTCTTATGATATTTCAATTTTGTATAATTTTAGAGACTTTTATCCAAATGATTATTATTTCATGGTACACTCGCCAAAATCTATAATTGACATTTCATTATTTATCATGACAACTTTTAAAGAATTATCTCATCAAAATATTGATGATTCTATTGAGGACATTTGTAGTCACCTTTGATATTCTTTATAATATATATCTCATCTCATTTTTTTATAATCTATCATTTTCAAGTAATGTTTCCCCTCATTGGTTTTTCTTTTTCACTCTTATTTATGGAAGATCCTTATGTACGTAGGTATCTAACAAGGCTTGTAACCATGACTTGCCATTATTATTAAAATTTCTACTGAATTACACTTTATGGGGGGTGTTGATGTGAACAGAGTCACTTGATATATAGCCTATGTTTAACATGTCTCATTTGTGACTTATTCACAATAGTCAACTCTTACTTAGGGGTTATTTTGAAATTTTATCCATCTAATTAGTGTAGACTTGTATTCTCAATTGGGATGCACCTCTTCTATGAACATTGGCCACTTCATGATATACTTATTGAATATTCTCATTTATGTTTCCTATTGTGTAGGAGTAGTCACTCATTGTCTCTTTGCTCATCTATTGTCATAACTTAGACATGTATATACAAGCCTCTTATGCATATATTTATCATCTTTTAACTAATACTATTTGGTTTTATTTTATGTTCATTTTTTGTATGTGCTTCATCAATTGTGTGTATATCTCGACAATAGTTAAATGACCAAGAAATATATCTTGTAGTATAATAAATTGTAAGCATGCACAATTTTGAACCTTAGCTAGGCTACATGTAATATTAAAGATTTGCATACATTGCTTAAAATCCATTAGTAATAAACAATAAAGATAAACATATGTTTAAATATAAATTTAATTTCTAATATAATTAAAGAAATTTAAAATGGACTACCAATGATTTCCTATTTCAAGAAAAAATTTTACTAGATATTATTTGTTTCATCTCTATTATGACCCACAACTTTGAAGGACAAATTGACAAAATGTTTCCCACAAGTATTTATTGAATATGAAGGTGGTCTCATGAGTGAGTGAATCATATCAATCTTCACGTACGAAGTTCCTATTCAGTTAATACAAAAATATGGAGAGTTTGGCACAAATTAAGGTGAGAAAAGTATTGGGTGTCATCATGATGGTAACACTAGTTACCATCCATGTCTCGGCCAAATGCAAGGTTCCATGCCTTCAAAAGACCTCTAGAATGGATTTTATATTAGAGGAGAATTGGACACATGTACTGGAATTTGGCCAAGTGCCACTATACACATATTGCAACCCAATTAACTCTTTCTCTAGTCATAGCTTGATATGTTGGATTCTTCTTAGTGCATCTCTAGCTTCTACTAGAGCCTATTGGTGAGAAAAAACTTGTCAATTAGATTGCAAGTTTCCTTGTCTTTCAAATAGAGTATTATGTAGTCCTATCTCCTTCCTTCTCATATCTTTGGCCCTCTTTTTTCCATAGTATTAGAGACTTGTTTCCAACTTTATATCATCATGTTCTACCTTATGGTAGCATCTAGGTGTTTAACTACACAATGGTTAAACCATATTCTTATAATTGTGGTAGCATTGAGGTCATCATCTTTTAGAAGGGTTTTATATAGGGTAAATCCTTTTTCTCTAGGAATGTCATCCTTAAGCTTGCCAATACAAATAATAAGGATGGTATGATGATTAGATAGTGTAAATAGGAAAACCAACACACTAGACTTTTCCTCTAAATCCATGAATTCTAAAGTATTTCTATTGAAATAGAATTTGTCTAACACAGAGTAAATTATGTTCTTCCCTTTCTAGAAGTTAGTTGATGTATACAAAATTCCCTTATGCTCATTTTTTCTTTCCATCCATTAGATCAAATAGTAGATGTTTTCTCATCATTTTGTTTCAAAAAACTTTTCTTCTCCTTTCTATCCAAATATGCATCCCCCTACCTTTTCTTGTTTGTCTGAGCTATCACGTTGAAATCACCAATAACTATCCAAGGAATATCCATTTCCATAGAGAGATCCTATTTTTTGGTCATTAGGTGAATATATTAAGAAAATTCCAAGTTTCGTTCCTACATGATCTAATATTATCCATACAAACCTATTGCAAACTGAGAAGCCCCATTCAACAACTATGTTCTTCCACTACAAGGGCTGACTAGTATGACATTCCCTCCTCTACCTTTCGCATAATTGGTAAAAAAGGGTTTTCAATCTCCCGAAATAAATTTCAATGCTATGTCAACTTGGAAACTAGTTGCCTTGATTTCCTATTCAACATTAAAAGATATGTGTCCTCATGTGCTTTGAGCATCCTTTTTATTATGCTTTTCCTACCTAGGGTTTCTAGACCCCTAATAGTCCATGAGATGTATTTGACCATTAGAAAGTGGGTGGCTAAGTAGGTTTAACCTTAGGAGATTTAGATTTCTTGAAAAATTTAGCCAAGTCATCTGCTTGCTCATGGTGGAATCTTTAGAGGGTCTTCCTCTCTTTCTATTAATCCCTTGTTCTCCATCCTTAAACTTATCTCCCAAAAATCCTTAATTAGTTTTATTCTTTGATTTCTTGCTAGGTCTCCATTTTTAATTCTTTACATTGCATTAAACATGAAAATATCCTCCTTCCCCTCTATGTAACTTCACTAGGATTGTAATTTTTCTTCCTCCTTGTCTTCCATACCATGATCTTCCTTGTCATTTTGACTCAAAGTTCTAATTTAAAAGGCCACCATTATCCTAATTGGCCCACATGTCAAGTTCACACAAAACTCTTCACTAATCGAAATCACTACCAAATCAAATCCATTAAGTTTATCCTCTTCTTCATATGAGTCTATGATAGCAACAAGCCCGTCACTCTTGGGAAACTCTTTAAGGTTACTTTTTTCATCCCTAACAGAGGTAGGAGGAGAGATCCTAGACTCTTTCCCCTTAAGGAGAGCTTCTAATTCCTCTAGAGGAGGTAAAAATTGATACAAACTATAATATGCTTTGAATCTACATTTTAATAGTAGCTTCATATTAATAGTCATTCAATATTATAGATTGAATCATCGTGATAATATTTAATAAATTTAACCAAATTGATCTCATTACTTTCATATGGAATTTTCCTCATGCTAAACATTTATTAAAATTATCCTACATGAAAAATCATGCATCCTAAACCTATATGGATATGGCTGATTATTCTATATAATGAAGAAGAAAATGAATCCATATATCTCAATATTACAACCCCAAGTTTCAAATATTTCTACTCAGAGTGCCTATTAACAATGATACTCAAGTAAAGATATTCTTATGCCAACAGTCTTTATCGAAATCACCTTCCTCTGAAGCTTTCACACTACTCCCCTCACTCTCACCTCCTAAAACTCATAATCTTCATTACTAAGTATCCAAATTTAGTTTTGACATAACGATCACAATATTACTACCCAAACCATCAAAACCTCCCTATCTCACTATAGCATAAATTTCTTATAAGACAAGAATCACTAATTTCCAAAATTTAACTCTCTAAGCTTATAAATACTTATCACTAAAAAACCAACATGGTCATTCCCCTACCATATCCTTCCATCCTTCTTGACACATTATCCCATGATGTTTAAGAAGTGGGAGCATTCAACCTCCATATTCGACATTCCTGCTAAAACAATGGTAACAAGAAATCTTTGAAATGCCTAGGAGATGTTTGCACTTTCTTAGCATCCATCATCTATTAATTTCCTGTAAGTCACTTATCATGTTAACATTCTCAATCCCTCATGAATTAGGTCTAAATAGGTGATGCGGTACCCTACTCATTAATTGAGCACCACTTTAACATTGGACTTTAGACTCTCCATGGACTTTAATACCCATTAAATTTTTTTATCAATGTGTAGTACATAAAATATAACAATGCTAGATTGACAAGAGTTAACTAGAAAGATCCTTCCTAGGGTTAATACAATATGAGGCGTGAAATGATTTAATAGTCTTATTAATATCGTATAGAGCTATTATCATTATTAATAAAGTTACATTTATAACCATGATATAGAATAACATTCAAAGTGATGATAATAGTTTTTACCATAATATTGCTATTTGTACAAGATCCTTGTTCTAGTGAACAGGTATGTCATTGTCATATAAAAATACTATATATTCTCTAATATTAATAAAATAATGGAAACAATGTTATTTAAATGGTATTACCAAAACCTTTCTAATGTTAATGTTATCACATTGTAATAGTTTTATTGTTAATTTCAAGCTCAGTATTTATCACAAAATTTGATATTGTTATTAATTTCCTCATTAACACATTATTTATATTACTATTGGTTGGTGTGTGTGTGTGTGTGTGTGTGTGTGTGTGCGCATGCGCGCGCGCGTGCGCACATGCATGCGGGCCTACATGCATACATGAACACATGTGTGTGTGTGTGTGTGTGTGCACGTGCACACACAATATATGTATTATTTAATCATAATCGTCATAATCCTTAGTCAAAATTTATTTTTAACATTAACAATCCTTAGTATATAATTTAATATTTTAATCTAAATTATTTTTAACTAGATTTTCTTTTCTTTTTCTTGGGGAACAAGAAAGGTGAAAAAGGAAACAAGAAAAGTACCAAAAGAAATAATCAAGGTTCCACATAATAAATGGAATGACACACCAAAAAATTGAATTGTTGGTGTGATGAACATCTCCTTCAACAAAAAATATTTCCACAAGGGAGATGTGTCCCAAGTTCCTAGTGCTTAGATTTTAATCACAAGGGCCAACCAAAATAGACCCGTATATAGATATGTAGATTATACATAAGGTGAGCATTATTAGTATCATGGGGTAAGTGAACCAAATTGTGGTGCCAAAAGGGGGGTATAAATGGACACATTTTTCCTAAAATTAGCAATTTTTGGACTTCAACAAGAATTTGAAGATAGTTAGGCTCAAAATTTTAAGATATGACAAAAAAAAAATCATAGTCCTCTGAATCTAGTTTCTAGACTACTTATTTTTTTTCAAAATGGTTTAGTTTTAGGTCCTCAAAAAAGGGGGCCACAAAAAGTGGTACTATTTATTCCAAGAAAACATAACATAGTACAAAGTGTGGCCCCCCTAAAATTTTAACCTTTTTTTTGAAAATCTTTAGTTGCTCCAGTCAAAAGTTACCTAACACTATGTAGTTTATCTAAGATTTTTTGGGTAATTTTATAATGTGTATTTTTATTAAATGAATTTTTTAATCAAACACATCCCAAAAACATGAAATACTATGTACTCCCCCTAGAAATGATTGAAAACTTATCTAAAATCAAAACATCTTTTTTTCAAAGTGTTTAGAATGAAGTCTAGTTTCTATAAAACTAAGTTGTTGCAAAATTCAATGAATGAGCTAAAATCCACAACCCAATTAGTACCTGTTGGTTTTTGACAAAAAATGGACATACATTCAAAAGAAATTATAGATGAAAGGCTTCAAATAGTTCAAATTAAAATAAAAATAAAAAATGGTTGTGTAGCTAACACAGAGACCTACAATCTCATGTAACCTAATTTTATTGATGCTCAACCACAAGGAAATTGGAAGGAGCGCACACAAGAAAAATCAATCATTTTTTTTATGTTTGCAGCAAAACACATCTCAGACCAATTTATAGACTCCAAAGCTTTGGATTGGATCCCCAAGTCAGAGCCAAACATTAGGCTTGGTAGAATGTAAAGCTTTAAATAGCTTATGCACCCTATAGTGTGTGTGCGCTATAGTGTGCACGTGCTATTTGAAGCCTTTTAAATAGCACTTACACGCTTTGTAAATTTTTTTTTGGAAAAGTGTGCACGCACTTTAATGTGTACACACTATAGTTCATATTCACTATGGCTTGGCGCACTAAAGCCATAGTGTGTATGCACTATAGTGCGTACGCACTGTAGCAGATGCGCGCTTTGCAAAACTAGAATAAGAACAAAAGGTGTCATCTTTCTGGCACCACAACTTGGTGCACTTACCCCATGATCAAGTATATTCATATTAATATGCAATGTAGGAAATTTGAATGTTGATAAATTCAAATTAAAAATAATTTGGACTCAATGCGATCTAATAGATTTCCACAATTCATGCTTATGCACTTTCAATTTCTAGATTTTATTGTGTATAGTATTTTCTCATATGTGTGTGGCTGTGTGGGTGCGTGTGTTTGTGTGTGTGTGTGTGTGTGTCTATGTGTGCATACATGCATGTGCATGTGTGTGCGCACTCACTTGTGCATGTGTGTGCGCACGTGTACGTATATATGTGTGTGTGTGCATGAGTGTGCATGTGTGTGCATGTGTGTGTGGTGTGTGTGCATGTGTGTATGTATGTATGTTTGTATTGGTTTGACTTCTTTTTATTATCTGTTCTTTGTTATTCTCATTAATTGTTGAGGTTGGGTCTTGTCAACCTTCTCTCTCCCCTCCTTACCCTTCCCCTTCCTCTTTTTTAAGGTCTAGCAATTCTACAATCTACTATCATGTATTGTTTTCTATCTAGCATCCTAGTCATTGATCATATAATATGATCTAAAATGTCAATGATAAAAAACTATACATAATCAGATCTAGAAATTTAAAGTGCATAATTATACTCATTTGATTTGTCATATCAGAATTCACCATCTATGCAATCAAACCTAATAATAAGGTCATAGTTACATGTCTCATTACAACTAAATCATCACAAATACAAAGGGAAATAAACAACACATCTAAGAGTAAGGAACATCCATAAGTATTGTTGATCTCATTTTGGTTTTGACAAGGCAATAAAAAAACACTTAGTCATTATTTAGCAAAGAATAGTACAAGCTGAGCGACTAGAGTCAACTAAGAAATAAGTTTGATCTGAGTGACCAAAGCATGCCAAGAATAAGTTTCTAGATAATACATGTCGAGTAATATGACTAGTCAGCATCGATCACTACTACGTGTCAAGCAGATGGTGTGTTTCGAGTCACTCAAGCATTCAACTATCTATACAAGTTGAGTGATTCAACTACTAAGTAATAGTAAGTGTTGAGCTCTATAAAAGCTAAGTTACAAAATCTAGAGCATAGTGAAGGCTAAGCATTAGAGCCTTTGGATGTCAAGTGAACAAGTTTTAGCATAGTTTTTTGTTAGGTCACAAACTCCCATGTAAACCATTTTTCACTAACATAATAATGAATTTATGATTAGAAGAGATAAGTATGGAGTCATGTGATGAATACCTATGCAATGCATGCAATCAATGAAACTTAGGAAAGTTTAAAGGGATAATAAGGATCAACCACAACTGTTGAATTTGACCTATTTTATCTCCACCAATGCCTATTTAATGAGGTAAACCCTAAAGAGGTTATGTATGTATGAGGAGATGAATGCTAAGAGATTGAAGAGCAATCATCTTGGTTGTGATGGCTATGATAGAATTATGCAACGTAGAATTAGTCTAGGAGAAATAGAGAGAAACAATGAGAGGTTTAGAAATGATAGATCAGATCAAAAGGATCAAAAGGAAACTAGCAAATAGAAGATCTAACATTAATAAATAGAGTTCTAATAGAAGGATCAAGTGTTGAATAATTCTAACAAGTAATATAAGGTAAATCTATTAATAGAGTAGCCCTAATAGGATATTGTAAATCTCTTAACCAAGTGCTTACTCAACTGTGACTTTGAAAATCATTATTCAAGGTAAGACCTAATAGTTTTGTAAGCCTTTAATAGGATAGACCCCTCATAGGATACATCATAGCTTATGATCAACACATTGTAGCCATAATAGGCCACACTTTACAAATATAGTGGTGAAGATTTATGGGTGTTATCCCTACCCTAGTTTTACCTTTTCCTTGGAGGGTTTTCGGGTAACCAAACTTATTGTGTTATGTGCTATGGATGTGATGCATGTTAGGTTGTTTTAGATTAAATGTTAATTTATTAGATGGATGATTGTGATATATTTTACAGGTAAAATTTTTTAGTCCCCCCACCTCTTAGAACTTACTTTTCTATTGTTATTTCTAGCAACTGGAATCATAATATTATTTTCTTGAAGTAAAGTTTGATAGATTTGGAGGTAATATCTTGAAGATGGATATCTACAAATTGGGAAAGACTATTGAGAACCAAAATATTGAAGTATAGCTTTCCCTATGTCAACTCAAGGAGGTAAGAGATGAACTGCAATATTCATTAAAGAGAAGTAAAGAAATAGCTATGAGATAAAATGACACAAAATATGAAGAGATATATACTATAGGATTATTTGTAGGTAGAAACTCAGAAGATTTTGATGCAACAATTGCAAATTTGATGAATCAATTGATGATTGTAAATCAAGAACTACATTGGAAAGATGTTGAGATTATAACTTTGGAAATAGAGAATACCCTAGTACAGAATGAATTGAAGACTGAGAAGGAAAAGATCAATAATCCTAGTAATGACATCAAGTACTTTGAGAAACTAATGGAATCACCAAGATCAAACAATAAGACTACTAGCTTGGGCTATTCCACAATAGAAAAAGGAGAAGAATCTAAAAGTCATGAAAAAGGGAATAATAAGGGAAAGAACATCAAGCTTTATCCATGATACCACCAAAGGTTTTAATGGTTCAAGATGTGCATTGTATTTACACTCATAAGGTTGGAGAAGTTGGAGACATGGAAATTAGATAAATCTATAGTATTTTATGTGGGACTGGAGTGTTGGAGGAATACAAAATTTTGGAGTGAAAAGGGTTAACTCTTGACCTAGACTTTCCTCAAGTCTTTAAAACTGAATGGATCAGAATAATTTTGAGCTAGATTCATGATAATCAAATTTAATTAGAGAATGGAAAAATTAGAATTTGAAAAATGATTGTACAAAAAGTGATAGGGTATCCTACCCTACATAGACTAAAGAGCATGCTGAGCAACATGAAGCAAGTTATTGAGAAGAACACATTTATTGTATGGAACAAGAAAGGGATATCAATTGATACAATTTAATATCCCTTGGTACCATCTATATGCAAAGTTATAGCTCACAAATTATTTTAGTCAAGCTGAGTAAATAGGTTTCATGTATGCTAGTTCATCTAGGCTATAAAATTGTAAAGAGAGATCATTTGCATGACCTAGGTGAGTTACAACTTCAACAATTATCCAAAAATATGGAAGCCATTAGGAATCCCAAAATAGCATCTTGTAGGTTTAGTTTTTCAATTCTTTGCATAGTTTTCTATGTGCTAAACATATTCACCATTTTGGGTAAGATAGTTTGGAAGAAAAATAAGTCAATTATACAATAGATAGAAGACATCATTAAACAACTTTGAGACAATTTTGAGTTAGTAATGACTAGCTATTTTAGGGATATCAAGAAATAAATGAAGCAAAGATTGAGGATATCCATATCATTAGTGGAATAACATTACAATGATGTGTGTTTCCTAGTTGATGAAGATTACACATATGTGTAAGCAGCAATAAATAGGGTTAGATGATTAAAACCTTTCAAATACAAAATTAATATGGATGAAGCCTCAATAATAATCACAACTCTACTAGGTGAGGAAATTGACAAGGATGCTAGATCCTTTGCAAACTATGATGAGGTTAAATCAAGAATAATAATAAATTTATAGACTACCTTAGTAATAAGAAATAAGAACATGATGGTGAAGAAATTTAAAGAGAATTTTGGTGAAGGACATGTGGAAGAAGAAGAAGTAGAAGATGAAGAAGAAGAAGAAGTAGAAGGTCAAGCACCACTAAAACTTACACAAGGCTTAGGAGAAGATAAAGATGATGATGTTGAAGGTGCCAAGGAAGCACCTACGAAAAAATAAAAGAATAGGAAAGGAAAGGAACAAGAAGTAGAGATACCAAAGAAGGTTGTGAAGTAGTCATAACAAAAGCCAAATGTACCTTTAACTAGGTCAAACACTAGGTTAGCCATTGTATAGGTTAAGACCTATGCATGAGGAGACAACTATTTCCTTTCTCTATCAAATAATACTAGATCCATTCTTATTCACTATTTCCTTTCCATTTAGTAGAATATTTAATCGATTCTTTTGTGAATAAAAATATGTGCATTTATTGCTACTAATGTGTTCTCCAACTCAATGTTTTACTTCCTTCATTGGAAAAAGAGTTTATTAATCATAATGCAAGAAAGGGGGAAATACATTTGATTCAAAAAAAACTGAGATGCAAGAATTTCTATCTAAGTGATGATTATCAAGCACATAAAAATACTACTAGAATAGTTTATCAATCATTAATTATAAGAGCTTGAAATGCAGAGGAACAATCTTCTTGAACTAGAACAAAATAATCACATCCTAATAACTACCAGATGCTAAAGTATGTATTTATTACAACAATTGAGTTAATAGAATTAAAGATCATATACATTTACAAGATGTAATATTCTTTATTTATAATTTTTTTCAACACACATGACTTGTAATGTTCTGTTAAATGAAAAGGTTCTTGTAATAACAAAATTGAACATTTGACTAGCTCAACATATAACCATGTAATGTCCCAGTGGACCTAGAAGAAAATAAATAAATCTAGTGCTATAGATTGAGGGAGAGCATACCTCTCTATTGTTATATTCTTTTCCATCCATTGAGGATTTTTTTGATAAAGTTACAAACAAAAAATATCTTTATTGCATGGCTTTTGGAAAACCAAGGCTGATACTGACGGCATCTACCTGATTCTTTCTAAGATTCATGGAAACTTTCAGATTTTTTCTTCAACCTTCTATTCAACCAAAGATGCTTTGGGTTATAGATTTACCATGCCATCCTTTGATTTTTTCTTCTAATCATTTGACTTGAGAGCAATCTAAGCTCTCTCATTTGGGTTCTCTCACAGGCTCACAAACTTATGCATTGGTAGGTTATGCATCCTTTGGGATGAAGGAGAAGATATGTAAATCTAATTCTATAGAGTTTCAGATTGATTCTAACCCTTATAGTTCATCATGTCCATCTCTTCCTAAGGAGAGTAAACCAAAACCTAAAAGACCAAAGTGTGCCTATTCTATTAAAACTAATCATGATAAGTCACATTTCTATGAGAAGTAGTTAGATGGCTATGCCAAAACAAGTTTCATATTTGAAAGCTTTGCATTAAAAGAGAAACATTGATATTCCTTCTAATTCTCATAGATCTTCTTCATCATAATCATTTCAGTCATATGGTAAAGATATAGGAAAGTGACATGCACTATGTGGAACTACTACTCCACCCTCTTCTAGATGGTTACCAGATTCAAGTACTTCATTTCGCCTGTCATCTTCTTAAGAATTTTTCTCTTCTTTGTAGGCTTCTCCTACTCCACACATATTGATGGGGAGAAAAATTGTCATGACTATCCATGGGGAAAAGTTATATTCACATTCATGATGGTACATTCTATGATGTACTTTATGTTCCATTTTTCTCCTCTAACATTTTCTCTATTTATCATATCACACATAGTGGGATAGGGAAGATAATTGATATTGCATAAGATTTAGTACACATCAGAGATAGTGACATAGGCAATATTATTGCTATAGGGACTGTTGATCATGCTTCCTACCTATTTTCCTCCTCACATTTTTGTCCACCATCTCCACTAATGAATGCTCACTCTCTTTTTTCACAAGAGTCTCTTAAGGTGAAGTTGGGTCACTTGAACTTATGTGTTGTTCCTAAGACCAGTGTTGTGACTTCTACACTTCCACCTCCTATTAAGATTCCATATCTTGCATATGATTAATCTTCAACATTTCCCACTATTGTAGATCCAATCATCAAGTCACCTATTGCAGTGGTTGAGGACATATCAGAGGACACACATCTCCTCAAGATGATAGATTCAACACACCTACTATCTCACCTCCATTGGAGATTCCATTTCAGGATTCTCGTGCTTTCTCCTTTTATCATTAGCTAGGACTTCCAGCTATGCCTTACATACATGGGTTTTATCATCCTTTTCCACTACCTTTTTTTCCTTGAGATTGAAGCCACATTGGTACATTCATCAACGTATGAGTCTAGCCATTCTGGAGGACCTTTGAAGTCTCAAGCTTATATCATGGAGAATTTCAATGTACTTATGGTCCTAAGAGATTCTTTTGAGATGTTTCATTTGTGCATCATTTTCTATCTCTTTCTAGAGTTTGATTTTTCCTACTGGGGTTTCTCCATTTCTCCACTTCATAGATATTTTATTATGATTGGGTACCTAATCAAGCCTTCTTTTTGGGACCCAAGTTTTCTTTCAACATTAGAGTTTCCTTGTATTTTTTCTCATCTTAAGTGGGGGTGTTAGGGAGAAAGTTTAATTTCATTTCATTTATTAAATTTCATTTTCTCCCTTCTTAATATTTTATTTTAGGCACTTATACATTAACATTTAATAATTAATTAGTAATTATTAAATGGCATTTACCTTTTAGGTTACCCTTTTTAGATTTTCAATCTCCTTCATAAGGATTAATCGATTGTAATTTCTTTCATTTTGTTTTGCACAAGCAAATATAATTTTTTTGTTTGTTGAGAAAACCCTTCTCTCTCTCCTTTTGTTTCTTCCTTGTAACAGATTATTTGCATGTGGGATATCCAACATCTATCAATTTTCTCATCATAAAATCCTGCAAGAAATTGCAATTCAATGCTCAAGGAAAACCAAACCATCTTAACCCATCCTAACAAAAGAGTGCATGCAACTCTAGGCACGAGAGAGGAATGCTTATCTTATATTAAAATGGAAACCAATCACAAAATTTAATCGAGTTTTAACTTAGTAAAAAAATACACAATGAGATACCTAAGACTAACCACTTTGTAATATTTTTCCATTGTGAGGTATCCTCCACCTATGCACATAGATAATCCCTTCCACAAAATATCAATAGAATCAAATTAATTATTTGAAAATTTGATAACAAAGGCCATGCATCCCATCCTTTAGAGAAGTATGAAAATGGTAATCTAAAAGTAGAACCAAGAAGTATAACTAAAATAAGAAGGGGAATCTCAAAGAAGAATCCAAATCAATATTCCAAAAGTATATTTCAAACAACATAATGAAAGGTTAAAACAAATTGTACACAAGCAAATCCCTTAAACAAGAAGAAAGGAAAATGAAGAAAAACCTATAATTCACTTCTAGAACTACCATTGGTGATCAACAACATTATCATCAGTAGATGTCCCCAAAACAATCCTTTGTAATGTATGGAGTAATAATTAAGTAAGAGTATACAAGGGTTAATGTAAATTATATGGATCTCAATAGCATATTTTTACTTGATTTTAATTCTTTACATAAATATGGCCTCCAATAATCCTTTGTTCAACTTAAACTTTATTTTATTTGGAAGAAGAGATTTTAATAATAGCTTTGTATTAGTAGTCATTCAATATTATAGATTAAATCATAATGATAATATTTAATAAATTTGACCAAACTGATCTCATTACTTTCATCTAGAATTTTCCCTATGTTATGCATTTATTGAAATTATCCTTGGTGCAAAATAATGCATATTAAACCTATATTGATATGGGTGGTTTATTATATAATGAAGAAGAAAATGAATCCACACCTCTCAATATTACATCACCAAGTTCCAAATATTTATACTCTTCTAAAAAATGTGACTCAAGTACAATTATTGTTAAGCCAACAACTTTTATAGAAATCACCTTCTTCTAAAGCTTGCACAACTACTCGCCATGCTCTCACTTACTAAAATTCACAATATTCATTACTAGTTCTCCAAGTTTAGTTTTGACATAAGGATTACAATATCTTACTACCCAAACCATTAGAACCTTCTTGCTTCACTATGGCATAAATTTCTTATAAGCCAAGAAGAAGTCATTTCTAAAAGCCAACCCTCTATGTTTATATATACTTATAACACAAAATCCAACATGGCCATTCCTCTACCATATCCTTCCATCCTCTTCACACTATATCCCATGATTTTCAAGGAGGGGGAGCATTTGACCTCCATATTCAATGTTTCTACTAAAGGAGTACTCATAGGCCATCTTTGAAATGCATAGGACATGTTTTTACTCTCTTGGTACCCATCACCTATTGATTTCCTTTTTGTCACTTATCATGCTAACATTCCCAATCCCTCATTAATCCTATGTAAATAGATGATGTGACTTCCTACTCATTCATTGAGCATCACTTCAAACTTGGCCTTTAATATGTCTCCATGGCTTTTACTACCCACTGAAAACTTTTATCGATGTATAGTACATAAAATATAACAATGCTAGAATGAGAAGAGTTAACTAGAAAGATCCTTCCCAAGGTTAAGAAAATATGAGACATGGAACTCTTTAATTGTCTTATGAATATCATATAGATGTATTATCATTATTAAGAAAGTTACATTTAAAACCATGATATAAATAAACGTTCAAAGTGATGATAATGGCTTTTTTCATAATAATACTATTTGTACAAGATTGTTTTTCCAATGAACATAAATAAACATTCAAAGTGATTATAATGCCTTTTTTCATAATAAAACTATTTGTATAAGATCATTTTTCCAATGAACATATATGTCATTGTCATTTTGAAATACAATATCTTCTCTAATATTAACCATATTGGTTAAATATGGCTTCATATTCGTCATTGCTAAAATAATAGAAATAGTGATCATATTTATTTGGTATTACCATAACCTTTGTAGTTTTAGTGTTATCACATTACTATAGTTTTATTGTTCATTCCAAGCTTAGCATTTATCACAAAATTTGATATTATTAGTAATGTCCCCATTAAACCTTTATTTATATCAATATTGTTGTGTATGTATATATATACACACACATATATATACATAAATAAATATATACATATACAAACATACATACATACATACATACATACATACATATATATATATATATATAGACAAACATCTATATGTGTGTACACACACACACACACATGTGTGTGTGTGTGTACACATACATACATATATACATATACATATACATACATATATGTATCTATAATCATAGTCATCATTTTCCTTAGTCAAAATTTTATTTTTGACCTTTACAATTCTTAGTATAATTTAATTTTTAAATGAAAATTATTTTTAACTAGATTTTATTTACTTTCACTTGGGACACAAGAAAGGTGAAGATGGAAACAACAAAACTTTCAAAAGGAATGATCGAGGTTAAGCATAAAAATGGAA
Organism: Cupressus sempervirens; assembly: GCA_028749045.1. Taxonomy (NCBI): domain Eukaryota; kingdom Viridiplantae; phylum Streptophyta; class Pinopsida; order Cupressales; family Cupressaceae; genus Cupressus; species Cupressus sempervirens. Next base: position 225,760,183 of record CM053791.1, read on the forward strand.
TGACACATGAAAAAATTGAGTTGTAGGTGTGATGAGAAACTCCCTCAACAACAAAGTTTTCCACCAAGAGGGATGTATTCCACATTCCTAGTACCTATACTTGCATCAAAAGGGACAATCAAAATATACAGATATTTAGATTATACCTAAGATGAGTATTATTTGTATCATGATCAAGTATATTAATACTACTATGCAAGTTAGGAAATTTGAATACTAATAAAATAAAATTTAGAATAATTGCACTTATTCAATCCATCATATCTAAAATCACTATCTATGCAATCAAACTAGATAATAAGGTCAAAGTTACATGTCTCGTTATAATAAAACCATCAAAACTAGAAAGGAAAACAATCAACATGTCTAAGAGTAAGGAATATCCATAACTATAGCTACAAAATAACCAATAGAGTATCATCTTGATAGGTCATATCTTAAAACAAGACTGAAGTATAAAATTGATAAGTCTAACTAGAGGTGCATTAAATCCTCTGCCTAGAAATGACATTCCTCCTAGAAGCCTAAAAATAGACATAGGTATGATTCTATGATCTGCGAGACCTCCTCCTAGGTAGATGGTGATCATCATTGGGGTTCTATTAGACTCTTACATAATCAATGATTTGACCCATGAGGGTCAAAATCCATTGCTCAAGTGTGCATACATGATGGGGACTCAACCCAAGCACAAAATGGACACAATAGGAAAGGGAAAATTTTATTAACTATGAAAATATGCTAGTACACTTAGTGCAGAGAAACAGACTCCAAAACATGAACTATGGGCTTACAATAGCATAAATTTGGAGATAGTTTCTCCTTTTAGTACCTCCTCTCAAACTCCACTCCAAACTACCTTTTACAATGCAAGAAATTTTCTTAAATAGACCTCGAAGGGTTAAGGATTAGGAATACATTCTAGAAAGTGTTAGTTGGCATTCACCAACCAAATAGAAGGCGCTAGAAGTCGCATTAGAAGTCAACACAAAATTAGAAGAATCTAGAAACGGTAATCGAACTTCTAGGAGGCATAAATTTTGAATTGTATCTTCGATTGATGAACCGTTTACATTTTTGAAAAGCTCTCAAAGCGCTCTATAGCCCTATGGACCAGCTTTGTACATTCCCCATTTTTTGGCCCTATTTGAGGTTATTTAATGCCCCTAACCTGACTTTGAAGCATTCTTAGGATGTCTCCAAAAACTGAAAAACTACAATAACTTTCAAATTGTGGGGCCTTTTGATCTAATTCTTTTTCTAGAGTACTCTAAATTACAATGAAAATCATCCGACCAATTTAAACCTTCTAGTTCACCAAAATGATGGCTCAATTAATTATTTTTTGAGTATTTACACGTATCCCAAGATGATTAAAAACTCTAACCAGAACACTAATAGTGGAATTGTGAGAGTTGGAACCTTTATTTTACCGCAATGGGTATCCAGAAATAGAAACACATGAAACAAAAACTAAGTCTAAGTTTATTGTTTTGGGTGACATAGGATTGCCCTTATACCTCTGGATGGTCCTGCATTAGACACCCAGTGTAGACTGAAAAGTGATCCTATCACTTTATGAATGGTGGAGGAAATCCCAAATGGGAAACCTCAGCTGTTGATATCAAAGTTGAGTCCTCTATCGGCTGTCCTTTCCACTTGACCAAATACTCTTCATACTGCCTATTTCTGGTACTCCTACCCACATGACTATCCAAAATCTTGTCATGTCCCCTTTTCAAATAATTAAAAATAATAATCTTTGCTAAGGCATGCAGGCCCAAAAAGGTGAAGTTTCGAAAAAAGGGGATAATCTTTGGAAGCTAATGGACTAATAAATGAAAATTATTATTAAAATATGTTTTATTAACCCCTCTTGGACGTGATTTAGGGTTATGCCCTCTTTTAAGGGGTTTGGAGGCATTCTGGGCTCATTCCAAAACTTGTTTTTTGCTCATTTCTTTGTTATTATTCAGAGGCTGCCAAACCTGTGGAGAAGGAGACCCAAGAATGAGAGTTTGCACATTTCCAGGGAGACCCAAGAATGGGAGTTTGAAGGTTTCCAAGAAGGCTAAGGATGGGAGTTTTAAGCCATTCCATGTGCATGCTCATGCAGAGTTTGCCTTTGTGCTGAATAGTGCAGATTTGTGAGTTTTTGGGTGTGTTTATTGTAAGAGTTTGGTGTTTCCAGTTGAGTATTTCATATCAGTTTGGGTTGATGCTGTATATCAGACTTTTAAATGTTAAAATAGAGCTGAATATATGTATTTGGATGTGATTATACTTCTGTGATAGATTATTAAGTTTTTGTGGTGATTCTAGGCTATTTTGTGCTATTTTCGGGAGCCCGATGAGCATTGTTTTTGTCCTTCATTTGGGAGCTATTATGTGCATGTTATACAAATCTAGAAATATCATTTTATAGGCTATTGCTCTGCTCAAATTTTTGTAAAAATTTCCACTTTCAGATTTATTAATAATAGGTGAAGCTGTGAAGCTTTTAGCACTATGTTTGGCATACCCGATTTGGGGTTTATTGAGAAATTTGGTGGATCTTTGTGATATTGGTTGTTTGATTTTGAAAATCTGATTAGAGGCATGAAATATCATATAAAATCAGAAAAGGGACATTTCAGTGGTATCAGAGCCATGATCTTGCCTGCCTGAGGGTTTGTAGAAGTTTGCATGTCAGTTTTGACAACTACCCAGATCTTGCATGTCATAATTTATGGTTGCATGTTGCTTCTAATTAGTTGCATGTCAAAATATATGCTTGAATGCTACTTATAATCATTTTCATGTTATTTCTTGGTGAATTTGGTGGTTGCATGTTGCTTCTAATCAGCTGCATGTCAAAATCTATGGTTGCATGCTACTTCTAATCAATTGCATATTAGTTCTTGGTGTTTGAAGAAGTTATAACCTATTGAGGTTACAGTCTACTTTATCTAGAACGGACAGGTATAGTACAGAGTCTCAGAGGACACGATCTTGGATAATTGATATCCAGAGTCAGAACAGTAGAAAAGATGGTTATTTAGACATTCGAGATAAACTTTGGAAAATAAGCCATGACATGTCTGAACAGTTGGTTGAGCACCACCATATAATGAATGACATGTTATCCGACCCAAATAAGGTGGATAAGTTGACTGGATTTCTATTTGGAAATTTTCTCACATGGCAGATGACACAATTACCAAGAACTTGCATGAGGAGTTTGAGAAACTAGCTTATAGCTAGGCTGAGGTCTCAGATTCTACTCCACCACTGGAGGTAGTGAGAAAGGATATTACGCAGATTGATAGTAATGGTCGACTTGATACTCAAATTGAGACAATTGTATACAGCTCATCAAAGGGTGATGTCATAGGCATTTAGGATGGTATAGTTACAATAGGTAGTGACTACAACATAGTGGGTTCAAATGATGATTATGAGGATGTTGTTGTGCATGATGGTGAGATACCTAATAGAGATGAGTAGACATTGATCATTCATGAATTTGTTGAGAAAGAGTACCAGGCATAGTTAGATGCTTCATCACATGAGGTTGAGGCAGGTGGTACTTCACATGATTTGTCCAGCCAGCTAAAGATGAAGAAGGATAGTATTGTGACTTTATTATCTCATCATGATAGGATGCAGGATATGATAGAGGATCACATTCAGATGATTCAGTTATAGGGTAGACATAAGGAAGTTCAGGAAAAGTCTTCTTGTGTTGACTTACAAGTGATTAGGGAAGGAATGGGAATGATGAAGTTGAGTTATTTACATCTTCTATCAAATCGTGACCATCTTCTTAGCCTTGTTAGAGACTATTCAGATGCCTTGAGGAGGAAGGAGGAGGAAGCTGACAGGCTTTCTCACAAGCTTGAGGACACTCGAGCTTCTTTGGTGAATACTCCATTGGCATTACAAGACTGGGAGAGACATAGGGATAAGCATGGCATGGAGTTCAGTTTAGTTTCATCTTGCACTCCTGATACTCAGCTTTTTGTGAACCGTAGATCATATGTGGTCGTTGATAATGTTGCAATTTCATCTTGCATTCACATCCAAGATACAGGGACAATTTCAGACAGGTATGTGGAGTTAGTTGGTATTGTTCATATTACTCAACTGAGGATTTTTCTTGAGTTACTAGCTGATTCTAGTTTACAGATATGGACTCAAGATTTTTATATTGGCATTTGGGATTCAGTTGACTAGATATCTTTAACACTTTTTGGTAGCATTGTTTGTTTGGGTGCTATCATAGATTTGATTAGCAGATTGCATGGTGTTGTCTTTTCTTGTGCTAGTAGCTTGTTTGATGTTGGTATTAGTTTTTATACACCGGTGTTGGGCTTTTTTCATATATCTAGTCGACCATACTTGCTGGAATGTGTTGATGATCTTTCATATTTGGCAGTGTGTATAGATGAGTCCCAAGATCATATTGGCATTGATGACATCTAGGAGGATGTAGTGGGTAGTTTTGAAGACTTAGTTTCCTTGGCAGTTTCTTTTGGTATAGAGGAGTTAGACATTAGTGCAATAGTTTTTGATACTCCATATGTTGATATGAGCTTTGGAGTTGATTCACAGGATATGGATGATAATACTCTAGAGACTAGTAACTTTGAGGATACTCCTTTAGACAGTGCATCAGAGGAGGTTTGTAGGAGACAGTCTAGCTAGTGCCATCATGTGTCTAATCAGTTGAGAGTTAGTGAGTGAGACATTGTTATCACTTGCCAACATTTTGATGCTGCTCATCAGTTGTTAGCAGTTTATGGATGGGGTTCTCCTACTAGTGATGAGCAGGGAGGCAGTTATCTTTCCTTGACAAAGTTCCACTCTTTATGGGAGGCTATCTAGATTATGAGACAGGATTATATGCAGTTGGTAGCCAATAGAGATTATCTTATGGAGTGGGGAAGTATAGCATATGATGCATTGTTAGCCAAGGAAGATGAGGTGAGTGAGCTTACTAAGCAGGTTGAGGTGACTTCTGAGATTCTTGAGAGTACACAGTTGGCTTTCAAGGAGTCACAATTTCATTTGGCTAAGGTGACCATGGAGTTAGAGAAAATACAGTCTTTACCATATTCTATACAGTCACAAGCTATGGTGTCTAGTGATTCGAGGATGTCCATGGTCGAGATTGTATAAGATAGTAGAGATGGGGATGCAAAAATCCTTGATACTAACATTGGCAAATCAGATTTGTCCCCACTAGAGTCAGGTTTAGTTGAGTTGGGTGCTGCAATAGATTGTTGTGGTATGCCTAACATGGTGGTGACCTCTAGTACTAATGGCACGAAGACTAGAGATGATGTATCAAAGACCATGTGTGATGTTGGTGAGCTGACAGTTGGCATGGTTCCTGCTAGTAATACTACTCCCTTGGTGATGTCTTCAGAGGTAGTAGTCAGTTCCAACTTGGTTAGTGATCAATTGCAGTCTGAGCCACTAACTAAGATTGGCACATTCTATCGACATTATATTGTAAGTTATGCTCATCAATTCACCTTTGATGACCATGTTGATGAGATGATGGTAGAGAGATGTGCTTTGGTTCCTAGTGCTTATCATTAGTTATGGGACAGTTTGATGACTTAGGATGAGAGTTGTGATGGGTACAACATGGTGATAGGTCCCGCAGTTGATAGCTTGATAATACATGACTTAGAGCAGGAGTTTTGGAGTGATGTTTTAGCGAGTGTTGTTATTGATTCTACTCCTTTGGCTATGACATCTCCTGACTTAGTTGGTGATCATTCATAGTGGGTTGTATCACTTGTTCATGGTGATTTGTTGACTAAGGTTGGTTTTTTTTATCAACATTATATTGCAGGGTATGTAAATCAGTTAGAATTTGATCCTTCTGTTGAGGTGTTGATGGCAGACAAACTTGGTTTGGGTTCCATTTCTTGCTATTTATCTTGTGATGGCTTTTCACCATCAGGGGTGCATGGGAGTTATGGTTATGAGATAGTGGCCACTGATCTGCAGATTTGTGTTGACTATAGGAGTTGTACAGTGTGTGGATTCTCCATACTTGGTATAGTTTCATTCAGGAGCGTTGACCATTGTTGCAGAGTTGGATTGTACATTTCGTATAGGCCAGTGGGATGCGTTGATGGTATTTACTATGTTGGCAATTTGATTTGTCCACTTTACTTGAGTTTTGATGTTCTAAGAGTTTGTGTATCGTGGGTTTCTGACTGTGGAAGTTGTGACTTTGGAGTTTTGTTGAGCACTAATTGTTAGTTTGATTATGGATTCCTCTTGATTATATTGCAGAAGATATTGCAAGAGCCTGCGTTAATTGACAATAGAATAGTTCATGACTACTTTTGGGATCCAGGTGGATTGATTGGTCTATTGTTCAGCCATTTCTTGAGGACAAGCAATATTTTGAAGGGGAGGACTTTTCACGTCCCTTTTCCAAATAATTAAAAATAATAATATTTGCTAAGGCAGGCAAGCCCAAAAAGGTGAAGTTTCAGAAAAAGGGGATAATATTTGGAAGGTAATGGACCAATAAATGAAAATTATTATTAAAATATGTTTTATTAACCCCTCTTGGATGTCAGTTAGGGTTATGCCCTCTTTTAAGGGGTTTGGAGGCATTCTGGGCTCATTCCAGAACTTGATTTTTGCTCATTTCTTTGTTATTCTTCAGAGGTTGCCAAACTTGTGGAGAAGGAGACCCAAGAATGAGAGTTTTCAGATTTCTAGGGAGACCCAAGAATGAGAGTTTTTGATGGGGACACCACCCAAGAACAGAATGGAAACAATAGAAAAGGGAAATTATATTAACTGAGAAAATAAGCTAGTACAACCAGTACAGGAAAATAAACTTCAAAACATGCCCTAAGGGCTTACAATAGCATAAATTTGGAGATAATTTCTCCTTATGGTACCTCCTCTCAAACTCCACTCCGAACTGCCTTTTACAATGCCAGAAATCTCCTTAAATAGACATCAGAGGGTTAAGGACTAGGAGTACATTCTAGAAAGTGCTAGTAGGCATCTACCGACAAAATAGAATGTTCCAGAAGCTGCGTTAGAAGTCAGTGCAAATCTAGAAGAATCCAGAAATGGTAACCGAACTTCCGAGAGGCATAACTTTTGAACCGTAGCTCTGATTGATGAACCGTTTACATTTTTGAAAAGATCTCAAAGCGCTCTATAGCCCTATGGACAAGCTTCGCTCATCCCCCATTTTTTGACCCTTTTTGAGGTCATTTAATGCCCCAAACCTGACTTTGAAGCATTCTTAGGAGGTCTCCAAAACCCAAAAAATTGCAATAACTTTCAAACCGTGGGGCCTATTGACATGATTCTTTTTTTGGAATGCTCTAAATCATGATTACATTCATCTGGCCAATTCAAACCTTCTAGTTTATCAAAATGATGGCCCAAATACATTCTCCTATTTTTTCAAGATTTTCAAACGCACTGATAGTTGAACTATGAGAGTTGGAACCTTTATTTGAGCCAAATGAGTATCCAAAAATGTAAAGACATGAAACAAAAATTAAGTCTAAGTACATTTTTTGGGTGACACAGGATTGCCCTTATACCTCTGGATGCTCCTGCATCAGAGACCCAGGGTAGATTGAAAAGTGACCCTTTCACTTTATGGATGGTAGAGGAAATCCCAAATGGGAAACCTCAGCTGCTAAAATCCAAGTTGAGTCCTCAATCGGCTGTCCTTTCCATTTGACCAAATACTCTTCATACTGCCTGTTTCTGGTACTCCTACCCACACGATGATCTAGAATGTCTTCTATCTCCTCCTTCTTAGAAGCAGGAATTAGACATGGTTCTAAAACTAGCTCCTCATCTGCACCATCATCATGATACTCTATTAAATCTGCAATGTTGAAAATGGGAGAAATGTGAATACCATCTGGCAGCTCCACCTCATATGCATTTCCTGAGTTATGTTTCTTCAAAACTTTGCAGGGGCCAAATTTCTTCATTTTCATCTTGTTGTAAGTACCAACTAGAAATCTTTCTTTTCGTAAGTGCACCATGACTAGATCCCATACTTTGAATTCCTTATGTCTTCTCCTTTGATCAGCCCTAGCTTTATACTCTTGATTCATCTTGATAATGTGTGCTTGAACCTCCTCATGTAGACGCTTGATGTGTTCAACAAATTCCTCAGCTTCAGCACTTGTTCTCTCCCCTTGTTCTATCTTCCTCAATTTTGGTGCAGTCCTTGGGCTATTCCCATATACAATTTGAAATGGTGATTTTCCAGTACTCCTATTTACAGAGTTATTATAAGAAAACTCTGCCTCTGGTAGAATCAAATCCCATCCCTTGGGCTTATCTCATACTAAACATCTCAGCAAATTGCCCAGACTTCTATTTACCGCTTCTGTTTGGCCATCAGTCTATGGGTGATGCATGGAACTGAATTTCAAGTCTGTTCTCAACTTCTTCCACAATGTCCTCCAGAAATACCCCACAAATTTAGTATCTCTATCAGAAACTATACTCCTTGGAAGACCATGTAGTCTTACCACCTCTTTGAAAAACAAGTCTGCAATATGGACAGCATCATGAGTTTTGTGGCATGGAATGAAATGTGCCATTTTGGAGAACCTATCAACCACCATGAATACTGAGTCATTACCCCTTTGTGTCCTTGGCAATCCAAGAACAAAATCCATACTTATGTCCTCCCATGGTCTTGATGGAACAGGCAATGGCTGATATAGGCCAGTATTTTGACTAAACCGCTTGGCAACTTGACAAACCTGGCAACTCTATACAAACTTCTTCACATCCTATGTAATTTGAGGCCAAAAATAATGTTCTCTAAGAATGGCAATGGTCTTATCCTAACCAAAATGTCCTGCCATCCCTCCACTGTGTTTCTCCTTAATCAAATTTTCCCTCATGGAACTCCTTGGAATGCACAATTGACTACCTTTGAACAACATGCCATCCTGAATCAAATAGTCTAACCACTTGGTTCTATCGACAGCAACAGGTTCTTTACAATCTTTCCATGCTTCAGCAAAATTAGGATCCTCAGGGTACAAATTCTTGAGTTCATCAAACCTAACTACTTCAACCTGCATTGTTGTAAGCAACAATTGTCTCCTACTTAGTGCATCTGCAACCCTATTAGATTTTCCACTTCTATGCTTCAACACAAATGTATAACTCTGCAAGAATTCTACCCACTTCATATGCCTCTGATTCAATTTACCTTGGCTATTTAGGTACTGTAATGACTGATGATCAACATACAAAACAAATTCCTTTGTCAATAAATAATGCCTCCATTTCTTTAAGGCCTGAACTATTGCATAGAACTCTTGATCATAAATAGAATACTTCTTCTTTGCATCATTCAATTTTTCACTAAAATATGCAATAGGCTTACCTTCTTGGCTTAATATAGCCCCAATAGCACTACCACTAGCATCACAATCTACTTGGAATACTTTTCCAAAATATGGAAGTGCCAACATAGGCTATTCAGTCACCTTCTTCTTCAGCAATTAAAAACTTCTCGCAACTGCTACAGTCCATTTGAACTCTTTTCTATCCCCTCTTATTGTATCAGTTAGGGGTGCACATATACCACTGAGATTCTTAATAAACTTCTTTTAAAAACTAAGCAAACCATGAAATGATCTTACCTTAGTAGCAGACCTTGGAGTAGGCCATTCCAAGATGGCTTTTACCTTCTCTAGATCCATTTTGAGACCTTCAAGTGATATAACAAATCCCAAATAGACTAACTCCCTTTTTGCAAAGACACACTTCTTTAGATTAATTAACAGTTTCTCTTCCCTTAGCCTTTCAAGGACACTACGAATATGCAGTAAATGTTCTTCCAAAGTCTTGCTGAAAATTAAATTATTATCCAAATAGACAATAACAAATTTTCCCAAGAACTCCTTAAGTACCTCATTCATGAGCCGCATGAAGGTGCTTGGGGTACTTTAGATCTATCTTTGTGAAGTACTGAGCTCCACTCAAGCAGTCCATAAGATCATCCATCCTTGGTAAAGGAAACCAGTCCTTGATGGTTATCCTATTTATAGCTCAATAATTTGTACACATCCTCCACTCTCCATCCTTCTTTGGTGCAAGTACTACAGGTACTGCACATGGACTCAGGCTCTCTTGAGTCAAGCCCTTCCTCAGCAACTTCTGAACTTGTCTATTTAGCTCCTCTGTTTCAGCAGGAGTCATCCCGTGAGCAGCCTTGTTAGGCAAACTAGCTCTTGGAATCAAATCTATCAGAAGACTGATTTTCCTTACTAGTGGCAATCCATCTGGAACATTATCAAAGATAATATCTCCAAATTCCCCTAGTAAATTTGAAACTTCAAATGGTATTTCACTACTACCTTCTTTATCATTCCTAGGAATCAAAGCATAGCACATATGCTGATGTTTCATGCCATCTAAAAACTTCCTTCCATCAACAAGAAAAATCCTAGCACTGCTACATACCTTTTCACCTTCCTTTTTCATGGGCTTCAATTTTTGGCGAAGTCCATCCTTTGTCAGAGAGTATGTTTTTGCATGTCCATCATGTATTGCATGTCTATCAAACTACCATGGTCTACCCAACAATAGATGGCAAACATCCATCGAAATAACATCACAGAGAACTTCATCATGGTAATTCCCAATTTTGAATTTTACTAAACATTGTTCACTTACCAGGACCTTATGATCATCTTTTATCCAAGAAATCCGATAGGGTTGGGGATGTTTCTCCCTCTTGAGCTTTAGCTTAGAGACCATCTCTTCTAATACTAGTTTATTAGTGCTACCACCATCAATGATCACGTCACAACATTTATCCTCACACTTGCATCTGGTACGAAACAAACTCCTTTGTTATCTTGGTTCATTCTCACCACTTAGTAGGACTCTTTCATTTACCAAGGTCTCTCCTCTTTCTACATCCTTCGAATGTGATGATTATGCATCCTCATCCACATGAGCAACCCTAGCTTGGCCCTCAGCTTTCCTATTTGTCCTTCCTTGTCATTGAGGGCATTCAAAGGCACAATGACCTTCTTCATTGCAATGAAAACAGGTACCACAGAAGCCTCCTCTTCCTTTTCCACATCCTCTACCTCTTCCTCTTTGATTTCCAAAGTCTTGATCATGGGAGCGGTCGAAACCCTCATTCCTTTGGTTTCTGCTAGTACCCACATCTTCATTTTTCTTTTGGGTTTCATTGTGGCCTCCAGATGATCTACTGCTTCCCCTTCCTCCTTGACTGCACCCTCTTTGTCTTCCTTCAAACCTTTTATTTAGCTTCTCTTCAACTCGTAGGGTAAACTAGTATGCCTCTTCAATGCTGGTCATTCTTACCAAACTTAATTCCTCTTGGATGCTAGGTTGCAACCCACTGATATAATGAGCAACCTTCTCCTTATTTGCATCTGCATGCCCCGCTCTAATCAAGAGTCGGTAAAACTCCTCTGTATATTCTTGGACTGATCTTCCTGCTTGCTTTAACCCATGCATCTTCTTAAACAAATCAAGCTCGTAGTCCACAGGAATGAACTGCTTCTTCAAATTGTCCACCATGCGATCCCATCTTGTGATTTTCTCCTTTCCTCTTCTAAGTCTTTCAAGTTGAACCTCTTGCCACCAGATTTTGGCATGGCCTTTCAGTTTGGCCTTTGCAAACTTAACCCTATCTGGGTCCCTTATATCCTCATACTCAAAGTATTCTTCCAGTTCATTGATCCAATCGATCAACTCATCTGGTTTCAGATTTCCTGAAAATATACCCACTTCAATTGTAGGTCTTTTCCCAAACTTAGTAATGGCCCAGAAAAGCCTTTCCTCTACAGGATTCAGAACTTCCCCGTCAACTTCCTCTTCTAGTCCCATTACTTCCTCTTCATTTTCATCCTCACTATTGTCACCTGCGACAACATTTTCTCCTCTACGAAGCTCCTCTTGCAATGCTTGTACCTGCCTCTAGAGGGCTCTAACCTCCTCAGCATCAATAGCTCTAGCCCTTCCGCCATGCTCTCTTTGTGGAGGCATCTTCTAACTCAAACCCACAACCACACAGTCTTGGTGCAAACTGCCTCACAGTCGACGCTCTGTCTACACACTCAGGAAAACCCGCTCTGATACCACTTGATGGGGACACAACCCAAGAATAGAATGGAAACAATAGAAAAGGGAAATTATATTAACTAAGAAAATAAGCTAGTACAACCATTACAGGAAAATAAACTTCAAAACATGCCCTAAGGGCTTACAATAGCATAAATCTAGAGATAATTTCTCCTTATGGTACCCCCTCTCAAACTCCACTCCGAACTGCCTTTTACAATGCCAAAAATCTTCTTAAATAGACCCCAAAGGGTTAAGGACTAGGAGTACATTCTAGAAAGTGCTAGTAGGCATCCACCAATGAAATAGAAGGTTCCAGAAGCTGCATTAGAAGTCAGTGCAAATCTAGAAGAATCCAGAAACGGTAATCGAACTTCCGGGAGGCATAACTTTTGAAATGTAGCTCTGATTGACAAATCGTTTACATTTTCGGAAAGCTCTCGAAGCGCTCTATAGCCATATGGACTAGCTTCACTCATCCCCCATTTTTTTGACCCATTTCAAGGTCATTTAATGCCCCAAACCTAACTTTGAAGCATTCTTAGGAGGTCTCCAAAACCTGAAAAACTACAATAACTTTCAAACCGTGGGGCCTATTGACCTGATTCTTTTTCTAGAATGCTCTAAATCATGATTGCATTCATTTGGCCAATTCAAACCTTCTAGTTTACCAAAATGATGGCCCAAATACATGCTCCTATTTTTTTGAGATTTTCTAATGCACTAATAGTTGAACTATGAGAGTTGGAACCTTTATTTGAGCCAAATGGGTATCCAAAAATGTAAAGACATGAAACAGAAACTAAGTCTAAGTACATTTTTTGGGTGACACAAGATTGCCCTTATACCTCTGGATGCTCCTGCATTAGTTTTCAGGTTTCCAAGAAGGGTAAGGATGGGATTTTGAAGCCATTCCATGTGCATGCTCATGCAGAGTTTGCCTTTGTGCTGAACAGTGCAGATTTTGTGAGTTTTTGGGTGTGTCTTTTGTAAGAGTTTGGTGTTTCCAGTTGAGTATTTCATATTAGTTTGGGTTGCTACTTATATCAACCTTTTAAATGATAAAATAGAGCTGAATATATGTATTTGGATGTGATTATACTTCTGTGATAGATTATTAAGCTTTTGTGGTGATTCTAGGCTATTTTGTGCTATTTTCGGGAGCCCGATGAGCATTGTTTTTGTGCTTCGTTTGGGAGCTATTATGTGCATGTTATATAGATCTAGAAATATAATTTTATAGGTTTTTATTCTGCTCAAATTTTTGTAAAAATTTCCACTTTCAGATTTATTAATAATAGGTGAAGCTATGAAGCTTTTAGCACTATTTTTGGCATACCCGATTTGGGGTTTATTGAGAAATTTGGTGGATCTTTGTGATATTGGTTGTTTGATTTTGAAAATCTGATTAGAGGCATGAAATATCATATAAAATTAGAAAAGGGACATTTCAAATCTCCTCTATCTCCTCCTTTGAAGTAAGAATTGGACATGGCTCTAGCATCAATTCCTCATCTACACCATCATCATGATACTCTGTTAAGTCTCCAATGTTGAAAATAGGAGAAATGTGAATTCCATTTGGAAACTCTACTTCATATGCATTTTTTGAGTCATGTTTCTTCAAAGATTTATAGGGGCCAAATTTCTTCATCTTTAGCTTGTTGTAAGTACTGGTTGGAAATGTTTATTTTCTTAAGTGTACCATGACTAGATCCCCTAGTTGGAATTCCTTATGTCTTCTACTTTGATCAGCCCTAGCTTTATACTATTGGTTCATCTTGGTAATGTGTGCCTGGACCTCCTCATGTAGGCACTTGATATATTCAAAAAATTCTTCAGCTTCAACACTTGTCCTCTCCCCTTTCTCTATCTTCCTCAATTCTGGTGCAATCCTTGGGCTACTTCCATATATAATTTGGAATAGTGATCTATTAGTACTCCTATTTATAGAGTTATTGTAAGAAAACTCTGCTTGTGGTAGAATCAAATCCCACCCCTTGGGCTTATCCCCAACTAAACATCTTAGCAAATTGCCCAAACTTCTGTATACCACTTCTGGCCGTCAGTTTGAGGGTGGTGTGGAACTGAATTTTAAGTTTGTTCTCAACTTCTTCCACAATGTTCTCCAAAAATACCCCGCAAATTTAGTGTCTCTATTAGAAACTATATGCCTTGGGAGACCATGTAGTTTTACCACCTCTCTAAAAAAACAAGTCTGCAATATGGACAACATCATGAGTTTTGTGGCATGGAATGAAATGTGCCATTTTGGAGAACCTATCAACCACCACAAATATTGAGTCATTAACCCCTTTGTGTCTTTGACAACCCAAGAAAAAAATCCATACTTATGTCCTCCCATGGCTTTGATGGAATAGGCAATGGCTGATATAGTCCAGTATTGTGACTAAATCCCTTGGCCACTTGACAAATCTGGCAATTCTATACAAACTTCTTCACATCCTGTGACATTTGAGGCCAAAAATAATTTTCTTTGAGAATGGAAATGGTCTTATCTCAACCAAAATGTCTTGCCATCCCTCCAATTTGTTTCTCCTTAATCAGATTTTCCCTCATGGAACTCCTTGGAATGCACAATTGACTGCCCTTGAACAACATACCATCTTGAATCAAACACTCTAGCCACTTGATTCTATCTATAACAACAGGCTCTTTACAAGCTTTCCACGCTTCAATAAAATCATGATCCTTAGGGTATAGATTCTAGAGTTCATGAAACCCTACTACTTCAACCTGCATCATTGTAAGCAACAACTGTCTCCTACTTAGTGCATCTACAACCCTATTAGATTTTCCACTTCTATGCTTCAACTCAAATGTATAGCTCTACAAGAACTCTACTCACTTCATATGCCTCTAATTCAATTTACCCTAGCTATTTAGGTACTGTAATGCCTGATGATCAGTATACAAAACAAATTCCTTTGGCAATAAATAATGCCTCCATTTCTTTAAGGCCTGAACTATTGCATAGAACTCTTGATCATAAACATAATACTTTTTTTTGCATCATTCAATTTTTCACTAAAATATGCAATAGGCTTACCTTCTTGGCTCAATATAGCTCCAATAGCACTACCACTAGCATCACAATCCACCTGGAACACCTTTCTAAAATTTGGAAGTGCCAACACAGGTTGTTCTATCACCTTCTTCTTCAACAACTCAAAACTTCTCGTAGCTGTCGCAGTCCATTTGAACTCTTTTCTATCTCCTCTTATTGTGTTAGTTAGGGGTGCACATATGCAACTGAAATTCTTAATGAACATTGATTAAAAACTAACTAGACCATGAAATGATCTTACCTAAGTAGCAGACCTTGGAGTAGGCTATTCAAAGATAGCTTTTAGCTTCTCTAGATCCATTTTGAGACCTTCAAGTGATATAACAAACCTGAAGTAGACTAACTCCCTTTTTGCAAAAATACACTTCTTTTGATTAATTAATGGTTTCTCTTCCCTTAACCTTTCAAGGACACTACGAATATGCAATAAATGTTCTTCCAAAGTCTTGCTGAAAATTAAAATATCATCCAAATAGACAATAATTAATTTTCCCAAGAACTTCTTAATTACCTCATTCATAAGCATCATGAAGGTGCTTGGGGCATTTGTCAATCCAAAGGGCATGACTAACCACTCATAAAGACCCTCCTTGGTCTTGACGAAAGTTTTCCACTCATCTACTCCTTGTATCCATATCTGATGATAGCCACTCTTGAGATCTATCATTGTGAAATACTGAGATCCACTCAAGCAGTCCATAAGATCATCCATTCTTGGCAAAGGAAATCGATACTTGATGGTTATCCTATTGATAGCTCAAGAGTCCGTACACATTCTCCACTCTCCATCCTTCTTTTGTGCCAGTACTGTAGGTACTGCGCATGGACTTAGGCTCTCTTGAATCAACCCCTTCCTTAATAGCTCCCAAACCTGTCTATTTAGCTCCTCTATTTCAGTAGGAGTCATCCTGTGAGCAGCCTTGTTAGGAAAGCTAGCTTCTGGGATCAAATCTATCTGATGACTGATTTGCCTTACCAATGGCAATCCTTCTAGAACATTATCGGAGATGATATCTCCAAACTCACCTAGTAAATCTGAAACTTCAAGTGGTATTTCACTACTACCTTCTTTATCTTTCCTAGGAATCAAAGCATAACACGTACACTGATATTTCATGCCATCTAAAAAATTCCTTCCATCAATAAGACAAATCCTAGCACTACTACATACCTTTTCACCTTCATTTTTCATGGGCTTCAATTTGTGGTGAAATCCATCCTTTGTTAGAGAGTATGTGTTTGCATGACCATCATGTACTGCATGCCTATCAAACTGCCACAGTCTACCTAACAATAGATGGCAAACATCCATTGGAATAACATCACAAAGAACTTCATCATGGTAACTCCCAATTTTGAACTTCACTAAACATTGTTCTCTTACTAGGACCTTATGATCATCCTTCACCCAAGCAATCCAATAGGGCTGGGGATGTTTCTCCCTCTTGAGCTTTAGCTTAGAAACCATCACGTCTGATACCAAGTCATTAGTGCTACCACCATTAATAATCACATCACAATATTTATCCTCACACTTGCACGTGGTACGAAATAAACTCGTCCTTTGTCTTGGTTCAATCTCACCACTTAGTATAATCCTTTCATTTACTAAAGTCTCTCCTCTTTTTGCATCCTCTGAATGTGATTATTGCGCATCCTCATCCACATGAGCAACCCTAGCTTGACTCTCAGCTCTCCTATCTGTCCTTCCTTGTCATTGAGGGCATTCAAAAGCACAATGACCTTCTTCATTGCAATGGAAATAGGTACCATGGAAGCCTCCTCTTCCTTGTCCACATCCTCTACCTCTTCCTCCGTAATTTCCAAAGTCTTCATCATAGGGGTGGTTGAAACCCTCGTTCCTCTGGTTCCTGCTAGTACCCACATCTTCATTTTTCTTTTGGGTTTCACTTCAGCCTCCAGATGACCTACCACTACCCCTTCCTCCTTGATCGCACCCTCTTTGTCTCCCTCCAATCCTTTTATTTAGCTTCTCTTCAACTCATAGTGAAAACTGGTATGCCTCCTTAATGTTGGTCATTCTTACCAAACTTAATTCCTCCTGGATGCTAGATTGTGGGGCCCATTTGTCATTGCACCAAAAGCCATGACTGTTAGTGAACATGGAACGCCACATAATTAACCACCTGTGGGAAGGGGAGCGCGTCACATCACCCAACAATCTCCCCCTCGACGTACATAACAGGTGCTTATGCGGGTCGGGAAGGCACCGAGGAGATTTGAACCCATGACCAGGCCAAAACCAGGCTTGGATTCCAATTGTAGGGCCCAAGTTATGGCCTAATCCGTGCTCAAAATAAATAACATCTAACTTTAGGGCTCTTAAAACCTAAAATTTTTTTAAAATCATAGAACCAAACCTACACCATCTTGTAGTGCTCTGAATTAGCTTTCCAACGCCTATAAGAACTCTGAAATCTGATAATCTGAGAGAAAGTTATGGCCATTTTACTAAGACAATCTTTTTACCATTTTCATTGCGATTTTTAATTTTTAATTTTTTCAGTGACAAAAATTCCAACGGGATTAAATTTGACGGCCATCATGGGCTGAAACCAAAAAAACTCTTTCATTTCCTCTGAACATGGTCAAACTAGGGCATATTATATATCAAAATTTATGAAAATGTCGACCTGGATCCAATGGTGAGGTCTGTTTTTACCCAGGGGGTCCTTTATGCAAGCTACCCCACAAAACCCTCATTTTAAATGAAACATTCGAAAAAACTCTTCTTGTCCAACAATTTCACATGCCCAAATCTTTTAACATCCCATCATAACAACAAATCCAAAACCCTCAAATCTGCAATAAATCATTCATATATCTTGCCCTTTCTTTTATCCTCTCATGCATTCCCATGGATTCAATCTAGGGTTACAATAATAAAACCATAGCTCTGATACCAATTGTGGGGCCCATTTGCCATTGTACCAAAAGCCATGACTGTTAGTGAACATGGAACACCACATAATTAACCACTTGCGGGCAGGGGAGCGCGTCGCATCACCCAACATAGATCATAGCCCACTGATATAATGAGCAACCTTCTCTTGATTTTCTTCGGCATGCCCAACTCTAATCAAAAGTCAGTAAAACTCCTATGTATATTCTTGGACTAATTTTTCTACATGCTTTAACCCATGCATCTTCTTAAACAAATCAAGCTCGTAGTCTATATGAATGAGCTACTTCTTTAGTTTGTCCACCATGCAATCCCACCTTGTAATCTTATCCTTTCCTCTCCTATTTCTTTCCAATTGAACCTCTTGCCACTAGATTTTGGCATTTCCTTTCTGTTTGGCCTTTGTAAATTTAACCCTATTTGGATCCGTGATATCATCATACTCAAAGTACTCTTCCAGTTCATTGATCCAATCAATCAACTCATCTGGTTTCAGATTTCCTAAAAATACACCCACATCAATTGTAGGTATTTTCCCAAACTTAGTAATGGCTCTAAAAAGCCTCTCCTCTACCTGATTTAAAACTTTCGTGTCAACTTTCCCTTCTAGTCCAATTTCTTCTTCTTCATTGTCATCCTCACTTTCGTCACCTACAGCAACATTTGTTCCTCTATAGAGCTCCTCCTGCAATGCTTGTACCTACCTTTGGAGGGCTCTAACCTCCTAAGGATTAATAGTGATGGCCCTTCCATGATGCTCTCTTCATAGAGGTATCTTCTTAACTCAAACCCACAACCACATAGTCCTGGTGTGAACTGCCTTACAGTCAGGGCTCTGTCTACACACTCAAGAAAACTTACTCTGATACTACTTGATGGAGACACAACCCAAACATAGAATGGACACAACAGGAAAGGGAAAATTTTATTAACTATGAAAATATGCTAGTACACTTAGTGTAGAGAAAAAGACTCCAAAACATGCCCTATGGGCTTACAATAGCATAAATCTGGAGATAATTTCTTCTTTCAGTAACTCCTCTCAAACTCCACTCTGAACTACCTTTTACAATGCCATAAATGTTCTTAAATGGACCCCAGAGGGTTAAGGATTAGGAATACATTGTAGAAACTGCTACTTGGCATCCACCGACCAAATAGAAGGCTCCAGAAGTCGCATTAGAAGTTGGCACAAAATTAGAAGAATCCAAAAATGGTAATCGAACTTTCAAGAGGCATAACTTTTGAACCGTAGCTCCAATTGATGAACTGTTTACACTTTTGAAAAGCCCTCGAAGCACTCTATAGCCCTGTAGAGCAGTTTCACTCATCCCCCATTTTTTGGCCCTATTCAAGGTCATTTAATGCCCCTAACCTAACTTTGAAGCATTTTTAGGATGTCTCCAAAAATTGAAAAAACTACGATAACTTTCAAACTATGGGGCCTTTTGACCTGATTCATTTGCTGGAATGCTCTAAATTAAAATGACAATCATCTGACCAATTTACATCTTCTATTTCACCAAAATAATGGCTCAATTACATACTCCTATTTTTTTGGCATTTACACGTAACCCAAGGTGATTAAAAACTCTACCCCAGAACAATAATAGTGGAGTTGTGAGAGTTGGAACCTTTATTTGACCCAAATTTGTATCCAAAAATGAAAACACATGAAACAATAACTAAGTCTAAGTACATTTTTTTGAGTGACACAAGATTGCCCTTATACCTTTGGATGCTCCTGCATCAATACATGCTCTAGTTCTATCTTCCCATCATTTTCCTATAATGTACTACAATAAAAAATAGCTGAAATATTAGCATCATATCTTTTGATGATTATGAGGGTGAAGCGGATGCTTTTCAATTACTATAAGTGGAAATTACATGTTTAGCTATTTCCAGAAAAGAAAGGGCTGTAAAGATCCATTATGGGTATACGACACATTCTTATTGCTAGATAAGGTAAAGAAAATTTATCTAAAAAAATGTGATTTACTTTTAAACTCATATGCATAGATCTATCTCTTTCTCTTCTATGTTGAGGACTTGAAATATATAAGAAGTAGACACAAAATAATTTAAAATATTTTATGGATACTTGGTAAACAAAGGAGCTATAACAAGTTAAGATCCTAACTATAAGCCCAAGGAAATTTAATACTATATAAGATTATTTGACTAAGATGAAATCACAAAGAAGGTAACTCAACCAATGCAACATTGATAATTGAGGATAATATAATTATCCTTTACATGCTTTCCAATTTAAAACACATTTACTTATCTTTCCATCAACATTATAACACAAAAGGTCCCTAGTACAATAGGGAAAATTTTATTGAATGCTAATTTGACTATAGATATTACAAGATAGTGAGATAAACTATTTTTTATATGAACTATGGGTTCCTACAAATCTAAGGTCCTTGTTTTAGAAAGTAAGAAAAGACCAACTCAACACAAAGATGAGTCACAAAGGGATAATATGAGAGATAATATAGTCATCAAATTATGACTCAAAGAGAGATTTAATCTAATGTTTCTAACGATAAAAATTAGAGCATTTAACTAGTTATGTAGAAAATTAAAATGAAAAATAAAATTTCTCAAGATTTTCTTAGTAGCTGGCCCAAAAATGTAAGCTCAAATATGTACAACAAGCTACTGGAGATCTCACCCTCCATTCTCCTATGAGAAATTTAGAAGGAGAGAAATAATATGATGTTATCTAATGTAAGATTAGAGTGTGAAACCCTCCTCAAAAAATAGGAATCAAACATTACATAAGTTATGAATAACAATCTTAAAAATGCATGAAATAGAAGGTTCATTTTCTCTTTGACATGTCAATATGCCTAAAAATTGGGCTAGCTTGATTCACTCTTTCCTCTTATATTCTAAAATAGATAACAAAGCTCAAATAGAATGTAAATATATTCCTCCTCCACAAGGGTGTGATAAGATCAATTTTCTAGAGCTTGACAACGCTTGGGTGTGTCATCCACTTAGACAAGGAAGTGCAGCAAGTAGAAAAGACTAAACATTCAAGAAATTTATGTAATAACATAGCTAAATTAAAAACTATTATCGATAAAAGAATAAATAAATTAGTTATAGAAAGTGACTCCAAGATTATCCTAAAGACATTGAGGAAAGGGAAAACACCTAATTAGATCTTAAATTCAAAGCATGAATACACTTTAGTGCTCCTTGTTAAGTTTGAAGAAAGTAGGACTACTCATATTTTCCAAAAGGGAAATGAAAAAGAAGATTGTCCCCAATAAAGGTGTGGATGGGATAGATATTATGAACATTATTAATTTACATTCAAGATAAATGATAACAATAGTTTATCAATATATATATATATATATATATATATATATATATATATATATATATATATATATATATATATATATATATATATATATATATATATATATATATATATATATATATATATATATATATATATATATATATATATATATATATATATATATATATATATATATATATATATGAATACATTACAAGGATACTCAATCTCCCTTTGTTTACAAGAGGACAAATGTTTTGTTTTATAGCATCCAAAGTGCACTTCCACATATGCCAAATATAGAAACCATGTGCAGCCAAATTTGATTTAGAAGTAGGGTATTTCACATATAGTAGGAGGAAAAAATGGTAAGATTTTAAAACTTCATAACTATTTAGCATGCCTCAAAACCAAATCCCTCATATTCATTAATTGCTAGATAGAGGGAGTATGATTTTAGTACTATTTGTAAGGAAGAAAAGGTGTGTAGAAACAGTTCCTATGCTAATCTTTGAGAGGAAAATTATGAAAATTTAGAGATCTCAAAAGTGCATAATAACATAATCATAATAACAATGAACTCATAATACAATGATTACCATGGGGAAATGCTTCTAGGAGAAAAAGTCCAACCTCCAGAACCCATACAATGTATTCTCAAATTAGGAAGATTACAATACATTTGCAATGCAAGTTCTTATAGGAGCACATAACCACAATTGGAACTCAGACTTAAAAATAGAGAGACTCCTTTTAGCACTAGTCTTGCATATTGAACTCAATGATTCAACAACTTCCCAAGCCCTCTTTTTATAGTGATTTGGCACTTGGAAACCATTTTTGGTTTTAGAAAATCATGGGCCAAAACCATGGCAAAAAAAACCATGCCACATGTTACCCACTTGTAATTTGTAACTTCAAGAATACCATTTTCGTCCATTATTTTGTCCTCTAGTTTAAACCACCATAAAAGTCATATAACAAGTTGTTCACATTCTAAAAACAACTCTTATACATTGTTCTAGACACTAGACATATTTTCAACAAATCATAGTCCTTTTTCCAACTCATAAACATGTGGAAAACTACCATAGACAAATTCTATAAATTTTCTAAATAATTTCTAGAGTTTTTCATGCTAAAATTTTCCATTTTTTTTGGAAAGAGCTTGAAAGGTTGAGACACAATTCTCAAAATTCTCCCACTTGTAAAACACCTTTTAAGAGTCAAGGGATCCATAGTGTTATCGACATAATTACAAGGGGTAGAGAGGCACATAGTCTCCAAACACAATCTCAACATCTTTGTGCTCACAGGCTTAGTTAATACATCAACAACATTCACTAGAGTCTCCACCTTTTCTAGCTTCACCTTGTGTCTCTCACAAAATGATATTATATATCAATGTGCTTGGTCTTGGCATAAAATGTTGGGTTCTTCACTAGGCAGACTACACTATGACTATAAATTATCACTACACCCTATTTGAACCCTATATCTAAACACAATCTCTTTAGCCATATAGCTTCCTTGCAGGCATGAGTAGCTGCCATATACTTTGCCTCTATAGTGGACAAAGTGACCACAACTTGTCACTTGCTCATCCAACTACTTGCACCACCAATTAATGTAAACACATATGCACTAGTGGATCTTCTACTATTAACATCACCAAACCAATCTGAGTCTACATAGCCTCAAATATTTAGGGAATGTTGATTTCCTATTCCATGAAAACATGTAGAGTATTATAAGGTACCTCATAGCTATTTGAAAACTCTTTTTACTACATCCCAATGTGTTCTTCCTAGATTAGACATATAGCATGAAAGTACTCCCACTACTTGGGCAATGTTTAGTCTTGTACAAACCATAGCATACATCAAACTTCCAACAACACTCTGATATGGTACTCAACTCATCTCTTCCATCTCCAATGGGGATGTAGGATACTATGAGCTAGAAAGATTTGTTCCCATAGTAACAAGAACACTCAATGGTTTGAAATCATGCATATTGAATCTTCTTAGAATAATATCAACATACTTACTCTATCCTAGACAAAGCTTTCTAGTTTTTCTATCTCTTATAATCTCCATTCCTAGAATTTTGCAATAAAACTTTTTCCTTTTCTAATAAACAACATATCATCAACATATAGGGCAATAACTAGGAAATAATCATAATCAGACTTATAATATATATAGTGATCTAATTTGGATCTTTCAAATCCCAAAGTCAATACATATGTATCAAACTTTTGGTACCACATCCTAGGACTTTTTTTTAGACCATACAAGGATTTCTTCAATTTCCAAACCAAATGACTTTTACTTTTCACCACAAAGTGCTCTGGCTGTGTCATATAAATTTCTTCCTCCAAATCTCCATGAAGAAAAGTTGTCTTCACATCCATCTTCTCAACCTATAGATCACAACCTACTTCAAGAGAAATTAAAAAATGGATGTCATTTTTGTTGTAGGAGAAAAAAATTCACCATCATCAATTCTTACAACTTGGGAGTAACCTTTTGCAACCAAACATGCTTTATACTTCTCAATCCTCCCATCTAAACAAATCTTCCTTTTGAACACCCATTTACAACCAATAGGCTTTTTTCCTTCAGGCAATGGTACAAGGTCCCATGTGTCATTCTTCTTAACAACTTCCATCTCTTCTTCTATGGCTATCTTCTAGGACTCTAAATCATTCATACCAAGAGCCTCTTCTACAAATTTTCATTCATCAATATTAGCATTCAAGAAAATATACACCTCTAATCATCAGGATAATATCCATACCTTTTTGGTTCTTTCCTTTATCTACTAGACCTTTGAACAAGATCTGGCTTAGGTTGAAGTTCATGATTAGGTTCTCCCTCTTCCTTTGATGATTTAGAACTTGTAGAGATCTCTTCAACAACTTGTCTTTCTAAGGCCCTTGATTCAACTTTCTCAGGTGTTGTAGGAAGTTGAATCACATATTTATTTTATTTTATTTATTTTGGCTACACTGTAACAAAAGAAGGTTTAGTTTCTCTAAAAATAACACTTTTGGAGTAAAATACCTTTTGTGCAATAGGATCCCAAAGTTTTTTTCCTTTCACACCATAACTATATCGAATGAAGATACATTTGACAAGTATGTTGTCCAATTTTGTCCACTTCTCATTTGACACATGAGCATATGCCTCACAACCAAAAACTCTCAGATGTCTAAGTGAAAGCTTGTGGCCCGACCATGCTTCCATTGGTGTCTTATCAACAAGAGCTGATTTAGTAGACCTATTTATCAAGTAGCAAGCAATGGCTACAAATTCAGCCCAAAAATTTTGTTGTAGTCCAACTCCACTTAGCATACTCCTAGCCTTCTCCATCAAGGTCCTATTCATTCTTTCTGCAACTTCATTCTTCTATGAGGACTATGATGTTGTCTACTCTCTTTAAATACCAAAATCTTTATTAAATGTGTTAAAAACATTGGAGCAATATTCACAACCATTATCAGTTCTAAAATTCTTTATCTTCTTTCCAGTCCGCAACTCAACCATTGCTTTAAATTCTTTGAAAAAACTAAAAATTGCAGCTTTACGTCTAAGAAAATAAACCCATGTTCTTCTACTGAAATCAATAATGAAAGAAACATAATAAATTGATCTACCAATAGAAGGAACAACACCTAAACCAAATACATCTGAATAGATTAAATCCAAAATATATGAGGACTTACGAGAACTTGAGTAAAAATGAACATGGTTTTGTTTACCATGGATACTATGCTCACAAAAATCAAAATCAAAATTGCAATCATTCAACCCATCAAAATGTAGGAGTTGAGAATCTGACTCCGATAATGCACCAAGATCACCTACAATGCAAATAGCATGCTAAAGAGAAACCTAGAGAGAAAAGAGCTTGAAGAAAATGCCGCACAAGAGAATATTTAACAATAGGAAATTAGAATTTCTATGTGAATGGAATGAATTTACAATGAATGAGACACCAAATAAAAAGGCCTTATTCCAGCTTGTAGAACAAGCTAGAATGAGGTAAGAGATAAGGTTGAAAACTAAGCACACATCCAAAAGAGGTGGAAAAGATAAGTGTGCTAAGGGAACAAACTCTCATGTTGTCAAAAAATAACCTCAACTACATGCATTAACCTAAGTAAGCTTAAATAAATAGAATAAATAATTAACAATTAATTAATTATTTACTCTAATGCAAAAAAGTGTTTATTCTTTAAGGTGCATAGATCTTTCTCACCTATGTGATCACGTCATTGGTGCCATAAAATAGTCTTTTCTGTAGGTAACTTTGATTCAATAGATAGAGCACCCTTTGGTACCCAAAAACCATGACCATCTATTGAAAGAGAAAAACTCTCCATCTCCAACAAAGTAGTCCTCTTCACAATATTAGTAGAATTACTATTGCACTCAACTATGCATGCATCAAGCTAGTACAATGTACCCAATCTAATTCCTCTTGCTATTACCATAGTACCCCTCACCATTTTCACACCTACTTTAGAAAACTCTTGATGCAGACCCACATCTATTAGTTTGCTAATAGATTAAAAAATCCTCACTAGTAATGGGATATGCAAGACACCATCAAATATTTTAATTCTACCATCAAAAATTTCACACAAATACTTCCACAACCAACAATATTGAGAACTAAGTTATCAGCCAAATACACCTTAACACCATCAAAATTTTCATATTTACTAAACCAATTTCTATTAGGAGCCATATGAAAAGATGCATCTGAGTCTATCAACTATGCATTTTCACCTAAATGAGTGGCCAAGAATGCAATGAAAGCATCACCATCTTCCTTCTCAGACTTAGAATCAAAATCTTTCTTCTTCTTCATTTTCTTTTCATCTTTGTAGTCCTTTCAGAAGTGTCTAGGTTTTCCACAATTCCAACAGATTGCCTTGGACTTATCATGAAATTTTTGATCTCCCCTTTTTCTTTGACTTAGAATGGCCATGTTGCTTCTCATTCTTGCCTCTTTCCTTTAGTCTTCCTCTAACACTCAAAGCCTCTTTGACATTTAGAGAGAGCTTCCTTCTTAGCTCTTTAGAAAATAGAGAACTAAAAATGTCCTCCATCTTCAGAATGACTAAAGTGCTCCCTATGGCCATGAAAATGTTGTCCCATGAGTCTAGCAATGAACATAGCAATATATGGCACCTTTCTTCCTCATCCATCCACACAACAATTGAACTCAACTGAGTCATCAACATATTAAAGCTTTCAAGATGCTAAAAAAATATATCCATCTTCTTCCATTCTCAAGGAATACTTCTTCCTTAAGAAAATGTTGTTCAAAAGTGATTTAGCTTGATAGATCTCACTTAGCTTCTTCCAAAGCTTCTTTGCAGTAGGTTCTTCATGGACATTAATTAGTATAGAATCAACATAGCACAATTTGATAAGACTTTTAGATTTTTTGTCTCTCACATCATACTTTTTGGCTAAAGTTGGATCTATGGGCCTCAACTTCTTTTAATTGGTTGTATCCCATATATCCTGATCAATCAATAGATCTTCCATCTTTAGCTACCATATTTCAAAGTTTGTGCTAGAAAACTTCTCTACATCAATCCTCCCTATGTGCTTACCATCTTTGTAATTCTACAATATAGAAATAAAAAACCTTTGCACAAGCTCCTACTCAAACCTTGAATATCTAAAAAAACCCTATACCCAACAACTAGACCCAAAACTAGCCCAACTTTGATACCACTTGTAAGGAAGAAAAGGTGTGCAAAAATGCTTCCTACAGTAACCTTGAGAGGATAATTATGAAAATTTGACTAACTATTGAGTAAATCTCTAAAATGCATAATAACATAATTAAAATAACAATGAACTCATAATATAATGATTACCATGGAGAATCCCTTCTGGGAGAAAAACTCCACCCTCCAAAACCCACACAATGTATTCTCAAACCTGGAAGATTACAATACACTTGCAATGTAAGTTCTTACATGAGCACATCACCAGAACTTGAACTTGGACTCGGACATAGAGAGACTCCTTCTAGCACTAGTCTAACAAATTGAACTTGATGATTAAACAACCTCCCCAAGTCCTCTTTTTATAGTGATTTGGCACTTGGGAACTATGTGTGGTTTTAGAAAACCATGGGCCAAAACCATGTGCAAAACAATCATGCCACACATTACCCTCTTGTAATTTTTAACTCAAAGAATACCATTTTTGTCCATAATTTTTTCCTCTAGTTTAGACCTTCATAAAAAGTCATATAATGAGTTGTTTACATTCTAAAAATATCCATTCTACATTGTTCTAGAGACTAGACACATTTTTAACAACTCATCCACCTTTTTCTAATTATCAACACTATTTGACACAAGTGAGGCATTTTTATTTGATAGTCTATAGAATTCAACACATGTTAAATTAATAGAATTTCATTGAAGGTTGAGATAATTAGATCATACAATCATTTTTCTTTGTGCATCACATTTTTTTGGCATCTTTTATGCCTAGGAATCCATAGTTAAAAATGTTGTGCTATTATCCTAGTTTAGCCTTGGACTCTCCTATTAATGTGTAGAGGTAGGAAGATTTGAGATGACATTTTGGGCTGCCATTACTGTTCCATGTCTAGGAAGGATCATGCTTATGAAACATTGCTTGGTATTAGGTTTGTCCTTAGGATTGTAGGGAGGGATCTCTCCAACCTTATTGATGGAGCAGTCTTTGGTGTAGCTTATATGCACCATTTTTTTAGTGTATTTTACTTTTTTATTATAGATTTAAAGTCCAAGTTGAATTAAAATGTAGTAGTCATGATTTTGGCAACCATTCTTTATGTTGATAGGGATAGGAATTAGATTTTCAACCTCTGACATCTTTTCAAAACTTTCTCCTTATTAAATGGTCACCCTTAAACATCACATGCTATTTAACACTTTTGGTCAAGAAATTAGGTTTGGTGTGTGATGTTTAAGCCATCTATTTTTTCCCTAGATTATATCACATACTCAATTGCTTTATCTAGATATTTTCAGTATTGAGTCCTTTGATTTTTTGCACTTTTTAGCTAGATTCCCTAACATTTGTTGCAACTGGTGGTTTTTTCTAAATGAAAGGTCTTATATAGAGACAAGAGATGAATGTAGGGGTTTATAATGCCTTCTTGAAGAGGTTAATGTCATACTAATGCGTCAGAGGTGGTGGATGAGAGATCTTCAAGCTAAGCCTTGTTATTTACTAACTAGATAGACATATACTTGTCATAGACTTCTTATCTATTTTAACTCCATGATATTTTAAATATGTCATATTTATTTTTTTCTTCTCATATGTGTAATTAAAATATTCTAAACATAGAAGGTAAATGGAATAGTAGGTGTTATAATATGTTAGTTTGTTAATAAGATAATCATCCAAATTACTTCAATGTATAGGTATGTTGGAGAACAATCTTTATTTTTATTTTAAAGGATTGATAATAAGGACACAACTATTCTCTTAATGAATCATTAATCTAAACTAAAAAAAGCTAGCACTATGCATACATACCATCCATTTTTGAGATATCAAATAGAGTAAACAAAAAAAACTTTGTTAGTGAAAGAAAACTTGACTTCATCTGGTACAATTTGATTGATGGAAATTCATCACATGGAGAATCCATAATTTAGTTTTAAAAGACAATATTTCTTTTTAAATTATATTATTTTTAATTTTTTAATTACTATTATTTTATATTATTATTATTTCCTCATTTTTAAAATTATTAGCTTAATTGTGTGTTTCAACATCGAAGGAGTGGCTTATCATATGAAGATTTAATTGCTCCTTCGACATGACCATAGGCCAAAATTGTTTCCATGCACTCAAATATAGTGTTTGTTCAAATCGAATGAGTTCAACTTATCATGCAAAGATTTTATTGCTCATTTGACATGATCGTACATAGAAATTATATATTTTTGACTTTTTGCATGATTGTAACTAGGTGTGATGAGAGGAAAGCTTGATGCAATGTTCTGAAATCCCTTCATGTAAAAATTACTTGCAATGTTGCACAAAATTGAATATACATTACAGTTTTGACCTTCATAGGTGAAGGCCATTGTGGTGCATCAGACAATCAAGTTAGTTGAAGAAATTAGAGTGAAATTCCTTTGGCTGGAAGTAGTCTCTAAAAACATTATTTACTATGTTAATGAGAGGAACAATCCTACTTGGACTACTACAAATATTATTGATGAAGGCATCCAAAACCTTCAAACCTTTGAAAAAACCTATGTGGCACATGAGTACTGCGAGGCCAACAATGTGGCAAATAGGTTGGGAAATTGGGCTATCAAATATAATGAGGTGGCTAAATGGATGGATGGACATGACATCCTATCAGAATTTAATGAGGTCATTGTAAGGGATTGTATCCCAGGTAGACTAGGTTTAATTAAATTACATAATTAAAGTTACAAGACTGTGGGTTGCGGTCAACAATAACATGTGTGAACTTATTATGATAATTAATGTTTTATGTGGAATATGTAGAGCTATGAGGTGGAATTATGATATTTATCATACTTCCCATACATACAATATCCATCAACCTATGTCAAGTACCACTAGTGGGAAGCTAATTCACAAGGAGAATAAATGGTGTAAGAAAATGAGGAAATCCAAAGGCTTGTAGGTTCTAAAGGAAACTAACTATAGAGCATACATTAAGAAGAACACCATGGTTGGGGAAACACACAGGAGGGTACTAGACAATGATGCCCAAAAGTGGAGAAGAAGAACCAAGGTGTGGAACATCCTAAAGAAAGGATAAATTATGAACTATATTGAAAGCATTCATAGGTGGAAACCCTCAGTAATAAAAACTGTAGTTAGAAACTAGAACAAAGGCATGGTTGAAAATGATGGGGTGGAGTTCTCTATTATGGGACAAACTATATTCCATATCACTAGCATCCCTATTATTGGGATAAAATTTTACAAAGATTGAAAAGTTTCAGAGCAAGTGGTGGTAGATTTTACTAAGAATCAAGAGGAGAAATAGGCATTGGAAAAGAAAGGCACCCATTATATCTCGAGCTCCATCAAGCCACTATGGAGATTCATGGTTCAAGCCATCATTAAATATATTTCTCTTGACACCAAGTTTGATCACATATGCACTTACCATTTCATGCTTCTCAACCATTTTAGGTACAAGGTAATAATATCTATTCCCTTCTACCTTTACTATTCCATGAATGATAATATTAATCAGTATCAAGAAAAGAAAACTAGGAATCTAGCACTCCATGAGGGGCTGCTACTGTTACTCTATGAATACTTCAAAACTAGGACTATTAGTAAAAAAATCAAAGACAAGAAAGAGGGAAAGAAAATTAAGAGGGATTTGGATGAGTCTAAGGAGATATATTCACCTTTAGATATGGAGGAAAGTCTTGACATGTACATGGATTCAAAGGACTCTAAGATCCCATAGGGTGGCTTAGGGAAAAAACTCTCAAAACTAAGAGCAAGGAGAAAAAGGTGCTCCCCAAGCCCAGATAGGTCATTAGCACTTCTTTAGATAGGGGTTATAATGATTGGGCTAAAGCGATGGACACAAGAGAAGATAGTGTAGAGGCATGGGAGAGAATTAAGGAAGGGGATGGTAAGGAATGAAAGAAGAACAAGAGAACCCTCACTATCAAAGTGTCAAAAAGAAAAGAGAAGAAGGCCACGGTGTTAGGGAATTGCAAAAGGAAAACCCCAGATGACAACAAGGACAAATAGGGGAAGAGAGTGAGAAGGTTGAAGGGGACCCCATTAATAGGGAGGGACTTGAATAAGGATTTGATGATCTTGGCACTACCACTTATAGCTGCTCAATCAAAGGGAAGGATAGGGAGGTGGTATAGAGGAACTTTGACTTTGCTTCAACTAATATGCGCATCAAAAGGAGCTAACTAGAACCCAGTTCAAGGAAAATGAAGAGGGTATAATTTAGCTAGAGAAATCAATCAATCTGGCTCTTGTCATCCTTAGTGACATTTCTATGGAGAAATTGGACATGCATGTCCTTAACAATGCAAAAAATAGCATGGTAGATAGCTTCATTACCACTAAGTGGCTTTTCCACAAAATCCTTTACCTCAAACATAGAGTGAGCACTCTAGAAAGGGAGACCTATAGCTTAAAGAATAGGGTCATTAAGGGTGAAGAAAACATGGACAGAAGAGTGGAGGAAGTCAACATTAGAACTCATGCAATGGATAAGAAAATGCAAGGTATACTTGAGTAAAGTTCTAGCATCCTCAAGGAAAATGAGAACATCAAGAAGCTCTTTTACTATGTGGACAATCATAGCATTACTAATGAGCATGACCCTAACACCCATAGCTTAAAGGACAAGACTCTAGATGAAGGCACAAGGAAGCAAGCTAGATCTAGTGCTAGGAGAAAGGAAACCCTGGCCCCAAACTAGGAGCTTTCTAAGATGGAGGCAGCTAGCAAGCTATCAAAGCTAAAGATCAATGCAACTAAAATGTTAAGAGACAACATCTGAGCACCCTGGCCTTTTGTCAGCTTCCTTAATTTTTTCAAATCTCTACCTAGCTTTACTTATATATATATATGGGAGATGTTCCTTATTTTTCTTTTTGGCTCTCTTTGTAGCCTTTTACATTTGATTGTAGATTGATCTTTATATGTTTTGGTTTTAGTGCCCTTTTAAAACCCATTTTCCTTAATTAAAAAAATCTTGACATTAAATGAGCAAAAATGGCTTTTTACAGTAAGCCAAACTCATTCAACAAGCTTTGACAATGTACAAAAATGAACAACATTTTTGACATGTGTAATATTAAATCTATTAGAATTATAAATGGGAAACATATACTTCTAAGGGGGTGGGTGGGGGTGTGAATCAGAAGTTCAAACTTCAGTAATTAAAACTTTGACCATTCATTAAATGCAATAAATAAACTAAAATAGCATGTAAATAAAATGCATCTAAAACATGTAATCAAACATACACACTTGACACCTAATATGATTACCCCAAAACCATACAAATAAGAAGGTATAACTAGGGTGGGGATGACACCCACAAATCTATACTCCTATAGCAATAAAGTGTAGCCAATTAAGGTTACAATAGGTTGACCATGAAATATGATCTACCTTGTAAAATTCCTAGCTTGTTAAAGGCTTACAAAGACTGCTAAATTCCACCTTGTTCAAGGATATTAATACTCTATTAGAAGTGTGCGTAGTTAAAGGACTTTAAATCACTCAATTGGAATGTCACCCTATTGCAAGATTTACTAGTGACTATTAAGTCAACCTTAATCCAAAGGATTTTACCCTAACTGATACAATTGTTAGAAAGTAATAGTAGAGCTTTGATCTAATACAACTGACAACTTTATCTTGTGAATTTTAGATCACAATTTAGTCCTTCTTGATCTTCTCTAATCTAATATAACAATGTTGTGTCCTCAATCCTGTATTCTATACTTAACTAATTTTTCAATTCTTTCACACTACTATGTCACCTTGAATGCTCTCTGAACAATTTGATTATGCACCCCTTGATATCTTCCTTCTATCACTGCTCTCTCTTTATACAAAATGTTTGGGGCATTCTCTTCCTTACAAAGACTTTTGTGGCCTAGGGTTAGGTATAAATCTATGACTAAGATTCATCCATTTTTCTGCTTAACTCTTCATATTTTCTAATTGGTTGCATGTTATTGTATAGGGAATATAAATAGATTCATCCTTATCTCCAAAAGATTGAGACCTATCTTTGAGTTGGCATAAAAATGGTTTACATAGTTATTTGTGCCATTACAAACAACTATGTCCATTTTGTGTTACTCAACAATTGAGGTTACTAATGCTCGGCACCTAAACTCCCTGGTATCAACTATCTTTCTCAACAATTGAATCACTTGGCATGGTGTATCTACTTGAGACTTGAGTGAGTCAGCATATGAGTGACTTGGAACTCATTGCAACTCAACATAGTCTATATTTATATGTTGTACTCAACATGAACTGAGTAAATGAGTAAGTGTGTTGACACTCGATTGTCAAAACCAATCTGAGATTAACAATTTCCCCCTTGGACATGAGTGTCAAGAACACTTAAATGTACATAATCATCCAAATCTTCTCAAGTATAACACATTCATAGCTTGACATATATACAAAACTTCAAAATTTTAAAATTTTGCAATAACTTATATACTTCAAAATTTGTCACCTCCCCTAAGTTAATGTTCCTATTTTGTATCCCACGTCCATTCTCTATTTAGAGTAGATTTTTTTCTTTCTAATACTCTTTGACTTCAATGCACTTATACTCTTTCATCTCATATACTCTATTTTCTTCTCATTTCCTATTATGAGCTAATCTCCTCCTTTTTTTATTCTATTTTCTCCCTCTTTCATTATTCTCTCCTTGCTATCTTTCTCTCCCCTTGGTTTATCTCCCCCTTTACTCTTTCATTTATCATCCCCTTTTTTGACACTTATGTCAAATAGGATATATACTTAGATTATATTTGTCCAAGAAAGATTTATGAACTTCCATGGTTATTTTCAGCACAGCATCCTAGTTGTCACATCCAACACCCAATGACTTTATTTGGATGGATAGCTCTACTACAAGGGGAACTACTCCATCTGATGTGGAAATATTAGGATATTTCTTTAACAAAGTTTATGCATATCCTAGCTCCCTATGGATTATTTACATATGGGGGGTAAGGGAGGCTTGAATATTTGTTAGCTTGGTTCTTATATTAGCCACTTCTATTGTTAACATAGCTAGTTGACTTTGTGACTAAAGTAATGTGTGAAAATACTTCTCACTTTGAGCTAGGTTCTAAGGTAGTTGCATGCCTAATATTTTTAAATTCCTCTCTAGAATCACAATTCTATGGCTTGTGTCTTGAGTGAAGAGTGTGGAATCACATAGTTTGGTGTACAATGAGAATATGTTCTAAAGTACCTTCTTCACTTTTTCAATCTTTGTTGCCAATGCAACTTGTGTCAATCCTATGTCACTAGATATCTTCTCATTTACTTTCCCTTGAAATTCTCTTTCAAACCATTCAAAAAGTTTGGCATTTGTGTCTTGGTCTTTATTGTTCACATGTTCCACAATTTTTGACAACTGTTCCAATAGTCACTTTGTCTCTTTGGGTGTTTGTAAGTTGAAAGAATCTAAGAAGATGTCTTTAATTTCTTACAATGTCTACCTCTATCTATACTCCTTCTTGAGTATTTCCTAATTTGTCTTCTTTTCTAAGGCTTGTTTCATAATGCCTATCTATTCTAATGTTATAGTTGCATAATCATACTTAGGTATCACTATCTCTTCATCTAAAGTTACATCTCTAGAGTGAGTTACCTTTTCAACCTTAGACATGCTTGGGCCTGGTGCTAAAATTTTTAGGGGTACATCTCCCATGCTTGACTTCTAAAGGACTTTTGTAGGAGTGCTTGATGTTGGTAGAGTTACCAATGCTTGAATTGCCTCTTGCTCCTTCTCCTTTGGTGTTCCTTACTTTCTTCATATCTACTTTGGTCAATCAAAATAATTTGACTTGCACCTTGTGTTTGTGCATTAGGTTGATCATTTTTTATTTCTTTCTCTTCTATTGTAGTGTATCTCTATTCAACCGAATCAACTTTAACAACTGTGTCAACCTTTGTGGATGAGTGTATTGATGTTTGAATCAAAGTTTGAGTACTAGTAGCTGAAGTGATGATAGAAGATGGTTCTTGTGTATTCATCTTATCCCTAGTGATTTCAGCTATTGCCTTCTCAAATTCATCTACACTGACCAATACTAGATTTTCACATAATAATGCTTGAAGTGTTGATTGGTCTAGTATCTTCTTTAGATCATCTATAGTTAAAGGATTTATGTTATAAGTTGAACTATTAGGAGCATCCTTAATAGTTATAGTTTTTGTAGGTATACTTGTGTCATGTGGAGGGTTCATACTTGGCATTTGTGTGTCTTACACACTCTCTTCTTCGTAGTGTTCTTTAGCTATAGCCATGTCATATGATTTCTTTTGTATCTCCTCCATAGCAATGTTATCCTTTTATTTTTCTTCCTCCTTGTCTTCATCTTCATCTTTATTATTTCTACCCTCAAATGGATCTTCCTCTCCTTCTTTGGTAGTTTCCAGCCCATAAATTAATTTCCACATTTGAGTGGATTTCTTCACAACATCTTCCATGTTATTTTGGAGAATGTTGAATCCCCTATATTTTGAAGCAAACCTTCCACCATATTTCTTGTTAGACTTGGTAATCTGCACTTTTGTCAATTCTAGCATCACCTAGGTTAATGTGGATTCTCTAATATTTTTGTCCAAGTTTAAACAATAATGCCCCTTATTTTCAACAATAGTATATAATTCCTGTGGAATAGTATTATCTAATTCAAGTGGAGTGTTCTTGAATTTAGGCATCACTGCATATATTGACTCTTCTAGTTGGTTCTTCTTCTCTCTTTCAAGTTTTTCAAAGTCAATAATTTTCAAACCAATTAGATCTACATTATTTCTAATATTTTCAAGATCAAATTTTGGTCAATGACTTACCACTCTAAATTGGCTTGTATTCTCTAATTTTGTTCTCTCATCATCATTTTCTAGTTATGTAATGTATTTTCTTCTTTGTTTCTCTTGGAGTGGGCCTTTTTGTTCTATAGTCTTAGCCTTTTCTTTGGCTTGCTCCTTGGCCTTTTGCGTAGTGGTCCTTGTGCTTGCCCTAGTTTTTTGTTTGGTTGGCTTTTCTAGGCTTAGCTTAGCAATCTTCTCTGCCTTCATTTTTGCCACAAGCTGTGCCATAGCATTTCTCTTATTTAGTTCTCCTTGTAGCACTACTTCTTCGGTTTCCTCTTCTTTGAC
Source organism: Cupressus sempervirens (assembly GCA_028749045.1). NCBI lineage: Eukaryota > Viridiplantae > Streptophyta > Pinopsida > Cupressales > Cupressaceae > Cupressus > Cupressus sempervirens. The sequence goes on from CM053791.1 coordinate 225,796,590, forward strand.
ACCTTCTTTTTCTTTTTCCTCACCCATGCCTTGGGTCAATGTAAGAGGTTCTTGGGCTTGTTCTTGCTCTTCCTCTTCATCTTCTTCTTCATCAACCACTCCACCAAATTCAGCCTTTCATTTCCTCACCAATTTTTCTTTCTTCTTCAGTATGGAGGTTGTCTTTATTGCCATCTTAACTTTTGATTTCATAACAACATAGTTTCCAAATATATTTTCACTTTTGTCAGCTTCTTCAAATAGAAATGTTGTTATTTTTGTAGATGCTTCATCAACATTTATTTCATATCCTAGAGGTTATAACCATCTTAATCTATGTGTTGTAGCCTGTATGTATGTATAGTCAATATCTACAAGGAAACATATATCATTGTAGTATTTTTTAACCAAAGAAACTGACATCCTCATTCTTTGTTTCATAGACATCTTGAAGTCTTCAAAATAGTTGGTCCTGATAGTCTCAAAGTTATCTCCCATTTTCTCAATGTATTCATTGATCTAAACTGTAACTGATCTATTTATCTCCCAACCAACTATACCAAAGTATGGGAATGTGTTCTAAACATAGAAAAATATACAAACAAGCATTGCTCCAAGCTTACACTATGCACTCTTAGATATTTTGATTGTTCCAAGGTTGTTCATTAACTACTATAATTAAAGCTTGGCAAGATCATAAGTATGGTCTTTCTTAACAATTTTATAGCCAACATCTATTGCAATACGGGGTGCACTATTTAACCTATTAGATTGGTCAAATTTATGAGAAATTGCTATAATAGAAAAGTCAAGTAATGGGTTTCTGATGGTGTCTATAGTCGGTCCTCTTTTGTTCCATTTTTCTCTAATGTTCTTCTCAATAACCTCCTTGGAGTCACTTTGTAGAGTTGTGGGCTGATCTAGATTTGGATAACTAGCTACTATATGAACTATTATCTTTGGAATTTTGATTTGTCCACCTTTTAGCCATAAGCATTGAGAAAATCTAGGGCATAGGTCAAACCCTTCCTTTCAAAAATTTAAAATTCTTCTTTCAAAACTCTATTCTTGCATAACCTATAATAGGCTTGCCTAATTTCCATAACGCCTATCCCTCCTATCTTGTAGTTATAACAATCTCTAACATCTTGGACCATTATTACTTTTGGGGGTATCATGGAAGGTATGCCTGATAGATCTTGTTTGTATGATATGTCTAGGATAGTTTTGAATTTTGGCTATTTAACCTCATTACTAACTAATTGAACATCAAAACTGCTTTCTCTTTCACATTCTTTGAACTAGATGCCATTTGACAAGCTAGAATTTAAATAATTTCAAACTGCGTGACTTGGCTAATGAGGAATACCTTGTAAATTTGATGAACTAGAGTGGAATTATTGTTGTGATGTTTTTGAAAATGCTTTGATTAGATTCTTGATTCACTTTTAGATCTGATTTCTCTCGCTTGAATTCATAATGATGAAAAATGGGTGAAAATCAATCATATACCCTTCAAAATTCTACATTTCATGCTTAATATTTATATAGCTATAATCTCAACATCAATGTGATTTCTATTCCACTCGATTGCTATTGATATTACCCTCACTCAAAAACTACTATGGACTTGGAAACAACTAAGTTTGACTAACAACTCAACACTAATTAGCATTTCACTCAACATCAACAAGAAACTTTTTCAAGCTCTGCAACAACATGAAAACTTGAAGATTTAACCTTAAAATTTTCACATTTCTTTTCATGCTAATGTAGTCTTTTTAGTACTAACTTCTTTTGGAATTGATGTATGATGTAATACTTTGAATATTATTCCCACACACCTCTTGTTTCTTAGTTTGATGAGGTTTGACCACTTGACCTATTAGGTGAAGTGATCGCTCCATTTGATGTGTTGCATCCATCTCTCTTTTTCCATTTCTTGTTCATCTCTCCTCTGATGTGTTCAACATTTGTATTGCCCTTTCCTTTATCAAGTTCACAACTTGGTGCATTTAAATTTGTTGGACAATGTTTTCTGATGTGACTAGTCTTTAAATAGCTCAAGCATGTAGTTTGATTTAACCATCTATTATAGTTACCATTGAAGTGTGTCCTAATGTAGTTCTTAGGAATATGTCCATATTATTGACTATAGTGATAGATTTGTCTTGTGTTGTAATCCCAATTATAGAAGTGTCCATGGCTGCTTTCTCTTGTTGACTTATTTGGTGACCACATGGATTTGGATCTACATTCAAAGGCTCTACATTCATATTTTTGACAGTTGTAGCAGCAACCTTCAAATCTTGGTGCATGCATAGTTCTCGTTCTACATTTGTGTGCCTGATGACCTTGCTTATTGCACTTATGATAGTGAGTCATGTTCTTAGGTTTGACATGTTGATTTGCATTCTTGCTCTTGCACACATTAGTAGTATGTTATTTCTTACCACAATAATGACAAGTGGGTTTGGATTTCTTACATTTGTTATTCCTCTCTTTAGCAACATTGGATGATTCTCCTCCTTCAGTGCTTGTGTAGCCCAGTCTTGATGTATCATTATTGGATCTAGGAAATTTTAGTAATTACTCAAAGTACTTGATGGCTTCATTTGGCTTGTTGAAACTTTTAAGAATCTTTCTTTGTCTTCTTAGGTCATTTTGTAGTTGTTCATTCTACAACTTCAATTCAATTATCTCAATGTCATTGACATTCAACTCATGATGAGTATTCATCATTTAGATTAGGGTATCCAATTGCATGTTGGAGATTCTAGTAAGCTTAGTTAACTTCTCTTCTAGTCTATTTGTTAGAATTCTCTTGTCTTCTTTAATCATGACCTTTTTTTCTATAGCTCTCTTCTTTTGTTCAATTACCTCACATAGCATCATGGCTTGAGATTCTTGTTCTAGCTTGAGATTTTTGATCTCCTCGGCTTGTACTCTATTCTTTTCTATTAAATCTATAATTGCTGCATCAAATTCATTCAAGTCTCCATTTGCAAATAGCTTGGTGGTGTTGATATCTTTGTATTTTATGTCATTCTCTACAATGGCTATCTCTTTCCTTCTCTTTAAAGATTTTCTTAACTCCTCTCTAGCCTCATCTAGTGAATGTAGAATAAGTTGTATCTCAATTCCTTGGTTCTCAATAATCTTTCCCAGTTTGTTTACTTCCATTTTAAGATCTTTTCTCTAAGAAGAAAAGCTTCTCCTTCATAGAACTCAACATTGATACCAATCATTGAAATAAAAAATGGGAAACATATACTTCTGAGAGGGGGGTGTGAATTGTCATGCCTGACCACTATTTTTTTTTCTTCTACGAATTAGGACCTTGCTGTTATAAGATTTCCTTCAGATGTTATATTTGTATTTTTGAAGAACTTGGTTATATTTGTATTTTTGAAGAACTTGGTTATGTTACTATTTTTGAAGAACTTGGTAATTACTATTTTTTGTTAAGAACTATGTTACTAGCAATGATTGTGATTTAGGATTTTGTGTTTTGAACTGGTGTATAATTGATTTCATGTTGATTGGGTATCAATTATGTTTATTATGTTTTTAACTCATGGTAAACTGCATTCTATTTTATAATGTATGTTAACTTGATATTTCAAATACATTTAAATGGTAGTATGTTGTATGCATTTAGAACTCATCATTGTACTTTCATATACATGACTGTAAAGGGATTAAAACTTTATATTTCATATAACCTTGAGATGGTTTTGTTTTCTTGACTCATATTAACTTGTTATTTGAGGGAACCACAGTTTGAATTTCATATATATATACTTTTTTTTTATAGGGGTCTAACACCCTAAGTGGAGGTTGGCATAAACATTTCTATTTGTTCTTAAAAGGGTTTAATTACCCCTTAAGCATTAAGAAACCCTAAATGGGCATCGATTTCCTTCAGGGAGGAAAACATAGTCATAGTGTTGAAAGCCAAATTCATGGTGATGAACTTGGTACTACCAAATACACAGAATTGTGATTCATTTCGTGTATTGAATGCTTGTTATGCAGATTTATGGCACCAATGGTTTAGTCGGCCATTTCGTGTTGTGAGTTAGGTTTTCGCAGATTATGGGCTGAATACTGGGCCACATTGCTCTATTTGGTTTTACATCTATAATCTTATGTTGAGATATTGACATTATTATGGGTGTTGGTTGGAAGGGAAACTTGTATATTGGGTTTAGCTTGATGGAGTTACTCCTCAAAAGTTATCTATTGATTTGTTGGGTTCTTCGGCTTCACCCTATTGTGAAGTCATCTGCGAGTTATGTGTGTTGGCATTGTAGAGATTGCTTACCAGTTTTGGATTTAGCTGTTGGGGCTTTGACATCAAGTTGGATTGAAGAGAAATCTTTAATCTTTAGTATTACAAGTAGGGGGAAATTTCTTACCCTACTCTCTCTTTCTGTTTACAATTGTAATGTTATTTCTATTGGCATGTTGTAAATGGTTAAGAGTTTTTACATTTTGTGTATCGACACTCAAGGATGGATATGTGCAGAGCATGGAACTATGTACAATGCTTAGCCCTGCATATACCCATCTTTGAATGTGGATTTATGGATAAATATATGTTTGGGCTTTTCCCTAACCATACATTATATCACCAAGTTGAATTCGGTCGAGGTTTCATATTTGCGACAGTATGTATGCAAAGTGTTTAAGATTTGCTTATGGGTAGTCAGCTTTAATAGGACCAAGCTCTATGGAACCCATACCTTAGAATACTTAGCTATGAGTGGTTCAGCCACAATCTCAAGCTTACAATTGGTTGCAGTCTCATGACTTGTTAATGGCACAGTCATTCCATTTTTACAATATAAATGATTAAATGAGGGTTATGTCATTGTTTTAAAAGAAAACAGTATGTTGAATCCTGTAGCTTGGTTAATTTATATATTAAAAATAGTAACTTAGCAAGTAGTATGTGACAGTTTTGGAAATGACATTTTGTCAAATAGTTAAAAAGAGAGCTTGATTCAAATACAAAACTCCCTGCGATAGCATAAATTAACCCATAATATATGATGAAATTGAGTCATAAGTCATTGTAGTTTGTTTGTGAAACTGTCCGTAACTAAATAAGACATTATCTTTATAAACAAAGTCAAGGATAGATTCTATAATTGTAATATTGACAAGGTCATTATGTGAATAGTGTGTGTGCTTCTTATAGTTTAGGGATTTGCATCCTAATTACTTTTGGTTATTGGCAAGATGTAAGTTACTTTTCATATTTGTGAAGTATATTTTGAATTAATCTTAGATATTATATTTGTATATGCTGATTGTAGTTAAAACTAGGTGGAATCTTATTATCAAACAGTGACAAAACTTCTATAGACATTTGAATATTCAATGACATTGCAAAGGATCTTTTTATTAAAGCATTGGCTGCATTTGGATTCAATTATGTTTAGTTTAGGCTATGAAGTATCTTAATAGCATTAAGGGATTGTTTTGAGATAATTTATTTGAAATAGAATCCTTTTTATACAGATATATTTCAGTTTATGATTGAAATGGACGTTGTTTCATTTGTGAAGAAAATTTATGATATATGTTCGATGATTTGTCAATTAAAGTAAGAATATCATATGCGTATTGTTTAATTATCTTGGCCAATTCAAAGGATAAGCTTAGTTTTTTATAATAGTAGAGATAAGTAGTATAGTATTACAACTGGTAAATATTGTTAAACTGATGTAACAGTTTAATTGTATTTATGAGATCGTAATATTATAGTATTTATTTCTGTTGTTAAAATAATCTAAGTTTACTTTCAAGTTTGGTAGTAGAAGATGAGATTTTTAAAGATGAAGAATGTAAAGTCATGAGAAAATTGACTTGTTATTAGTTGCATGTGCATTCTTAGAATATCTAATTGATGTGTATGTTAAGGATAGCTGTAATGAACATATATTGAGGTGGCTGAATATCGATTTATCCTATTCAGTTAATTAATTTAGTGAAAATTTTAAGATGAATTGGGAGGGTTAATTATAAATAAAAGATAATTGGCCTTACCTATGACTTAAACCAGTAAGGTTAAGTACGAAGAACAAGGCAAGTTTCTATTGCATTATTTCATGAGTACTATAGAGAATCCCAATATGTGTTGTCTATGGGCTTATCATATACAGATTCAATATCTTAGCACCATAGTGATGACACCTCAATATATATATGGTTCATTAACTGATTATTCTTAGTGCGAGTTTAATTTGCATTGTTAATAAGATGTTACTTCTTGCATGATAAATTTTAGAATTGCACTATGTTATGTGGTTCAAATATCTACATTATGGTTTTATATATGTTTTTTATGACATGTATGCAGGAGGACTACGCTTTTTAACTCAGTGTGTACTAAGCCCTCTTTGTGTTGTGTTGCATTTTGCGTATGTTTCAGGTATTCAAGTTGAATAACTAGTGCTAAGGAAGACAGTCAAAGATACTTCTTGAAACTGAATTTGATACTTGTAAAGTCCATATATTAGACCTAGGCGTCTTTGAATGATACTGTTCATCATTATTGTACTAAACTCATTATGTATTGACATCATTATGGAAATTTATATAAATGATATATTCTTATATTTTGAAGTCTACGAATTCAGAATGATTCAATCATTGTACTTGTTCTTGTAATATGATGATTAAATAAATAAAAAATTTATGGTTCTTTATGTTTGTTCATGCTTTAGTTTTATCTTTGTTAGTGGAGCATTACATGAATCAAAAGTACAAAATTCAGCAATTAAAACTTTCACCATTCATTAGATGCAATAAATAAATTAAAATAACATGTAAATAAAATGCAACTAAAACATGTAGTCACACATACACACCTAACACCTGATATGATTACCTAGAAACCCTCCAAATAAGAAGGTAAAACTAGGGTGGGGATGACACCCAAAAATATTTAATCATAAATAAATAAAGTGTAGCCAGTTAAGGTTACAATAGGTTGACCATGAAACATGATCTACCCTATGAAAGGCTTGCCCTATTAAAGGCTTACAAATATTGTTAAGTCCCACCTTGTTTGAGGATTTTAACACACTTTTAAAATTGCAACTAGCTAAAGGACCTTAGATCACTCACTTGGAATGTCACCATGTCAAAAGATTTACTAGTGACTGTTAAGTCAACCTTAGTCCAAAGCATTTTACCCTAACTAATACACTTGTTAGAAAGTAACAGTAGAGATTTGATCTAATACAACTTACAACCTTATCGTGTAGGTTTTAGATCATAATTAATTCATTCTTGATCCTCTCTAATATGATATAAGAATTCTATGTCCTCGATCCTCTATTCTACACTTAACTAATTTTGCAATTCTTTCACACTACTAAGTCATCTTTAATGCTTTATAAATAATTCACTCATTCACCCCTTGATATCTTGGTTCTATTACTTCTCTCTCTTTATACAAAATATTTGGAGCACCATCTTCCTTATAAAGACTTTTGTGGCTTAGGGTTAGGTTTGAATCTATGGTTTAGATTCATCCGTATTCCTCTTAAATCTTCCTATTTTGTGATTGGTTGCATGTAATTGTATAGGGAATACAAATTGATTCGTCCTTATCTCCAAAACATTGAGAGCTATCTATGCATTGGCATTAAAAATGGTTTACATAGTTGTTTCTGCCATTACAAACAACTATGTCTATTCTATGTTACTTGACACTTAAGGTTATTGGTGCTTGGCACCTAAACTACTTCATATCAACTGTATTGCTTGACACTTGAATAACTTGGCATGGTTTGTCTACTCAGGACTTGAGTGGCTCAGCACTCATTGCAACTTAGCATAGTCTATATTTATATGTTGTACTTGGCATGAACTGAGTAAATGATTAAGTGTGTTAATGCTCAATTGTCAAAACCAATAAGAGATCAACAAAAACATGTGATCCCTTCTTGTACAAATGACCTACAATTCTACACATGCATGAAAATATTCTACATTTTTAGCCTATGTAACATCACAACATCAAATGAGCAAAAAAGGCTTCCTATGATAAGCCAAACTCATTTGACAAGATCTTATGATGTAACACAATAGGAAAATACACTGTAATGAAACATTACAGCCTTGAATTCTCTTTGCACCATTGACTTATAATTACTAAAAATAGCCTGTATAGCAAGATAGAAATCTATAAACATCTAGTCAAAAATGGACCCACAATATCTCGCTTCACAAGATCATGACATTGCAACATCACCAGGTTGCAACTTTGCATTTTTGAATGAGGAAAAAAATATTCCTTCAATAGGCCAACTCATTTAATGAAGTTCCTTTGATGCACAAACCTAAACAACATCCTAAGATTGAAACAAGGAGTCCCTTCAGTTCAAACAATCATGTGATCCTACACAGGCACAAAAATACGTGACACATTTCAACCTGCGAGTGTCAAATGAGAAGAAATTTTTTTTTTGATATTTCTATCATTCAATGTAGCTCCTTTGATGCACAAAATTACACAATATTTTTGTGCACCCAAGAATGTCAAAAACTACACAACTATATTTGGCCGAGAATTGCACAATTTATCCCATGAAAGATGTCTCTAATTGATTATTTGTAATGGGATAAATGATGAAAACAAATCAACAATTCTATTCATGAAAAAAGTAGTTTGTGAGCATAAAAATGGAAAAAAAAATTAATAACATTATTTGGAATTATTTTCTACTATTTAGTGAAGAATAGTAAAAATGAGAAGTACATAATTGAAAAAGAAGAAAGTGAAGTATCTTTTCTTTCCCTTATGAGTATAGTGTCATTGTAATGCATAAAATGAAGACACTCCACTCCTCCATTGATAATCAAACCTCCAAACATATATCATACTTATATTTAAAAGTTTATGTTAAAAAAAAAGTGTTATCATTTTAGAAGCATCTATTTCTTTTAAAATATGCCATTTTTTCTTTGGATAAGTATTGAGATTTGAGGTATTTGTTATGTTAATATGTTTTCACATGTTTTATATAGGGAAAACCTTGATATACTTTAATTTATATAAATATTCTTCATGTAATATTATGCTTTTAAACAAATACACATTTAACATGTTCAATTATACACAAATTTGAAATAATCTTATTTAATTTTTAAAATATAAAACAAAAGAAATTGAAATTATTAATAATGAATAAGAAATAGAGAAGTTCATAGTATCCTTTAAAGAGAAATATTCATTTAACATTATAATGGAATTGTTATTGATATCACATAACATAGAAATATATTTTTTAAAAACTATTGTAAAATGTAAAAAATCTAATAAAGAATTCAAAGAAGCTTCAGCACATAGTTCCAATTTATTAATAAAATAACATAGATAAAGTTTGTATTAAAATAATATATAGTATCAACATAATTTCCCTCCAATTAAGAGAGTCACTTTTAATGTTTTAAATAATTCTTTCAATTTAGATTCTTTATCATAAAAATTATCAAATGACTCTATTCATTAAAATGGAACCATATAATCATTTTGAATTTGATTAAAATGACATAAATTAGTTAGATGCATAATAAACTTTAATACATTATTTTTATAAGAAAATTATTTGCAGAGAGATTTTCCATACAAGCTAATTTTTATATCAATTGCATAAATCAATTTAAATCATCACTTAGCAATTTTTCTACAAGATCTGGTGCTTATTATATGGACTTTCTTATAATTTTGTACATTCCTTAAAAGCTAAAGAGAAGAAACTTTTTGTTTTGTTGGCCTTCACTTCTTTGTAACCTACAATAAAATAAAAAATCTTTCTAAATTCAGTGAAAGATAGATGGGATTTATTTATATTTAAAAAGTTATCAAAACATTTTGTTAATAAAAGATAGATGAAAAAGAGACACAAAACTCTAATTTTCAATCATCAATAACCATTTTTCCTACAAAAAAAATCTTTGAACCACAAGCACAACCAAATATATACATTTTTCTTATCATTTTCTTTTGCAGACATTTAAAAACAAATACTAAAGAAGTAGAAAGGGGTAGATCATAAAAGAAATATTGATTGTGCATCTCTAGAAAAAAAAGATATCTAAATGCATCAATCCTTTTTTAATTTGTCTCTTTAATGAATATCAAAATTTACAAAAAAAATCTTACAAACATTTTTCAAAATATTTAATAGAAGACCTCTACATGGATGTGAATCTAGACTTATCACAATTGGCCATTCTGTGTCCAAAAAAGAAAAATCACAGGAATTTAGAGGATACACAACACAGAAATTGCAAATAGAAAACCACATCAAAAAAGTTAACATTGCAGGTTTTCAAATTCATGGCATTGGGTCACAATGACATGTAGCCAACCATCTTCTCAAGTCCATCCTATTGGAGAATCTAGGTGAAATGGTTGCAGCTCTAAGTTGTCTTAACACAAATCTATGACCCCCTCTTGCAAAGAGCCTATCCTCAGCTAAGATCTAAGGATCAAAACTAGTTTTTTTTATTTATTGGAACTCATTTGCTCAAAATGAAAAGACACATTCAAAAAATTACACAGAGAGATCTAAACAAATCTAATCAAATAAACGAACTTGTAGAGATACTCACACAATCTCTCATGTGAATATTTTCTTTCCCACTCTATTGACTATGCCATTTCATATGCCAACTACTCCATTTCTAGTTTTTGTCCATCAAAACTAAAATTATACAATGATGTTTATTTAAATATTTTTGTGGTATTTAAAATTATATTAAAATTTGGTAGGATAATGGATTTTAAAAATAATGTTACAAATCAGAAGTTATGTTACCCCTTGAATGCTATCATATTTGATATGTGATGGTATGATATATTATTGTATATTATAACATGTATACATGGACAATTTATCAAGAGATTAGCTAATTGCTTATCATATTTTATATGGGGTGGTATGATATGTTAGCAGTTCTTATAACATGCATGCATGGACAATTTAGGAAGAGAATAACTAATTGTTGATAACAATCAGTATGTCAAAAGAGAAGAAATGGATAAAATTAGACATGAAGGGAGTCAATTAATAAGTTGAGGAAGAGGGTTAGTAAGTTGATTTGGTTTAAATTAGAGTAGTAGTAGGACTTAGCAGCATAAAATTATTTATTTATTTTCTATTCAAGCTAACAATGATCTTGGTCAGAAGTATACTATTATAGGTTTCAATTAGATGTTCTTTGGAAACTGAAAGTACTTCCAGAAGGAATATTGTAAGGAATTGAAGAATGTTTTAGAAATATTAATTTTAAATGAAAGAAATTTTAATGTAATAAAAGAATCATGGTTTTACTACTAGACATTTGTATCATTAAAATTTGTACTCTTTGTAAATTGGGGTGTGCCCTTATAAACAAAATATATGTAATAGTTTGAGTCAACAAGATTTTAGAGGTAATATTACAAGTTTTTTTTATTATGTTCTTTCCTACTAGTGCTCATTTTGAATGGAGTAAACTCTAATTATTTATGTTAAATGATATATTTTAAAAAAAAATAGAACTAAGGAATTTTATCGATATATAAATAAGTTCTATAAAAGAAGAAAGAATTAAAAATAAGAAATACAAATATGTAAAGAAGAAATTAAATAACCTTTCAAATCTTCTTTATGAAACTTAAGGAGTTTGAGAATTTTCATCATCACTAAACAAGGGAAAATCAAAGTGTATATGACTATCAACATCTTCGATTTAAGAATCATAGAAACACATTCTTTTCTAAGTAGCATCTCACCATATGAAATATTCTCTATATATGTTTATTTGAATATATTCTTTAATTATAGATGAAACATGAGTAGCCATCAATACCACTCTATGTGTTAATGGGTGATTCACAATTAATATAGGGAATGGATATTTCAGAGATAAATATTTTGTTTAATGATTGAATATGAACAATATTATAGTTTTCACTAAGTATAGCTAACTTCGAGACTTTCAAAATAAAATATTTTTAGTTATTGGAAGGGTTAATAGTTATGTTTTCTATGATTTTAGAGACTTTTTTGCAAATGACTACTCTTTCATGGTACACCTGCCAATATCTATAATTAACATTTCACTATCTATCACTACAACTTTCAAAGATTCATCACATAAAAAATTTGGCAATTCTATTAAGGACAATTGTAGTTAACTTTAATATTCTTTATAATATATATAGTCTCATTGTTTTATCATCTATCATTTTCAAGGAATTTTTATCCTCGATGTTTTTTTTTTGTCACACTTATTTATGGAAGATCCTTATCTACATAGCAATCAAGCAAGGGTAGTAATCATGACCAATCATTATCATTCAAATTTCTACTAATTTGCACTTTATGGGGGGTGTTGGTTTGAATAGAGTTGCTTGAGATATAGCTTATGTTTAACATGTCTTATTTGTTACCTATTTGAAATAGTCAAATCTTACTTAGGGATTATTTTGATTTTTTTCCAATCCAATTAGTGTAGACTTGTATTCTCAGTTGGAGCACACCTCTTCTATGAACATTGGCCACTCTGTAATATACTCATTGAGTGTTCTCATTTATGTTTCCTATTGTGTAGGAGTTGTCACTCATTGTCTGTTTGCTCCACACTCATCATAAAAACATGTATACACACGCCTCTTATGTATATGTTTATCATCTCTTAAATAATACTATTTAAATTTATTTTATGTTCATTGTTTGTATCTTCTTAGTTAGTTGCTTGTAGATCTCGACAATAGTAAAATGATCAAGAGAATATATCTTGTAGTATGAAAAATTGTAAGAATGCACAATTTTGATCCTTAGCTAGGCTACAACATAATATTTAATATTTCCATAAATTACTCAAAATCCATGACCAATACAAAAATATAAACATATGTTTAAATATCAATTAAATTTGTAATATAATTAAAGAAATTTAAAATGGACTACCAATGATTTCCTGTTTCTAGAATGATCTCTACTAGATATTATTTGTTTTTTTCTTAAGATGTAGTCGAATCATCTAATTTGAATAGATTGTACATAGATTTGTCTCTATTACGGTCCACGACTTTGAAGGACAAATTGACAAAATGTTTCCCACAAGTATTTATTGAATACAAAGGTGGTCTCATAAGCGAGTGAATCATATCAATCTTCACATACGAAGTTCATATTCAGTTAATACAAAAATATGGAGAGTTTGGTGCAAATTAAGGTGAGAAGATTATTGGTTGTCATCATGATGGTAACACTAGTTATCGTCCATGTCTTGGCCAAATGCAAGGTTCCATTCCTTGAAAAGACCTTTGGAATGGATTTTATATCATTGGAGAATTGGGCACATGTAATGCAATTTGGCCAAGTGCCACAATACACATATTCCGATGTGCCATCAGTCCCTAAAGAAGCTGCTTCATCAGATCACCTGTTGAACAAGGCACGTGTGAATCTCCATCCTTCTGTGAAAGGCATTACATCAAAATCTGATCGGAATGAAGACAACCACTAAAATATTATATATACCCCTTCTTCAACTATTTCCTTTCCTATCAAATTATACTAGATCCATTCTTATTCACTATTTCCTTTCCATTTAATAGAATATGTAATTGAATCTTTTGTGAATAAAACTATGTGTATTTAGTACTGCCGATGTGTTCTCCAACTCATTGTTTTACTTCCTGCATTGGAAGAAGAGTTTATTAATCATAATGCAAGAAAGGTGGAAATACATTTGATTGAAAACAAACTGAGATGTAAGAGTAGCTATCTAACTGATGATTCTCAAGCACATAAAAATACTGCTAGAATAATTTATCAATCATTAATTATAAGAGCTTGAAATGCAGAGGAACAATCTTCTTAAACTAGAACAAAATAATGACATCCTAATAACTACCAGATGCTAAAGTATGTATTTATTACAACAATTGACTAATGTCATTAGCTTCCATAGTAGTGTGGGCTTCTTCCATTGAGGTAAACACCATTTTTATTAATGTCTTGGGGAAGCCCATACGTTTCATATTTAATTCTATGAGTTTCCACTCAATTTTATCATATGCCTTTTTATAGTCCATTAGAAACATGCCTACATGTTGCCTAGAATCTTTGTACTACTCCATAGGTAGTAAGGTTTTCTAGAATGTATCTTCCTTTGGAAAATTGATTTTGTGTGAAGTTGATGACATATCATAAAACTTCTTTGAGATGAAAGGCAACTATCTTTGCTAGAATTTTTTATGAAACATTGAGGAGTGTAATAGGTCTCCAATTATTAATTAGGGTTTTTTCACCTTCCTTGGTTATGAGTTAAATAAGTCTTGAAATCATATCAACACCTAGTGATCCTTTCTTGATATAACATTAGTAGGTCTTGCCAAATCCATTCTATGTTTATTTTATAGAATTTCATAGGTATTCCATCTGGTCCTAGGGATTTTCCATTATTCATTTGGGATATGGCTTGACTTATCTTCTCTTTAACTTACTTTATATTTATCTTCATTTGTTACCTGTTTATGGGATTAGTTTCTTGCTTTGGATTATTTCATTCTTCATGCCTAACATTTTCACTTCTAATGTAAATAGATTGTAATAAAATTGAGCAAAAGCATCTACAATCCCTTTAGATTTATTAATCAAATTGTCTTCCTCTTTGATAGTTCCAATTTTGCTCTCTAGCTTCTTTATTCTTAAGAATTTGGAAAAAAGTAGGTAGAACCTTTATCTGCATGCTCAATCCAATTAACTCTTTCTCTAGTCATAGCTTGATATGTTGGATTCTTCTCAATGCAACTCTAGCTTCGACTAGAGCCTATTGGTGAGAAAACACTTGTGGATTAGATTGCAAGTTTCCTTGTCTTTCAACTAGAGTATTATGTAGCCTTATCTTCTTGCTTGTCATATCTTTGGCCCTCTTTTTTTCCATGGTATTAGAAACTTGTTTCCAACTTTCTATCATCATGTTCAAGGTTATGGTAGCATCTAGGTGTTTGACTACACAATGGTTAAACCATCTTACCATAATTGTGGTAGCATTGAGGTCATCATCTTTTAAAAGAGTGTTATTTAGTGTAAATCCTTTAGCTTTAGGAATGTCATCCTTTGGTTTACCAATCCAGATAATAAGGGCAATAATTATATGATGATCAAATAGTGTAGATGAGAAAACCAACACACTAGACTCTTCCTCTAAATCCATGAAGTTGAAAGTATTTCTATTGACATAGAATCTATCTAACCTAGATAAGATTATGTTCTTCCCTTTTTGGAAGTTAGTCCATATATACCAAATTCCCTTATACTCATTTTTCTTGCTAGACATTGGATCAAATAGTAGATGTTTTCTCATCATTTTGTTTCTTAAAACTTCTCTTCTCCTTTCCATCCAAATATGCATCCCCATGTCTTGTCTTTTTTGTCTAAGCTATCATGTTGAAATCACTAGAAACTAACCAAGGGATATCCATTTCCATAGAGAGATCCTATTTTTTGTTCATTGGGTGCATATATTAAGAAAATTCCAAGTTTCTCTCCTAGATGATCTAGTATTATACATATAACCCTATTGCAAAGTGAGAATCCCCATTCAACAACATTTTTCCATTGGGGGGCTAACCAGTATGACATTCCCTCCTCTACCTTTCTCATAATTGGTAAAATATTCTTTTGCATCTCCCCAAATACATTTCAATGCTATGTCAAGTTGGAAACTAGTTCCCTTGATTTCCTATTCAACATTAAAAGATATGTGTCCTCATGTGTTTTGACCAACCTTTTTTGGTTTCTAGACCCTGACATTCCATTAGATGTATTTGACCATTAGAAAGTGGGTGGCTAAGTAGGTTTACCATTAGGAGATTTAAATTTCTTGAAAAATTTAAGCAATTCATCTTTTAGAGTTTTAGAATGATTTCTTGTGGTGGAATCTTTAGAGGGTCTTCATGTCTTTCTATTAATCCCTTGTTCTCCATCCTTCAACTTATCTCTGAGAAAATCCTTAATTAGTTTTATTCTTTGATCTCCTCCTAGGTCTCCATTTTTTTATTTTTTAGTTTGCATTAAACATGGAAATACCCTCTTTCCCCTTTATGTAACTTCACTAGGATTCTAATTTTTTGTCCTCCTTTTCTTCCATACCTTCATCTTCCTTCTCATTTTCACTCAAAGTTTTAGTTTCAAAGGCCAACATTATCCTAATCATCCCACGAGTCAAGGTCACACAAAATTCTTCACTAGTCACAATTACTACCAACTTAAATTCATTAAGTTTATCATCTTCTTTGTATGATTCTATAATAGCAACAAGCCCATCACTCTTGGGAAACTCATTAAGGTTTCTTTGTTCATCCCTAATAGAGGTAGGGGTAGAGATCCTAGACTCTTGCCCCTTAAGGAGAGTTTCTAATTCTTCGAGAGGAGGTAAAATTCGATAGAAACTATAATATGCTTGGAACATATATTTTAATAGTAGCTTCATATCAATAGTCATTCAATATTATAGCTTATTTCATAGTGATAATATTTAATAAATTTAACCAAATTGATCTCATTACTTTCATATGGAATTTTCCTCATGCTAAACATTTATTAAAATTATCCTACATGAAAAACCATGCATCTTAAACCTATCTATACATGACTAATTACTATATAATGAAGAAGAAAATGAATCCATATGTCTCAATATTACACCCCCAAGTTTCAAATATTTCTACTAAGAGTGCCTCTTAACAATGATACTAGAGTAAAGATATTCTAATGCCAACAATCTTTATAGAAATCACCTTCCTCTAAAGCTTGCACATTACTCCCCTCGCTCTCAGCTATTAAAAATCACAATCTTTATTACTAAGTAAACAATTTTAGTTTTGACATAAGGATCACAATATTACTACCCAAAGCATGAGAACCTCCCTATCTTAGTATAGCATAAATTTCTTAGAAGACAAGAATCATTCATTTCCAAAACCTAACTATCTAAGCTTATAAATAATTATCGATAAAAAACCCAACATGGTCATTCCCCTACCATTTCCTTCCATCCTATTTCAAACTATATCCCATGATGTTCAAGAAGGGGTAGCATTGGACCTCCATATTTGACATTCCTGCTAAAATAGTGGTAACAAGAAATCTTTGAAATGCCTAGCAGATGTTTGCACTTTCTTGGCATCCATCATCTATTAATTTTCTTTAAAGCACTTATCATGTTAACATTCTCAATCCCTCATGAATTCTATCTAAATAGATTATGTGACACCCTACTCATTCATCGAGAACCACTTCAACATTGGACTTTAGACTCTCCATGGATTTTAATACCCATTGAACTTTTTTTTATCAATGTATAGTACATAAAATTTAACAATGCTAGAATGAGAAGAGTTAACTAGAAAGTTCCTTCCTAGGGTTAATACAATATGAGACATGGAATGATTTAATAATCTTATAAATATCATATTGAGCTATTATCATTATTAATAAGGTTACACTTATAACCATGAAAGAGAATCAAGTTCAAAGTGATGATAATAGTTTTTTCCATAATATTGCTATTTGTACAAGATCCTTGTTCTACTAAACATGTATGTCATTCCCAAATAAAAATACTATATCTTCTGTAATATTAACTCCATTAGTTAAATATGGCTTTATATTCATCATTAATAAAATAATGGAAACAATGTTATTTAAATGGTATTACCACAACCTTTCTGATTTTAATGTTTTCACATTATTATAGTTTTATTGTTGATTTCAAACTTAATATTTATCACAAAATTTTATATTTTTATTAATTTCCTCATTAAAACATTATTTATATTACTATCTATGCATGTGTGTGTGTGTGTGTCTAATATATATGTATTATTTTAAACTACATTTTCTTTTCTTTTTGTTGGGGAACAAGAAAGGTGAAAAAGGAAACAAGAAAAGTTCCAAAAGAAATTGTCAATGTTAAGCATAATAAATGGAATGACACACGAAAAAACTAAATTGTAAGTGTCACGAACATCTCCTTCAACAAAAAATATTTCCACCAAGGGAGATGTGTCCCAAGTTCCTAGCACTTACACTTGCATCGCAAGGCACAACCAAAATAGACACATATATAGATATCTAGATTATACATAAGGTGAGAATTATTAGTATCATGATCAAGTATATTCATATTAATATGCAAGTTAGAAAATCTGAATGTTGATAAAATCAAATTGAAATAATTTTCACTGCATGAGATCTATTAGATTTCTACAATCCATGCTTATGCACTTTTAATTTCTAGATTTAATTGTGTATAGTATTTTCTCATATATATACATATATACATATATGTGTATATATATATATATATATATATATATATGTATATGTGTATATATATGTATATATTTATATATATGTATATATACATATATATACATATATACATATATATACACACATATAGATATATGTATTTATATATACATGTATATATATATATACATATATACATATATATATATATATATGTATATATATACATATATATATGTACATGTATACATATACATATATATGTATATATATAGATACATATAGATATATGTGTGTGTGTGTGTGTGTGTGTGTGTGTATTGGTTTGACTTCTCTCCATTACCTTGAGTGTCTATTCTTTGTTATTCCTATTGATTGTTGAGGTTGGGTCTTGTCAACCTTCTCTCTCCTCACCTTCCCCTTCCTCTTTTTTAAGGTCTAGTAGTTACACAATCTGCTATCTTGTATTTTTTTCTATCTAGCACCTTAATGATTGATAATATAGTATGATCTAAAATGTCAACAATAAAAAACTATACACAATCAAATCTAGAAATTGAAAGTGCATAATTACACTCATTTGATTTGTCATATCTGAATTCACCATCTATGCAATCAAACAAGATAATAAGGTCATAGTTACATTTCTCATTACAATAAAATCATCACAAATACAAAGGGAAATAAACAACACATCTAAGAGTAAGGAACATCCATAATTATTGTTGATCTCATTTTTGTTTTGACAAGGCAATAACAAAACACTTAGTCATTATTTAGCAAAGAACAATACAAAATGAGTGATCAGAGTTAGTTGAGAAATAAGTGTGATTTGTGTGATCAAAGCATGCCAAGCATAAGTTTCTAGATAATACATGTCGAGTAATATGACTAGTCAATGTTGACCACTACTAAATGTCAAGCAGATGGTGTGTGTCAAGTCACTCAAGTGTCAAGCTATCTATACAACTCTAGTGATTCATCTATTGAGTAATAGTAAGTGTTGAGCTCTACAAAATCTAAGTTACAAAATTTAGAGCATAGTGAAGGCCAAGCATTAAAGCCTTTGAATGCCAAGTGAACAAGATTTGGCATAGTTATTTCTTAGGGCAGAAACTCTTAAGTAAACCATTTTAGACTAACATAATCATGAATTTATGATAATAAGAGATAAGTATGGAGTCATGTTATGAATCCCTATGCAATGCATGTAATCAATAAAACTTAGGGAAGTTTAAGGTGGCTATAAATATCACTCATGACTATTGAATTTTATCTAGCCCATCTCCACTAATGCCCTTTTAAGGAGGTAAACCATAAAGAGTTTGTGTATGTGTGAGGAGATGAATGCTAAGAGATCTAAGAGAATTCATCATCACTGTGATGGTTATGAGAAAGTTATGCAATGTAGAATTGGTCTAGGAGAAACTAAGAGAAACAATGAGAGGTTTAGAAAGGATAGCTCTGATCAAAAGGATCAAAAGAAAACCAACTACTAGAAGATATAACATTAAGAAGGATAGTGCTAACTAAAGGATCAAGTGTTGAATCATTCTAATAGTAATACAAGGTAAATTTGTTAACAAAGTAGCCCTAATAGGATTTTGTAAATCTATTAACCAAGTGCTTGCTCAATTGTGAGTTTGAGAACCTTTAGTCAAGGTAAGACCTGATAGTCTTGTAAGCCTTTAATAGGGTAGACACCTCATAGGATAGATCATAGCTTATAATCAACACGTTATAGCCATAATAGGAAACACATTATAACTATAATATTGAAGATTTATGGGTGTAATCACCACCTTAGTTTTACCTTTGCCTTGGAGGGTTTTTGGGTAACCAAATTTATTGTGTTATGTGCTAAGGATGTGATGCATGTTAAGTTATTTTAGTTTAAATGTTAATTTATTAGATGGATGATGGTGATATTTTTTAGAGGCAAAAGTTGTCAATGTTGGTTCATCCACATCCCCCACCTCTTAGAACTTAGTTTTCTATTGTTATTTCCAGCAATTAGAATCATAACATTTTTTTCTTGAAGGAAAATTTGGTAGATTTGGAAGTAAGATATTGAAGATGGATATCTACAAATTGGGAAAGACTATTGAGAACCAAAATATTGAAATTGAGCTTTCCCTACATCAACTTAAGGAGGTAAGAGATGAACTATAATATTCATTAAAGAGAAGGATGTTGATCAAATAAATAGTATTGACAAATTAGTGTCAACACACTTAACCATTTTCACTATGAATATGGAGTACACAACATATGCCAAGTAAGAATTTCAATAGGTGTCGAGTCATAGTTAGTGCCAAGCAGATCATAGTGTAGTATGTGCCAAGCAACTCAAAATTGTTCATGTGTCGAGTAATAGAATCATTCAAATGTTGAGCAAGTTAGGAATAACATATGATGAGCAATTAAAGAATAACATATGCCAAGAAATTCAAGATAAATAGGTACCAAGAAAAGTAGGAAATGTAGTTGATGCCAAGCAATCCAAAAATAGTATGTGCCAAGTATCAATAATGCTACATGTGCTGAGTAACATAGAATCAACATAAGAGTTTGTGCCATCACAAACTAAGATGTTAAACTGTTATGCATGACTCATGAAAGGATAATGAGATAAGATCAAATCGTTTCATTTACCTATGAAATCAACATGTAGCCAATCAGAAAATTGGAGACAACATGCAACCAATAAGTGAAAAAAAAGGATTTGAGTGAGAAAATTTTAATCGTGAATGCATAACAAACCACAAGTCTTTATAAAGAAATCATGACAAAATTGAAGTAGTTGATGAATTTGAATGTTGAAGAAGCTGAGGCTATTACTAAGGTTGTTACAAAATAGAGGTGTCAAAGACTTAGTGAAAAGGAACAACATATATACATCTAGTTGATTAGAATAGAAAAGGGGATACATTCAAAGATCAGATCTAGCAGAGATCAGAAGAGGAAGAGTAGATCAAGTACTTGAATCAAGCGATTAGAGATTGCATTCAATTAGGTTAAATTTTATAATACTCTCTCACAATTGTATTAGAGGTTGAAATCCTATGTTGATAGGTTAGCTTAACAGCTACGTAGGAGAACCTTTGGATAATATCATGAAAGTCCTATTAAGTTAAGTGGGTTTAATAGCCTATGTTTAAATCCTTTAATAGGGTGACACTTCATGTAAAGTGTTTCCAAATTCTTTCAATAGGTTACTATTGACATAGTGTAAAGCCTTTAACAGGGTAAACCATGAGAAGTGGTTGAACTCATTGCTGCAATAATTTTTGTGGTTGTCATCCCCACCCCAGTTTTACCTTCTTATTCCTGGAGGGTTTCTAGGTCACAAAAATCTCTTGTGTTATGTTGTAATGCATGATAGATCATTTCATGGTTGCTTAAATGTTTACTTACATGCTTGTTTCTTTTAGTTATATGTTATTAAGGGTTTGAAAAGAATTAATAGAAAAGGAATGACAAAGGTAAGAACTCAAAACCCACTTGTCATTTCTATAATAAGAAGGGGC
The DNA here is from genome assembly GCA_028749045.1 of Cupressus sempervirens. Classification (NCBI taxonomy): domain Eukaryota; kingdom Viridiplantae; phylum Streptophyta; class Pinopsida; order Cupressales; family Cupressaceae; genus Cupressus; species Cupressus sempervirens. Next base: position 225,818,440 of record CM053791.1, read on the forward strand.
ATACTGCTAATGTTTGTAGGAGTAGAAAGACCAATTAGTAGAACACACCTAAAAGCAAAGGGTATTGTCACAAGTGCAACATGCAAGGACATCTAACACAAGATTGTAAGACAAAAACCATAAGGACACAAAGGTTTGATGGTCATTGCTACAATTGCAAAAGGTATGGACATAGAACTTTTGAATGCAAATCAAAGCCTATGTGGACACCAAATCAATATACAAGGTGAAATAACTATGCACACCATTACAAATGGGACTACAATACAAGGCAAATTTGTCACTATTGTCAAGAATATGGTCATATGCCTTAGAACTACATAAGAACACACTTCAAAGGGAACTATAGTAGATGGTTAAATCATAACACTTGTTTCAGTTGCTTGAAGACTAGACATGTCAACAAGAACTATCCAACAAAGGTCAAGGCACCCAAGATTGAAGTTAATAAGGGCAAATAAAAAGTTGATGTTGAACACATTAGGGCAGACATGGTAGAGAAGAGATGAACCAAGAACATCTAATGAAGTGGTCACTTCACCCAAGAGGTCAAGTGATCACACCTCATTCAATTAAGCACAAGATAGGCACATGGGGCTAATACATATAAAGATGTATCATAGATTAGCCCAAAAGAACATAGGAGCGCTACAAAGAAGAAGTTTGCATGAGATAAGATGCCAAGTCAAAAGTTGGAAGATAATGCCAAGTTACCTTTGGTTGCTGAGTAAAACCTCACTACATGCTGAGTTGAATTGTCTAGTGGTTGTCAAGAAATTGACAAAATTAGTAGATGCCGAATGAAATGAGATAGTAGTTGCCAAGTGAATGAAATAGAGTTGATGGAGATTTGGAAAATCCTTTGGAAGCTAAGTGACAGTTGTAAGCACAAATGCAATAAATGCTAGGTTTTGAGAAAAATAAAAGTGAAAATCATTTATTTTTGAATCATTCGAACACAAAGTGAAGATGAGTAGAGTGATTAAGAAAATCCATAGTGATTAAAAGGAAATTTATAGCTAATTTAACAAAAATCCAACTCTGTTTCATTGATTTACTAGGTATTTCACTCAAGTGTCAAGCTACGCAATTTCCAAAATTCATTTAAAGAGTAAATCCTAGTTTAGTTCATAATGGCATCTAGTTCTAAGTCTACAAAGGGAAAGGAAGGATTAGAGATTCAGTTAGTTAGCAATGAAGTCAAATAGCTTTAATTCAAGCCAATCCCAAAAGTTTCCTACAAAAATGATCCCACTGGTGCCCTATCCATAATTCCTAATAAAGTAGTTATGGTTCAAGATGTTCACAAGTGTTATAATTGCAAAATAGGAGCAATAGGAGATTTGCAGATAGAAAATGCATTTGAGAAGCTGTGTGACAATGGGAAACTAAAGGATGAATTTTTCATAGTTGAGAAGAAGGGTCTTACTAAAGCCCTAGCTTTCCCCAAAGAATTCAAAACTGAAAGGATAAGAATAGTTTTGCGTAGAATTCACGATGGAGCCTTTTGGTTAGAGACAAGACTAGTCAAGTTTACAGAGAAAACTATGAATAGGGTACCTAGTTTCCAAACTCTAGATTGGTCCAAGACACTAAGGAGTGAGAAAAGGGATTCAATTGAGAAAAACATTGGTGCAAAGTGGAATAACAGGGGCATGACAATTGATACTATCAAAGACCCCCTACTAGAATTTGTTGTGATGGTTATATCCCACAAGTTCTACCAATATAGTAGGTTAAAAAATGTATCTTGTATGGTAGTAGATGTTGCTTACAAGTTGGTGAAAAAAGATCATACTTAGGATCTTGTAGAGCTAATGTTGTAGTAAATCAATGAGAACTTGGGAGCCATAAGAAAGTCAAAAGGAGCTCAGTGCAAATTTGCTATAGTATTAGTTTTTATGTTTTTCTATGTAATGAAAGAATTCCCTTCAGTTGGCAAGGTGAATTGGGACCAAAAAAAGATAATAATTGAGAAGATCAATGCATTCATTGCACAAATGGGTAAAAACTTTGATGCCCAAATGACTAGCTATTTTGAGGACTTCAAAAAGCCCATGAAATAGAGAATGAGAATTCTAGTCTCATTGGTAGAGCAACATGTCAAGGATATTTATTTTCTAGTGGATATAGACTATACATATATATAGGTAGTCATACCTAGTGGCTTAGGCCACTAGGTTATGAACTTGATGTTGACAGACATCTATAGCAATAATAGCTTTACTATGAGAAGAAGTTGACAAGGCTATAAAGCATTCTAGAACTTATGACATTGTCAAATCAAGGGTGGTCATAGACCTTAAAATAGCCAATGCAGTCAAGAAGGACAAACTTGTAAGGAAGCTTAAGAAGAGATTTGTGGTAGATATTGGTGAGAGAAGAACTGCAAAGGAAGGAGAGGAAATAGGTGATGATGAAGAAGAGGATGAGAGTGAGAAATAGGAAGATGAGCTAGAGCAAGGGCCACGTCAGTTAACTCAAGGCCTAGGTGAAGACAAGGATGAGAGTGACAAGGAAGAAGAAGCGAAGGAAGCACCCATCAGAACCAAGGTCACCAAAAGAAAGGAAAAAGCACCACCTACTCCTCAACCTAAGCCAAAGAAAGTGGAAAAGCTTGCACCTAAGAATATACAACTAGAGCTACTACAAGGGCCACTACATAAAAGGTAAATGAAGAGGTGGCAAAGAGGAAGAAATCCACTAAGAAGACTATAGAAGAGCCAAAGAAAAGAAAAACATGTGTAGCTTGAAACCTAATTTTGATGAAGAGAAGACAGAATCAGAACACATCAGCCAATTCAAAGTTGTAAGTCATCCACCTAAGTCTTCAACTGACAAATTATGTGCAAATATTAGGAATGGAGACTTGAATAATTTGGAAATTTTGGATTTTAATGGGTCATTTCCCAAGGAGTTATATAAGAGAGTAGAAGACAAATGGCATTTTTGTCTGCAAATTGAGAAAGAAATAAGAGAGTCTACACTAGCAAGATTTTTGTCAGATTTGACTAAGAGTCAAACAAAACATTTAGTCAAGAGGCACAATAATAGATTTACTCCCAAATACAGGGCATTTAGTATTCTACAAAATAAGATTGAAGAGGTTGTGAGAAAATCTAGAAAATTGTGGAAGATTATTTACAAGAAAATTGATGATGTATTTGATGAAAAATATAAGGCAGAAGCAAGTACCAAAATAAAGGAGACAAAAGAAGAAAGAAGAAAAAAAGTAGAGAAGAAGAAGGTAGAAGAGAAGAAAGTGGAGGAAGAAAAGAAGGATGAAGAAGAAAAGAAGGAAATGAGTAAAGAAGAGGAAAACAATATAGATGGGCAACAAGAACAAAATGTGCAAGACACACAATTGCCACCTCCTAGCCCTCCTCATTCTACCATCACACCTATAGAGACAATCAAGATAAAGGATGTTGTTGAAACTTCTTATTAAAACATCAATCCTTTGACTATAGAGGATCTTACAAAGATCCTTGACCAATCAACACAAGTAGCCAGACTATGCACAAGTCCAATATTGGTCAGTGTTGATGAACTATAGAAGTTAGTAGATAAATCAATAGATGTCAAGATGAAAACACAAGAGCCACCTAAGATCATTCAAACTACTAGACATCTACTCCTTCCACCTCCATCTCCACCAAAAGAAATAATAGATGCACTTCAAGTTCTGAGTGCAACAACAGGGGAAGTCACTGAGAAATCAATATAGTCAATAGGTGCACCCCCAGCTAGACTAACAGGTGAAGACAAACAAACTGAAGAGAAAGAAGAGACAAGAGATAAGGAGGAATCTATAATTTAAATTTTGGTTGAACTACCAAAAATAGGTACTCCTACAAAAACTCTTCAGCAGTCGAGCACTGACATATTAACTTTTCAAGTTAGAACATGAGGCTCAGGCTCTACTAGGGTAGCTAGGACAAATCATTATGGAATTCCTGAGCTTGATGAAGAAATAAAAATACCCTATTATGAATCCAACACTCTCACAGAAGAAAAGATGAATAAGATAAAAAGTGCATTGGACAGAAGAAGGACACAAGAGGCACTAAGAAAGGACTATAAATACAAGCAAGCATTAAATGAAATAAAGGACATATTCATGGATGCCTTTAGTCTATAATCTCTAGATGAGTCAAGTCCAATTATAGAGAAACTATCTGACATAGTTGGTCAGGTGACAAATGAGAACCATGATACCAATGCCAAACTAATGGAATGGTCAGAGAGGAAGTTCCAAGGTAAAGCTAATTAGAAAATATCCAATGAAATAGCATTAGCACAAGTAGACCGAGCCAAGAAACTAGATAGAGTCAAAGTTGTACTTGTGAATATATTCTCCCTCTACAACAAATTGTGTGATTTTTTGAACTTCACATAAGAAACTAGCTAGAAAATATTGAGCTTGGAAAGAAATCTAAAGATTTCTAGTATGCAACTTCCCAAAAATCTAGCTCAAAGTGAGAAGCATTTTCCTCAGATGCTTCACCCTCAAAGGGAATTGGTTGTATTAATAGTAGTGGAGGCTAATATTAAAGCTAAGCTAATGCAAATCTAGTCCTCCATTACCCCTCACTTGGAAGTACTCCACAAGGAGTAGATGTATGTGGAAAGATTCCTTAAGAAAGATTCCAAACTTTTTACAAATGAAGGACTTGTAGATCTAGCAGCACAGATTGCAATCCAACACAAGTCATTAGACATTGCATTAAACAATTAGGATGCAACTCTAAAGATACTCCTAGAGGTTAACAACTCATTTTTTGCCAAACATGGTATTACTCCATAGAACCCTTTGACATTAGTGTCAAAAAGGGGGAGATATATTATATGGGTACCATTAAGCAAAGGAGGAGATGTAGATATGTATGGGTAATTACCAAATTTTGACAAATTTTGATCATTTTGATAACATTCTTTCACTCCATTCTTTCATTCATTTTGAGAATAAAATGGAATAATTGTAAATAGCCAAGAAGAGGGAGACAAGAAATAAAGGAGTAAAGGGGAGATGCAAAATTTCAATCACATTGGAACATAATTTCAATTTCAAGAAAGAACAAGGCGTAATCAACATAGGGGGAGTCATAAGGTGTATTTTTACTTACAAATTTTTAAAATTTTGCATTCAAGCCAAGAAAGTAAAGAATGTACTAAATAAGGTTAGAATCACCAATGCTTAGTTAAGCGTTTTTGACACTCCTATCAAAGGGGGAGATTGTTGGTGAAATAAATAGTATTGACAAATGAGTGTCAACACACTTAACCATTTTCACTATGAATGTTGAGCACACAACATATGTTGAGTCAGAATTTCAATAGGTGTCGATTCACAATTAGTGCTGAGGAGATCATAGTGTAGTATGTGCTAAGAAAATCAGAATTTTTTGTGTGCCAAGTAATAGAATCATTCAGATGCCATGCAATTTAGGAATAACATATGCTAATAAATTTTAGCTAAATAGGTCCTAAGCAAACTAGGAAACATGGTTGATGCTGAGCGATCTAGAAATAGTATGTGCTAAGCATTAGTAATGCTACATGTGTTGAGTAACATAGAATTAGCATAAGAGTTTGTGCTATCACAAACTAAGATATAAAATGGTTATGCATGAATTACAAAAGGATAAGGAGATAAGATCAAATCCTTTTATTTACCTATGAAATCAACATGTAGCCGATCAGAAAATTGGAGACAACATGCGACCAATAGGTGAAAACAAAGGATTTGAGTGGGAACATTTTAATCATGAATGCATAACAAAGAAAATGTCTTTATAAAGAAAGCATGACACCATTGAAGTAGTTGATGAAGTTCAATGTTGAAGAAGATGAGGCTATTACTAAGTTTGTTTTAGAATAGAGGTGTCAAAGACTTAGTGAAAAGGAACAACATCTATACGTTGATTAGAATAGAACAAGGGATACATTCAAAGATCAGATCTAGTAGAGATTAGAAGAGGAAGAGTAGATCAAGTACCTAAATTGAGTAATTAGAGATTGCATTCAATCAGGTTAAATGTTCCAATACTCTCTCACAATTGTATTAGAGGTTAAAATCCTATGTTGACAGGTTAGCTTAACAAATAGGTAGGAGAATCTTTGGAGAAGGTCATGAAAATCCTATTAAGATAGGTGGGCTTAATAGCCTATATATAAATCCTTTAATAGGGTGACACTTCATGTAAATTTTTTCCAAATCCTTTCAATAGCTCACTATTGACATAGTGTGAAGCCTTTAATAGGGCAAACCATTAGAAGTGGTTGAACTCATTGCTATAGTAATTTTTGTGGGTGTCATCCCCACCCTAGTTTTACCTTCTTATTCTTGTAGGGTTTCTAGGTCCCCAAAATCTCTTGTGTTATGTGGTGATGCATGCTTTCATTTCATGGTTGCTTAAGTGTTTACTTACATGCATGTTTCTTTCAATTATATGTTCTTAAGGGTATGAAAAGAATAAATAGCTAGTAATTTTGATTTACCCCCCCCCCCCCCCACACCTAAGAAGCACTCTTCCCACTTGGACATTCCAAAAAAGGAAAGAAATAGCTATGAAATAAAATGACACATAATATGAAGAAATAGATACTAGTGGATTATTTTTAGATGGAAACTTAGAAGAGTTTGATGCAACAATTGTTGATCTGATGAATCAATTGCTGATTGTAAATCAAGAACTAAATTGGAAAGATGTTGAGATTACAACTTTTGAAATAGAGAATACCTTACTATAGAATTAATTGAAGACTAAGAAGGAAAAGCTCAACATTCCTAGTAAAGGCATCAAGTAATGTGAGAAGCTAATGTAATCACCAAGATAAACCAATTAAACTACTAGCTTGGTCTATTCTACAACTGAAAAACGAGAATCACCTAAAAGTGGTGAAAAAGGGAATAATAAGGGAAAGAACAGCAAGCCCACTTGTCATTAGTGCTAAGGAAATACCATGTAAGAATTTTACTAAGGAAAAAATTCACCCAAGAACTAAGAACTCAAACACAAGAACACAATAGACTAGAAAGAGAGAGAGTATGATTAGAATGACAATGTATTCAACATGCCATGGTTTATGTAATGTTCAATGTAAAAGTACACTAGGAGTGCCTGTATATAAAAGCCTCTGAGATACATCTAGAATGTCTCGTAATCAGCACCATGATGTGTCATACAATCAAGCACATGTCCACTGGATATGGGTTATCCTCCATTAACCAGGAAAGTATGTGCGATGATGAGAGGATAAGCCTACAAGGGTGTGATATGCAAAATAGTGTTGTAGACACGATGTGCTTAAATAGAGTTGCATACTCCTATGTTGTCTACATGAAAACTCACAAAGGTGTGCAAACTCTTAAGTGTCTCACAAATAAAAATAATAAAATAATGCAAAATAATTAAATAATGCATTAACCTAAGTAAACTTAAGTAAGTGTAATAAGTAAATACTTATTTACACCAACACCCCCCCTTAAGTGAAACTTAGGGGAATGCCCTTAAGCTTACGAACTAGGATGAAGATGCATAATAGGTCATGGCTAGTAGGCCATGTTAGGTAGCCATGTACATAATGATATGCAATTCTCTCGTAAAGTGAAAAAAGAGGGAAGACCTCATGGGAAAAACCCTCCCACAAAAAGAGAGATAAATAAGGATGCATCGATGGATGGAGTAATCAAGGCTCCCCCATTATGACATACATCTAGTATATACATAAGAGAATGAGAGAAGGAAGAGAGACAAAATAGGCTCCCCCCCCCCCCCCCCAAAAGAAGAATGCCGACAAGTGAAAGTTGCTCCAATTAAGAAGTTGGTCCATGAATGTAAAATGGTGTTCCTCCCCTTAGGAAGAAACAAAGGAAAAGGTACACTCTTGAAGAAGTGTGCTAGCCTTGAAACTTGCTCAAGTATCCTTGTGCTGATGTTGAAGTTCACCTATTCCAACTGTGCTGAAAAAAATGAATGCAGATCAGTTAAGGATGTTTGTTGAACCTGTTCCACTAAATCATCTATCTCCTCAACTGATAAAGAGACCTCCACTAATTGCTATTCATAAGGATCCACAATCATGCCAACCTATGAAGATTTATCATGTAGAGAATGTACATGAGGGTCAGAGTGAGCCCTCACAACAATAGTAGAAGAATGATTATCAATGAGAAGATGTAAGTCCTCAAGTTTGTCTCCCAAGTCAACTGAAGCTAGAGCTAGACGATGAGATGTACCATGATGTAATGGACCTTTCATTGTGGCAATATAAGCATGTGGACTGGATTGATGTGACCTCTCACTACTACTATCAATAGAACCCCACATGTCTAAACCTGTTGAAGCACTATCGTTGGTGTCACTATCAGTTTCTAGTGTGTATGATGTGTGGAAAGGTGTAGAGGACAAGCTAGGAGAACTTTCCTCAAAGTGAACATCCTTCTCCACAAAAATTTCATGTGTCTCATGATCCATAAGTTTGTAAGCCTTTGCATTTTCTTCACAATTGATGAAGGTACAAGGCCTAGGTGTTGGTGCCTTGCAACTCCTGGAAGATAGGTTTTCCCATGTTGGACAACTGAAGACTCTAAGGTGACTCACAATTGGCTTTCTACCAGACCATGTCTCAAAAGGAGTCTTTCCATCTAAGGTTGGATGAGGAGACCTGTTAAATATGTGAGTAGCATTGCTAATGGCTTCAAATTCAAGTATAGGATCAAGAGACTTGGCCTTTATCATGCAAGTTGCCATGGTCTTGAGAGTCCTAATCCTCATAGCTACAACATATATCTTGTGTGGACTAAATGTTGGGGAGTTTTGAAGATCAATCCCCTCAATCCTGCAAATGTTCTTTAGTCTTCTATCTAAATATATGTTCTCATTGTTCACCCTTAGTACTTTGATGGCTTTCCTTGACTTGTGTTCAACATGAGTCTTAAAGTCTTGAAGCTTATGAACCACTTCATTCTTATGATGGAGGAAGAAGACCCAAGTGAATCTTGAAAATTCATCAACAAATGTGAGTATGTAGTGGCCTTGGCTAACTGAAGTCACCATAAAAGGGTCCTACTAATACCATGTGAACTAGCTAAAGAACAATTGGAGCTCGAGGAGACTTCCCTTTATCATACTTCTCCTTGAGATTCATATCCACTGAACAAGATGAACACTCTCCCTTAGAAAAGGTGATATTAGGTAGACCTTTGACCATATGTTTAGAGAAAAGTTGCTAAAGAGAGTGGAAGTCAAGGTGACCAAACCAATCAAGCCATAAGGTGATGTTTGAAGTAGAGTGAGTCAACAAGGCTTGGGAAGGACTCTTAGGCACAAAGTGGGAGAAGGAATAAAGCCTCTTGTGATCATTGACTTTCCCAACTGCTACTAATGAATCATCTCTGAAACTTTCCACCATCAAGGAATCTGGAAGGAACTCAACCTTACGACCATCTCCAAGGTGAGTGATTTGGTAAACTAATAGGAGATTGGAGCTTAGCTTTGGAATGTAGAGAACATCTCTGAATTCCCCATTTTCCATTTCCACATGTCCTTTCCCTTCAACTTCCATCTTAGTATCATCTCCCATGAAAATGTGTGGTACCTTTGAGTGCTTCAATGAAGAAAAGTTTTCCTTTGAAGAAACCATGTAGTAAGAGGCACCTGAGTCAAGTATCCATTTCGAAGAAGAATTTGTGTTTGCCATAAGTGCTTGATGTTTACCCTTCAAAGAGGTTGGAGTTGAATCCTTGGAAGTACGTGGCACTTGAATCTTGTTCTTCTTGAGTAGATTTTCTAACTCGTCGATTCTTTTTGTCTTACAATGATCCTCGTGATGATTTGGCTTTTTGTAGTATGCACAAAAGAGTTTGTCCTTGTTTTCATTAGTTCCCTTTTTGTTTGAAGAAGAACTGCCTTGTTGAGAGGAGGATTGTTGTGTCTCAAATTGTGTTTTCTACTTCCACTACTTCTTCTTATTGTTTCTTTTCCCCCCTTGAGTAGATTTGTGATCATCACTAGCCACTAAGGCTTTGGTCTTAGATGACTTGAGAAGTCCAAAATCCACCAAGTGAGATTGTTCAACAATTAACATGTCTGCAAATCCATCAAAGAAAGGCTTCTAGTAAGAAGATGCCATGGTCAACCTTTGAGTATTAAAACTCAAAACAAAGTTGGTGTACTTAGAAGGTAGCCTCTTCAAGATGTGATGAATCAACTTTTCATCCTTCATGGGATTTCCACAATCTTTGAGAAGTGCCCTATTGATGCAGGAGCATCTAGAGGTATAAGGGCAATCCCGTGTCACCCAAAAAAAATGTACATAGACTTAGTTTATGTTTCATGTGTTTTCATTTTTGGACACCCATTTGGGTCAAATAAAGGTTCCAACTCTCACAGTTCAACTATCAGTGTGCTAGAAAATTTTGAAAAAATAGGAGCATGTAATTTGGCCATCATTTTGGTGACATAGAAGGTGTGAATTGGCCAGATGAGTGTAATTGTGATTTAGAGCATTCCAGGAAAAGAATCAGGTCAAAAGGCCCCACGATTTGAAAGTTATTGCAATTTTTTGAGTTTTGGAGACCCCCTAAGAATGCTTCAAAGTCAAGTTAGGGGCATTAAATGACCTTGAAAAGGGACAAAAAATGGGGGATGAGTGAAGCTAGTCCATAGGGCTATAGAGTGCTTTGAGATCTTTCCAAAAATGTAAACAGTTCGTCAATCGGAGCTACGGTTCAAAAGTTATGCCTCTCGAAAGTTCAGTTACCATTTCTGGATTCTTCTAGATTTGCACCGACTTCTAACGCAGCTTCTGGCACCTTCTATTTGGTCGGTGGATGCCTACTAGCACTTTCTAGAATGTACTCCTAGTCCTTAACCCTCCAGGGTCTATTTAAGGAGATTCCTGGCATTGTAAAAGGCAGTTCGGAGTGGAGTTTGAGAGGAAGTACTGAAAGGAGAAATTATCTCCAGATTTATGCTATTGTAAGCCCTTAGGGCATGTTTTGAAGTTTAGTTTCTCTGTACTATTTGTACTAGCTTATTTTCTCAGTTAATACAATTTCCCTCTTCTGTTGTGTCCATTATGTTCTTGGGTTGTGTCCCCATCAAGTGGTATCAGAGCTGGTTTTCTTGAGTGTGTAGACAAAGCGCCAATTCTGAGGCAGTTTGCACTAGGACTGTGCGATTATGGGTTTGAGTTAAGAAGATGCCTCCATGAAGAAAGCATGGTGGAAGGGCTAGAGCTATTAATCTTGAGGAGGTTAGAGCCCTCCAAAGGTAGGTGCAGGCATTGCAAGAGGAGCTCCGTAGAGGAACAAATGTTGCCACAGGTGATGATAGTGAGGATGAAAATGAAGAAGAAGTAATGGAACCAGAAGGGGAATTTGATGGGGAAGTTTTGAATCATGCAGAGGAAAGGCTTTTTAGGGCCATTACTAAGTTTGGGAAAAGACCTACAATTGAAGTGGGTGTATTTTCAGGAAATCTGAAACCAGATGAATTGATCGATTGGATCAATGAACTAGAAGAATACTTTGAGTATGAGGATATCAGGGACCCAGATAAGGTTAAGTTTGCAAAGGCCATGCCAAAATTTGGTGGCAAGAAGTTCAATTGGAAAGAAATAGAAGAGGAAAGGAGAAGATCACAAGATGTGATCGCATGGTGGACAAATTGAAGAAGCAGTTCATTCCTGTGGACTACGAGCTTGATTTGTTTAATAAGATGCATGGGTTAAAGAAAGCAGAAAGATCAGTCCAAGAATATACAGAGGAATTTTATCGACTCTTGATTAGAGTAGGGCATGCAGAAGAAAATAAGGAGAAGGTTGCTCATTATATCAGGGGTTGCGACCTAGCATCCAGGAGGAATTAAGTCTGGTAAGAATGACTAGCGTTGAAGAGGCATACCAGTTTGCCCTACGAGTTGAAGAGAAGCTAAATAAAAGGTTTGAAGGAAGAAAAAGAGGGTGCGGTCAAGGACAAAGGGGAAGCGATAAGTCATCTGGAGGCCGCAATGAAACACAAAAGAAAATTGAAGATGAGGCTACTAGCAGGAACCAGAGGAATGAGGGTTTCAACCGCTCCTATGACCAAGACTTTAGAAATCAGAGAGGAAGAGGTAGAGGATGTGGACAAGGAAGAGGAGGCTTTCGTGGTACCTATTTCCATTGCAATGAAGAAGGTCATCGTTCCTTTGAATGACCTCAACAACAAGGAAGGATAGATAGGAGAGCTGAGGGCCAAGCTAGGGTTGCTCATGTGGATGAGGATGCACAATCATCACATTCAGAGGATGTAGAAAGAGGAGAGACCTTGGTAAATGAAAGAGTCCTACTTAGTGTTGAGATTGAACTAGGACAATGGAGGAGTTTGTTCTGTACCAGATGCAAGTGTGAGGATAAATGTTGTGATGTGATCATTGATGGTGGTAGCGCTGATAACTTGGTATCATAAGAGATGGTCTCTAAGTTGAAGCTCAAGAGGGAGAAACATCCCCAACCCTATCGGATTGCTTGGGTAAAAGATGATCATAAGGTCCTGGTAAGTGAACAATGTTTAGTAAAATTCAAAATTGGGAGTTACCATGATGAAGTTCTCTGTGATGTTATTTCGATGGATGTTTTCCATCTATTGTTGGGTAGACTATGGCAGTTTGATAGACATGCAATGCATGATGGACATGCAAACACATACTCTCTGACAAAGGATGGAGTTTGCCACAAATTGAAGCCCATGAAAAAGGAAGGTGAAAAGATATGTAGCAGTGCTAGGATTTGTCTTGTTGATGGAAGAAAGTTTTTAGATGGCATGAAACATCAGCATATGTGTTATGCTTTGATTCTTAGGAAAGATAAAGAAGGTAGTAGTGAAATACCATTTGAAGTTTCAAATTTACTAAGGGAGTTTGGAAATATTATCTCTGATAATGTTCCAAATGGATTGCCACCAATAAGGCAAATTAGTCATTAGATAGCTCTGATTCCAAGAGCTAGTTTGCCTAACAAGGCTGCTCACAGGATGACTCCTACTGAAACAGAGGAGCTAAATACACAGGTTTAAGAGTTGTTGAGGAAGGGCTTGATTTGAGAGAGCCTGAGTCCATGTGTAGTACCTATAGTAATTGCACCAAAGAAGGATGGAGAGCAGAGGATGTGTACAGATTCTCGAGCTATAAATAGGATCACCATCAAGTATCGGTTTCCTTTGCCAAGGATGGATGATATTATGCACTGCTTGAGTGGAGCTCAGTACTTCACAAAGATAGATCTGAAGAGTGGTTATCACCAGATATGGATTCCAGAAGGAGATGAGTGGAAAGCAGCCCTCAAGACCAAGGAGGGTCTTTATGAGTGGTTAGTCATGCCCTTTGGATTGAAAAATGCCCCAAGCACCTTCATGCGGCTCATGAATGAGGTACATAAGAAATTCTTGGGAAAATTTGTTATTGTTTATTTGGATGATATTTTAATTTTCAGCAAGACTTTGGAAGAACATTTATTGCATATTCGTAGTGTCCTTGAAAGGCTAAGGGAAGTGAAACTGTTAATTAATCTGAAGAAGTGTAACTTTGCAAAAAGGGAGTTAGTCTATTTGGGGTTTGTTATATCACCTGAAGGTCTCAAAATGGATCCAGAGAAGGTAAAAGCCATCTTGGAATGGCCTACTCTAAGGTTTGCTACTAAGGTAAGATCATTTCATGGTCTTCTTAGTTTTTACAGGAAGTTTATTAAGAATTTTAGTGGCATATGTGCACCCCTAACTGATACAATAAGAGGGGATAGAAGAGAGTTCAAATGGACTACAACAGCTGCGAGAAGTTTTGAATTACCAAAGAAGAAGGTAACAAAACAACCTGTGTTGGCACTTCCAGATTTTAGAAAGGTGTTCTAGGTAGATTGTGATGCTAGTGGTAGTGCTATTGGGGCTGTATTAAGCCAAGAAGGTAAGCCTATTGCATATTTTAGTGAAAAATTGAATGATGCAAAGAAGAAGTATTTTGTTTATGATCAAGAGTTCTATGTAATAGTTCAGGCCTTAAAGAAATGGAGGCATTATTTATTGCCAAAGGAATTTTTTTTGTATACTGATCATCAGGCATTATAGTACCTAAATAACCAAGGTAAATTGAATCAGAGGCATATGAAGTGGGTAGAGCTCTTGCAGAGTTATACATTTGTGTTGAAGCATAGAAGTGGAAAATCTAATAGGGTTGTAGATGCACTAAGTAGGAGACAATTGTTGCTTACAGTAATGCAGGTTGAAGTAGTTGGGTTTGATGAACTCAAGAATTTGTACCCCAAGGATCCTGATTTTGTTGAAGCATGGAAAGCTTGTAAAGAACCTGTTGCTGTAGATAGAACCAAGTGGTTAGACTATTTGATTCAGGATGGCATGTTGTTTAAGGGTAGTCATTTGTGCATTCCAAGGAGTTCCATGAGGGAGAATTTGATTAAGGAGAAACACAATGAGGGATGACAGGACATTTTGGTCAGGATAAGACCATTTCCATTCTTAAAGAACATTATTTTTGGCCTCAAATTTCACAAGATGTGAAGAATTTTGTACAGAGTCACCAGGTTTGTCAAGTTGCCAAGGGGTTTAGTCACAATACTGGCCTATATCAGCCATTGCCTGTTCCCTCAAGGCCATGGGAGGACATAAGTATGGATTTTGTTCTTGGATTGCCAAGGACACAAAGGGGTAATGAATTAGTATTCGTGGTGGTTGATAGGTTCTCCAAAAAGGCACATTTCATTCCATGCCACAAAACTCATGATGCTGTCCATATTGCAGACTTGTTTTTCAAAGAGGTGGTAAGACTACATGGTCTTCCAAGGAGTATAGTTTCTAACAGAGATACTAAATTTGTTGGGTATTTCTAGAGGACATTGTGGAAGAAGTTGAGAATAGACCTAAAATTCAATTCCACGCATCACCCACAGACTGATGGCCAAACAGAAGTGGTAAACAAAAGTCTAGGCAATTTGTTGAGATGTTTAGTTGGGGATAAGCCCAAGGGATGGGATTTGATTCTACCATGAGCAGAGTTTGCTTACAATAACTCTATAAATAGGAGTACTAGAAAATCACCATTCCAAATTGTATATGGAAATAGCCCAAGGACTACACCAGAATTGAGGAAGATAGAGCAAGGGGAGAGGACAAGTGTTGAAGCAGAAGAATTTGCTGAACATATCAAGCGTCTACATGAGGAGGTTCAGGGACACATTACCAAGATGAATCAAGAGTATAAAGCTAGGGTTGATCAAAGGAGAAGACATAAGGAATTCCAAGTAGGGGATCTAGTCATGGTGCACTTACGAAAAGAAATATTTCCAGCCAGTATTTACAACAAGCTAAAAATGAAGAAATTGGCCCCTACAAAATTTTGAAGAAACATGACTCAGGAAATGCATATGAGGTGGAGCTTTCAGATAGTATTCACATTTCTCCCATTTTCAACATTGTAGATTTAACAGAGTATCATGATGATGGTGCAGATGAGGAGCTGGTGTTAGAGCCATGTCCAATTTCTATTTCTAAGAAGGAGGAGATAGAAGACATTCTAGATCATCGTATGGGTAGGAGTACCAGAAATAGGTAGTATGAAGAGTATTTGGTCAAATGGAAGGGACGACCGATCGAGGACTCAACTTGGATTTTAGCAGCTGAGGTTTCCCATTTGGGATTTCCTCTACCATTCATAAAGTGACAGGGTCACTTTTCAATCTACTCTGGGTGTCTGATGCAGGAGCATCCAGAGGTATAAGGGCAATCCTATGTCACGCAAAAAAAATGTACTTAGACTTAGTTTCTATTTCATGTGTTTCATTTTTGGACACCCATTTGGGTCAAATAAAGGTTCCAACTCTCACAGTTCAACTATCAGTGTGCTAGAAAATCCTGAGAAAATAGGAGCATGCAATTTGGCCATCATTTTGGTGACCTAGAATGTGTGAATTGGCCAGATGAATGTAATTGTGATTTAGAGCATTCCAAAAAAAGAATCAGGTCAAAAGGCCCCACGGTTTGAAAGTTATTGCAGTTTTTCAGGTTTTGGAGACCTCCTAAGAATGCTTCAAAGTCAGGTTAGGGGCATTGAATGACGTCAAAAAGGTCTGAAAATTGGGGGACAAGAAAATCTGGTCCATAGGGCTATAGAGCGCTTCGAGAGCTTTCCAAAAATGTAAACAGTTCATCAATCGGAGCTACGGTTCAAAAGTTATGCCTCCCGAAAGTTCGATTACCATTTTTGGATTCTTCTAGATTTGCACCAACTTCTAACGCAGATTCTAGCACCTTCTATTTGGTTGGTGGATGCCTACTAGCACTTTCTAGAATGTACTCCTAGTCCTTAACCCTTCGAGGTCTATTTAAGGAGATTCTTGGCATTGTAAAAGGCAGTTCGGAGTGGAGTTTGAGAGGAGGTACTAAAAGGAGAAATTATCTCCAGATTTATGCTATTGTAAGCCCTTAGGGCATGTTTTAAAGATTATTTTCTCTGTACTATTTGTACTAGCTTATTTTCTCAATTAATACAATTTCCCTCTTCTGTTGTGTCAATTTTGTTCTTGGGTTGTGTCCCCATCACATATACTCATTGACTTTGATGATATAATCCTAAATTGTGTCATAATTCTTAGGATCCAAGAGAAGTAGATCATCCTCAATCTGAAATCCCTTTTCTTTATCCACCTTACCATATAATGATTTAAGTTTATCCCAAGCTTCTTTAGATTCAGAACAATTGGTAATGTGAAAGAGGACATCCCCATGTACACAACTCCTAACAGATCCTAAAGCCTATTGTTCTTGTCTTTGCCAATCAATGAGTTCTTTAGCATCAGTAGGTTTGGTGATTGTACCATCAACATAAAGACTATATCCTTTTTCCATTAATCTACTCCATGCAATATCTTTCCATGTAGAATAGTTGTGTGAAGTTAGAGGAGGAAATTTAAAACCCATGATGCAGAAATGAAAAGAGTAGAAAATAGAGACACAAGAACATAGTACAACCCCCCCTTTTCACTCAATCAAAAGACCCCCCAAAAAAGATGCTTTGGCACTTTATACATAGTGCATTTACAATGAGCCACTTGTCAAAATGAACAAAGTGGACTTTCTGATTTTTCTTTTACAACCACCTTATAAGGCTAAAATCTATCACTTAAGCACTATAGCTTAGTTTTAAAACAATTCTAAAAAAGAATCAAAGTTTTACAATGCCGAAAAAGGTCTAATTCTGAAAGTGAGAAATTGGTCCACACAAGAATAGAATTTGACTTCAAATTTGGAAAATAGAAAAAAAAATACGCAGTTTAAAAAAAAAAAAAAACCTAAAAAAGTGACCAGATGTGCCCATATGGATCTTCTGAAGTTGTAAAATGCAGGATTATGCAAGTACAATCACCAAGAAATGAAATTTATACTAAATTTGTGCACCAAAATTAGAAAACAACACCACCACTGGAAAAATCAAGAAATTTTACCTAGTTTCAAAAAAAATTACACTTAAAACGGAGTTTAGATGTCCAAGTTATGGGTGCACAAAGTTGGGCTGCCAAACTGAAATGCAATCTGGAGAGGGTTTTGGAAGGAAAACAACAAGCTTAAATTTTTCAGTCAAATGATCATTGCTGCAGTTTTAACATGTCCAAAAATGACAATCAAATGACTATCAATTTTAACCTATCATTTTGATGATGTTAGCAAAAAAATCCTCACTTGGGGTAATGTGGCAAATGATGTCTATATCGATACTGTATAGAACATATCGATGCTGACATGGCTTGTCCAACTAGTGGATGATGTGGAAAAAGTATTTGAATTCCATAGGATTACAAGACAATTTTGGGTTGGTCAGCTTACTGTCCAATGACATGTGTCCACTGTGTAAGGTTGACTGGGCTCCGACTACCTACATGTTTAGACAGTATCAGTTTGATGCCATGCGGCAAAAAAGATTTTTCTTTGGCATGGGAGGGGTCCATGTGGAGTATGGTGTGGGTGAGAAGAGTAATTAAAATCCCCCACATGGTAGAGAGCAGTCCATGCATCACGCGAAGTTAGCCGACGTGGTAGGAGGTTTTAAAATATTGAGCAGAGTAATAAGTGCCACTGAAAAACCTCGCCACTATCATAATCTAAAAAGTGTGGGCAGGAAAGAGTTCTCAACATTGAAAAAACTTCAAATCACTATCACGAGATTGCAATCGCTAGTGTAAAAGGTTCAGGTCCCTGTAGACTAAAATGTGCCAAAAATGTCGATCCAAACCATGTCACATGCACCAGAGGAAGTAGATCACGGAGGCTAGAGGAGATACAGAGTGCCAAAAATGGTAGATCATAGACAGGAGCAAACAAAAAATCACCGAAGGAGTAGAATCATAGGTTTATCCTACATTCAAAGTGTGTTGTGCTTTCAGAATGTTTAAATGTAGAAAGCCACAGAAAATAAGTGAATTGGAATGTCGATTGATTATGTGGGCTTCACCAGGTTTTGATATGTGTGTCCCGCTATAGTGTATGGCTAGCACATGAAATTGAATAATATGCTTTGTGAATATTAGAAACTCCTTTGTGAATATTCTTGATGATAAGGAATATTCTCTGTGCAAAGTAAACCTCCAAATGGCAGATTCGAGATGTCACTGTTCGAGTTTCAAAAAAAAAAAATTCTTTGTTGGTGCCCAAAAGGGCAAAAAAATTTGAGAAAAATACAAAGAAAATAAATTTAGATCCAAAAATCATCAATTAAATCTGTGAAAAGTGACCAATACCCATACTACAAATCGGGGCCTCCGAGTTCTAATTTGCAAAAAAAAAATTGCCTCACGATCGACTTTAGGCCAAAGTAGGCAAGTTTATAGTCAATTTTCACTAGTTCAATGTTTTGGACACAATAGTGAGGTTAGATCTAGCTCTAGACACTCCTAATTTATACAACACTCCAGATTCGAGTTGAGGTGATGAAGCAAGCGTGGTCTTGAACGGCTATGTGATGAGAAAGTCTCCAAGTTGCTCTAATACCATGTAAGAATTTGCCTAAGGGAAAAATTCACCCAGGAACTAAGAACTCAAACACAAGCACATAGTAGACCAGAAAGAGAGAGAGAGAGTATGATTAGAATGACAATGTATTCAATATGCCATGGTTTATGTAATGTGCAATGTAAAAGTACACTAGGAGTGCTTGCATATAAAGGCCTCTGAGACACATCTAGAATGTCTCATAATCAACACCATGATGTGTCATACAACCAAGCACATGTCCACCAGATATGAGTTATCCTCCATTAAGAACAAAAGTATGTGCAACGATGAGAGAATAAGCCTACAAGGGTGTGATACGCAAAATAGTGTTGTAGACATGATGTGCTTAAATAGAGTTGCGTACTCTTGTGTTCTCTACATGACAACTCACAAAGGTGTGCAAACTCCTAAGTGTCTCACAAAAATAAATAATAAAATAATGCAAAATAATTAAATAATGCATTAACCTAAGTAAACTTAAGTAAGTGTAATAAGTAAATACTTATTTACACCAACAATTACAGTTACTACCTAGAATGAACAAAATTAT
Source organism: Cupressus sempervirens (assembly GCA_028749045.1). Lineage (NCBI taxonomy): Eukaryota > Viridiplantae > Streptophyta > Pinopsida > Cupressales > Cupressaceae > Cupressus > Cupressus sempervirens. Next base: position 225,838,029 of record CM053791.1, read on the forward strand.
AATTATTGTCAGGAAATGGATATATGCTAGTATGATTTGAGCTTTCTATGTTAGTTGAGCATGTCGAAAATCTTATGATAGTTGAGTTTATAAATGTGTAAGAAGTGAGAAATTAATATCAAATTTGAAGTATTACATAGTCAATTTTGGACTCATTTGGACCTATCTAAGTTTGAAGAGTATGCAGATGAATTTCAAAAGGATATTCAAGTGTTTGTGAGCTAGATTCAACTACTACTTGACATCATTCATCATATTCATAAGGTATTTATCTTGTGTCAAGTTACGCTATTTCATTTTTCGTAAACCCTAGTTAGTCAAATATGGTAGCTATCTCTTCTGCAATAGTTAGGAAACAAAGGAATAAAGTTTTCAATGTTTAGTTAATTAGCACTTATGTGAGATATCCCTCATTTCATGCAATTCTTGAGACTACATCCAAAGGGATATCCATTTGTTGTGTTATCCATGATAACAACAAAAGTTTTAGTGGTTTAGGATGTGCATTGTGGTTATACTTGTAATGTTGGAGAGGTTGAAGACATGGAAATTAGAGAAATCTATAGTATGTTATGTGAGAACGGAGTGTTGAAGGAGGAATACAAGATTTTAGAGTGAAGTGGATTAACTCGTGCCCTAGACTTTCCTCAAGTCTTTAAAACTGAATGGATCAAAATAATTTTGAGCTAGATTCATGACAATCAAATTTGGTTAGAGAATGGACTAATCAGAATTTGAAAAATGATTGTGCAAAAAGTGACAGGGTATCCTACCCTAGATAGACTGAAGAGCATGTAGAGCAACATAAAACATGTCATTGAGAAGAACATATGTTTTATGGAACAAGTAAGGGATTTCAATTAACACAATTTCAAATCCCTTGGTAGCATCTATAGTCAAAGTTATAGCTTGCAAATTATTTTAGTCAAGCTGATCGAATAGGGTTTCCTATATGCCAGTTGATATAGGTTATAAAATTGTAAAGAGAGATCATTCTTATGACCTAGCTAAGTTACAAATTCAACAATTATAAAAAAATATGGAAGCCATCAGGAATGCCAAAAGTGCATCTTGTAAGTTTCATTTTTTGGTTCTTTGCATAGTTTTCTATGTGCTAAACATATTTCCCATTTCGGGTAAAATAGTTTGAAAGAAAAATGGGTCAATTACACAATAGACAGAAGAGATCATTAAACAACTTGGAGACAATTTTGAGTTAGTAATGACTAGCTATTTTTGGGATTTTAAGAAATCAATGAAGCAAAGATTGAGGATATCTATATCATTAGTGGAATAACATTACAATAATGTGTGTTTCCTAGTTAATAAAGATTACACATATGTGCAAGTAGAAATAAATAGGGTTACATGATTAAAACCCTTGAAATATGAAATTAATGTGGATCAAGCCTCAACAACAATCACAACTCTACTGGGTGAGGAAATTGACAAGGACACTAGATACTTGGGAAACTATGATGAGGCTAAATCAAGAATAATAATAAATTTACAAACTACCTTAGTAATAAGAAATAAGAAGAAGTTTTTGAAGAACTTTAAAGAGAAGTTTGGTAAAGGGCATGATGAAGATGAAGAAGTAGAAGGTTGAGCAACACTAGAACTTACACAAGGCTTAGGAGAAGACAAAGATGATGATGCTAAAGGTGTCAATGAAGCACTAAAGAAAAATTAAAGGAAGAGGAAAGAAAAGAAACAAGAAGTAGAGAAACCAAAGGATTCTATGAAGGAGTCAAGAAAAAACCTAGTTGTACCGTTAACTAGGTCAAGCACTAGGGCAGCCATTGCATACACTAAAGAAGCTACAAAGCCAAAAGGTAAAAGATGAAGTGTCACTGCAGAGCCAAGCCAGCCTACAAAGAGGCTAAAGAGGAAGTATACATATTAGGAAGATTAAAATGAGGAGAAGACCAAGTCTGATAACTTGAGTCAATTTAAAGTGGTAACCCATAATCCCTCTTCTGACATTGATAACTTGTATGAAAATGTTAAGACCAATGCAAATTTTTTAGGTTTCATGCATGTTGATTTTGATAAGCTAGAGACTATTGAGAAAAATAAGATAGAAGAGTTCATACATGATATGATAGAAACCTTTAAGACTACTCCACTAGAGATTGCCAACTCATTATCAAAGAGTTTATATGAATGAGTTGAGAAAAAGTGTCAATTTAGTTTGACCTCTAAGAGACAAATAAGAGAGGCTACATTAGCCCAAGTTATGTCTACTTAAGATAACAGGATGATGGCTAAATCCATGGAAAAATGTAAGGGGATATTTTCTCCTAAGTACCAAGTATTTTGTATCTTGAGGAAACAAGTAGAGGAGGTGGTAACCTAGAGCACATTGCTTTGGAAAGTCATTTATGGGTTATCCATAGAGACTACAGAGAAAAAAAGAAGAAGAAGAGGAGCATGCATTTGAAAAATATGAGGAAGATAAAGGTGAGAAAGAAAAAAGAAAATCCAATCAAAGAAGATAATATGGAGGGAACAAAAGGAACAATAGAGGAAATGAAAGATGGAGAAGAGGAACAAGATGTACAAGATGTACAAGTGTTGAGGGCTAGTTCCCCACATGGTGACCAAGAAAGTATACATGACTCATTGAGGATCAAGGATGTTCCTAATACTACATCACATACTTGCATCGCCATGGGAGAAGCAACAAGACACATCAAATGTGCCCCTATAAGCTATAGAGTTAAAGGAAAAGGAATCATAGTATCTACATATAGATCAAAGTGAAAATGTTGAGTAGAAGGATGTTGCGACAAAGACACCATCTGCAACAATGCCAATAGTTGTCATTGAAATTAAAGAGGTAGAAGCACAATATATAGGTATATCAGTGTCAAGACCAATAGTTTAGGTTTAACAGCTCTAGTAACTATTTACAAGGATCAAATAGAAGTAAAAAAGGGTAAGGAAGTGAGTCTTGTACCTATTCCACTATCACAAGGTGAAGTTCTGAAAGAAGGTGAAAAGAATTAAGAGCATAAGTTGACTTCTACACCTGGGAAGAAAATTTCCATACAAAGACTAGTTACTTTTCCATTTTCTACATCTCCACTTAGTAGTCAAGCCCTTTAGAGGCCGAGTACATAGGACACACCTCTCCAAATATCAAGGCCTTGTCCAAGCAGGCCAAGAAGTGTTGTTGCTACATCATTCAAGGATGTAAGCTTAGATGAGGTGATTGAGCTACCAAAGTTTGATTTGAGTAAAATCACTATTGAAAAAATGAGTATTCTTATAGATGCTCTATAAAGGAAGAAAAGGAAAGAAATCTTAAGGAGAGAGCATTATAAAATGTAAGTTTTGCATGAAATCAAATAAATATTCATTAATAATGCTTCTACTCTCCTAGAAATTAATGAAAATAAGCCTACTGTAGAGAAATTTGTCACCCTTTTAGAATGGTCTAAAAAGAAGCTACATACAATTTTTTTGGAGAAGACATCTAGTGTTAGTGCAATCAGAAAGGTCGATCTAGCAACCTAGATGGAGAATGTAAAGAAGATTGTAGAGAACATTTCATCTATATACACAAAGCTATACAATGTTGATATATTTCCTAAAGAGACATAGTTGGCTATTTGCCAGCTGTAGGGAGATTTAAAACTCACAAGTACTACACTAAAGAAATCTCCTAGTAATAGTCATTTATATTTCAACAATTATTGTCAACTCAGAGTAGGATTGTCAAGCTACAAGCACATGATGTACATATTAGATCGAATCTGATTAGTATCCATTCCATGTTGACACCACACATGGAAGTACTGCACAAGGAACTACCCTATGCAAAAAAATTGATGAAGAAATATTTCCATATTTCTACACATGAAGGCTTAGTTGACCTTGTTGCCAAGCTAGAAATACAAGTTCAATCTCTAGATGTAGCAATAAATAACTTGGATGCAGTTTTGAAGATCATTTTGAAGCTTCACAAGCTATTTTTGGATAAACACACTATCAATGTACAACCCAAATGAAATCAGTGTAAAAAATGGGGGATTATGAATTTGTGGAGAAAAATATTTGTCAAGGCAGATATCTACTTAGAAGAAGTAATAAAAGAAAAAATAGAAATAAAGTATTTATTCAAGGGGAGTAATAAGGTATGGAGGTTAGACAACATTATTGATACAAATGAAAATTTTGAAATTTTAAATTTTTTTATAATAGTCAAGTAATGAATATACATTGTATTACTTATGCACAAAATAAGGAAGTATATGACATGAAAAAGTGTTTTATCCACTCATGTCAAACGGGGAGATTTTTTATCTCATTTTGGTTTTGACAAGGCAATGACAAAACTCTTAGTCATTATTTAACAAAGAATAGTGAAAACTAATTGCATAGTGCATACTGGGTGCTCAGAGTGAGCTAACCAATTAGTCCAAGCGAAGTGATCAAAGCATGCCAAGTATAAGTTTTGAGATAATAAATGTCGAGTAATCTAACTACTCAGTGCCAAGCACTAGTACGTGTCGAGCATATAGTATGTGACAAGTCACTAAAGTTTCAAGTAGTCTATACATGTCAAGTAATTTAGGTGTTGACCAACAATAAGTTTCAAGTTCTATGGATGCTGAGTTACAACATTTCGAGCAAAGTGAAGGCTGAGTATCAGAGCCTTTGGATGCTAAGTGAACACTTTTTGGCATAGTTGTTTTTTATGGCATAAACCCCCATGTAAACCATTTTGGCCACCATAATCATGAATTTATAATTATAAGACATAATTATGGATCCATATTACAAATTTCAATGTAATGCATGTAACCAATCAAATTTAGGGAAGTTTAAGGTTGAAATAAGGATCAACCACAACCATTGATTTTGACCTAGCCCATCTACACCAATGACTATTTAAGGAGGTAAAATCAAAAAAATTTATGTATGCATGAAGAGACAAATGCTAAGAGATATTAGAGCATGCATGGTGGCTATGATGACCATGATAGAGTTATACAAAGAAGAATCAGTCTAGCAAAAATATAGATGAACATTGAGAGGTTTAGAAAGGATAGATCTAATTGGAAGGATCAAAAGACAATTAGCAAAGAGAAGTTCAGACACTAAGCAGTAGAGTGCTAATTGAAGTGTTAGGTGTTGAATCATTCTAATAGGTGATACAAAGTAAATCTCTTAAATAGAGTAGTCTTAATAGGCTTTTTTAAATCTCTTAACCAAGTGCTTACTTAATTGTTAATTTTAAATCCTTTAGTCAAGGTGAGACCTAATAGTATTGTAAGCTTTTAACAGGGTAGACCCCTCATAGGGTAGATCATGGCTTATGATCAACACTCTGTAACCACAATAGGCTACACACTACAACTATAGGAATGAAGATTTGTGGGTGTCATCCCCACCCCAATTTTACCTTCTCCTTGGAGGGTTTATGGGTAACCAAATTTATTGTGTTATGTGCTATAGATGTGAATCATTTTAAGTTATTTCAATTTATATTTTAAGTTATGAGATGGATGATGGTGATTTTCTTTAGAGGTAAAAAATTTAGGTGTTGATTTACACCCCCCCTCTCATAACTTACTTTCCCATTGTTATTTCCAACAAACTATAGCTACAAAATAAAGAAAAAGAGTATCTTCTTGATATCATATCTTAACAAAAAATTAAAATATAATTTTTTAAAGTATAACTTGAGAGACATTTCATCCACCCCCTACCTTAGAAATGGAATTTGTCTTAGAAGCCAAAAAAATGACATAGGTATGATTCTTTGATTTGTGAGGCCTCCTCTAGGGTAGATGTATGATCATCATTGGGGTCCCATTAGACCCTCTAATAACCAATGATTTGACCCATGAGGGTCAAGACCCACTACTCAAGTGTGCATACATGCTCTAGGGTATGTGGAAGATCATGGTCAACCAAACTATGCTCTTAAGTGGCAATAAAAAATCAGAAAATTAGGGTCATGTCAACTTGATGTGCAATTTTCTACTTATTATTAGCTTTATATCAAAAATTTTAGAGAAAAGAATCTCTACGAAATTAAATCTAGTTTCTAAACTACTAGGACTTATCTCAAAAAATTAAAAATTGATTGGTCATAATTTTTAATTTTAATGCAATATTACAAAACTATTAGAACAAAAATAAGAAGTAGATGTATGTCCAACCACCTTAATCAAAATCAAATGATAATATTTTTAAATAATATTCTAGATATAAGTAGTAGACTCATGCTTGGATGTGCCACATATTTTTGGGTATTCTTATTCTAAATAAATAATAATTAATTAATTTTTGACTTTAGTATTTTTGAAATAAAAAAATTCTCACATTTGACCACCTGAACTAATTCAAAACTTTGAAAATTTTAATTTTTCTTTTTATTTCCTTATAATGGAAGAAACATAGAATGAGATGCATTTTTTTTATTTAATTTTTTTTAAACCATTTGAAAGTTATAGTTGTTTTCCAAGTAGTGTGTCAATCAACACTTTATGCGTAACTCCATTAGAAAATAAGTAATAATTACTTACTAAACTCATAAGTTGACAAACCTTACATTTATGGAAAGATAAGAATATTCTTAAGAAATTCTTTTCATTTCATCAAATTTTGGCAAAAAAAATTCATTAGCAACATGTTTGAAGTTAAAATCACATAAAAACAAGCCAAAAATACAATTTTAGGATTTTTTAAAGTTGACCATATAGGGTTAGTATCAAAAGATATAGTAGACCTTATAAAGATATTAATTATTCTCATTTAGTATCAAGGTGGGTGGGAAAAAATTTGGAATAGATTTTGAAATGGTTTGAGGCATTTTAGAACTACATATTTTTCAGATTACCACTTTTTGGCATATACCCTCTAGTTATATCTTCCATCATTTTCCTATAATGTAGTCGAATAAAAAATATTTTAAACTTTAGGATTATGTCCTCTAATAGTAGATATATGAAAAATATCATTAACACAAGACAAATTGGGTAAAAATGCAAGGTGAGAGGAAACGAGAGCAATATTCTCAAGAATCTCAAAGAGGTTAATATAAATGTGTGGCAACTTACATCCCTTTTCATAATGAATCAGAATTTTTTTGCTCACACTCTAAAATATATATAATCTCCTATAATATTGATGATTCATCCTATAAGCATCTGTATGTTTCTTTTGTTTGTCTTATGTTGTAGGAAAATACTATCGTGTCCTCTCTACATGTTTCAACTTGTCCATAAGCACATTTAAATCTAAAAGTACATCACCCTCCAGACTATACTAACTAAGGAATGTGTGACCTAGGAGACCATACATGGCCTAAAAAAGTGTCAATGTATTCAAAATAAGGTACCAATTGTTTTTATTGTGGTTTCACAATGCACACCCCATTTCTACTACAAATGGGGACCCCCTAATAATTTTCTTTTATTTTCGTAGATCCCTACTCCAAGGCCTAAGTCATTTTAGGGACTCTACCTAAGTCTAGGTCCTACCTAGTCCTCTATCTGAGAAACCTAGATCTAAGAAATGGGAAATTTTGGTCATAAGAGTGAAATTTTAGAGCAAAAGGGCACACTTGTGCACCTAGCACAAGGGTGTGTAGGTTCACTTAATGTGCAAGTGTGAACTTATCTCCCTTTGGTGATGCACACATGTACACATTCTTAGGTGCAGACCTCTAAAGGGTGTACACTATCCTAGACCTATAAAATTCTAGAATCCCTAGCTCTTCTTTCCATTATCTCCTTTGTGCCCTTGAGACCCACATCTCTACACCTTTGAAGGTACAAAAAGTCTACAAGAACACACAGTTGTATATGCTAATACACATCCAAGATGTACATATCCACGCCTATCCAAGATGTGCACATGTGCATCTTTATGTGAAACTACTAAACCTAAACAAGAATTAATACACCTAAGTGAAAGGTGCACACACATGCACCTTTCAGACTCAAAACCTAAAACACCTAGAGGTAATGACGTGCATGTGCACACCTTGCTAAGGTGGACATCCATGCACCTTTATTTAAACACTTGATAAATCTAAGATTAAGGGTGTAGACATGTGCACCCCATCAAGGTGCACATGTGTGTACCATTAGTAAATTAAACTACTTAGCCATTATTGCACATACTATGCAATGTGCATAGTATCACACATGCACATGTGTGCACCCCATGATGGTGCGCCTTTATGGGTGCATAACAATGCACAAAATGACTTTTTTAAGGTTATTAAGCACACCTAGCACACCTATCAAGGTGCACTAAATTTTATATTAGAACTATTAAGGGGGTTTAAGTGGTTTTCTACTATTTTTGTGTTTTGGGTCTTATTTTTTAGGAATTAGGGTTTTTTATGGTTTAATTATTAGCTTTCTAGACTAATTATTTTCTCTTATATGCAGATAAAATAACTTCCTCCTCATCCTTGCTTGCAGAAAAGAATTCTTTGAAACCTTTTTTTTTCAATTTTCAAGAGGCACCAAAGAAATCACACTTTCAAGATGGACATTCAAAGATTAGAGATATTGAGTTAGGACACATACACAAGAACAAATTTCTTTTACTCTACAATAAACCTAAAGAGAGGTCCCTGATGGTGTCAAAACTTATCAAATTAATGTTGGTCAATGCGGTATCTCATCCTACATTAGTGTTATAATTGATGCTTATCATGGCATTGGTAGAAAACTATGTGTCTAAAGAAAGGGTTGTCAAAAGTGTCACAAGGAACTAGTCCTGGACCTAAGACTAAGGAACATTGAGAAAGTATTCCATCTCCCAAGAGCTAATCAAAATGTGAAGATAAATTATCATCAAGCTAAAAGATGGTATAGAGAGAATACGAAGAAGGCCATAAAGATAATACAATTATCATTTTTTATTGATAAAACATGGTGGGACACAGAGCAGGAAAGATAGACATGACTAGAGGTTATATGAAGGATGACATTGGTTATGCCATTCTACTTTTGAGTATAATTATGGGTCTATTGATAGGTGAGCATCTTCACATTTGGATGGTACATTTCATAGAGACCATAAAAATAACCAAAATTCCAGTTGATTGGGCCATTATACTACTTGAAAACTTAGATGAACAACTGATAGGAGATAAAGATGACCCACAAGATTTACATGACATCATATTTGGTGTACTTATTGGTAGCAAGGATAATTCACTATCTAAGACTGTATAAGAAGGGAAGCATGCAAGATGCCAATGCTTGACCCTATGTGGTATATCCTCAATTTCTAAAGCAGGAGATCTCAAATTAGAGAAAGGAATTATGGATAGTTTATGATGCTTTTATATTTGCAAACATCTAATTTATGGAGGGTGATTATGCTAGGAGGATGTCAAAAGAGGCAGTGACAAGGATTGTAGAGATTGACACCTATTACATCAAATTAAAAAATTTCACTTACCTAAGAATAGATATTACGATGGTTAATCTAAAGAAACTCATGAGATATTCATTAGATAGGCTCATTATATTGGAGATTGCAAGACAAATCATATCTACAAATGAAAAGGCGAGAAAATAACATAAGAAGACATGGGTATGGCCTATTATTATACGTGCATTTTAGGTAAAGCAAAAGTAGGATATCATGACTTTTGAATGTGAGTGGGATCAATATCCCTTGGAAGATTACAACTCCCCTCTTCCCTATTTTGACAATATCGGAAGAGTTTGACATTTGGTAGGGAAGTAGTATGTGCATGAAGATTCCATTGAATATCATTAGATGAACATAATAGATGACTATGATAGTCAAATAAGGGATCATTGTAGGATGACTCTATATCTAGCATGGAGTGCCTTAAATATAAAAGTCCCAATCAAGGTTTTTCAACAAGACACTCAAGATGTCTTGAATCCCTTGTATAAAAAAGATAAGATATATGATAGGCTAATTATAAATGTGGAGATTGATAGGGATGAAAATTTAGATATAAACCATAGGGCTAGGAAAACAATTCAATTAATAAGAGATTCAATCAAGAAGCCTTTTAACCTTGACTCTGTTCCATAGACTATTACCTTTTAGGCTACAATATGCCCAATTAAGGGTAAACATACAAAATTTACAGTACCAATATTCCCTGCTCAATCTCCAGTTAGGCTAAAATGGTATATCTATTAGAAATGAATAATATTGAGTGGAGAGGTGAATTAGTAGTGTACAACCTTTTGCCCATAACATAATATTGTTAATTACTTTATAACTTCCATTGGAAAGTAAACAAACAATGTTGAACAGTAATTAGAACCATGCACATAGAGAACTCATAACACCATTATTTGTTAACTAGGGAAACCTTGGCCAAGGGAAAACTCTAATGGGGATGATACCCACAAGATGATTCACTAAACAATAGGATCATGTTAAGGATATAATATCACAAGTCCTTGTTAGAGGACTAGACATTGTTAGAAGCCTCAAACCTATTAAGATTTTTTAGAACAATTACAGTGTATGCAAGAATAGCCCATTACCCTAACATGCAATTATACAATTCAATTCCTTCACAAGATAGGTATACATACAATACTTTCTTATCTATTCTAACTCACACTTTCTCTAGTCTTACATTAGATTTTGCATCATATAAGGCTTGTACATAGTTCTCAGAATAGTTTTCATGTCATATCTAATCATGCAACTTCCTCATTATTGATGCAAGATAGGATCTTTACTTATACCTTACATAATCACAAAACTTAGCACTATCATCCTTCATGTCTTCATATACTTAGCATAATAGAAAATTACTTATGGAATAATATCCACCTATTCAGCTCAAAATAACTTAGTAATTATTTTACAAGAAAAATAACTCCTAAAGTCATACAACTCTATTTATAGCTATGTTTTGCACTATTAAATTCCCACACTGTTAATCTTACTATACTTGTCCCATACTATCTATACACATCTGCATGCTAGAACACATCATCATGCTTGTGTCATGAATCTTCCCTCAACTACACATAAGCTAACCCTCAATGCATCATATGTATTCTTAAGATCTACTCTCTAAACTACTGTGAACTATCTAATACTTAGACAATATTTAGTGTATAAATGCATAAATAAAATATTGGATATATATTTCCATAAATGACAACCATCAAGAAATATAATTGACCATATTTGCAACAATCTCCCCCTTTGGCATTGAAAAAAATATTTGGTCAAATTGGCTAAGTCCCAAAATGATGGCATACATAACAAGAACAAATAAAAGTAACTACACAAAATTGCCTTCAAAATATAACAATTTTATTCTTGTTTTGATGGATCATCATTACATTCCTTATCACTTCTTTACATTGATACATACATAAGCTCTGCATTACATATATATTAACATCTATACAAATTTTCCTCTACAGAATACTCCCCCTTTGATATCATAGGTAAAGGTTCCAAAACTTGTATCTCAAAAACTTGTTGCCTATTGTTGGTTAGCTTGTCATTCTTGATATGCAATCTATGAAATCAATCTTTAGTTTGTCCAAGTCCTTCTTCTAGTTCCCTTTGAGTATATCCAATATACTAATGAGTGGATAAAGTGGATAAGATGCTACTTTAACTACACTCAAGTGAATATAGGAAAATGTATCATAATAATTCTTTGTTGAAAGACATTCCTCTAGTTGCCTCTACAAAATTTACAACTTTGGTTGCTAGATATTCTGTGGGAATAGATAATCTTCATATTACCTTCTCTTTGTCATATTCAATGCCTCTAATATGATTGTGAATCTTCTCAATTGCATTTTGAGAGTCTTCAATTTTGATCTCTAGTAGTTTTAATCTTGTAGTGAGTGTCTGAAGCTCACTCATATGGCCTATGATCTTTGCATCAAAATCTAATAACTGTCATACATTGTGCACTATCCATACAACTTATTACTTTTAGAAATACACTTTATCAATTCCTTGATGTTTCCATCAACTGCCTTCAAACCATTGTGCATATTGGTTTACACTATGTTGAATAGGGATGCATCATGATTTTTCTATGATTGCACCAGTGCTACTTTAACTAAGGTTGTGAATTCCCTATCAAATTTCTTCACCAACTCTTTTTCCTTGGTTTTCAAGTCTAGATTTTATATAGTTGTGGAAACAATCTTTTTTCTTCACTCCAAGACTTTAGCAAGAGTTTTGTCCAAAGATTTAACAATTTTATTCTTCTTGAATAACTTGCTCAAGGTGCTCATTTGTTCCTTCTAATCATGATCATCAAATGGGATAGATACTACTATTATTAATGCTCTAGCTTCTTATACTACTTAAGGTATAGTAGCCTTTATCTTCTTTTCCTCTATTTTCTTCTTTTCCTTAGCCTCTTTTTTTCATCTTCTTCTTTCTTCTTCTTTTCTTCTTCTTTTCTCTTTTCTTTTTTATTTTTCTCTTATTTTCCTCTTCTTATTTCCTCTTCTTCTCTTGTACTTCCTATTCCCTCTTTTCTTGTTCTTCCTTCTTATTTTTCTTTTCTTCCTCATCATCAGAACTAGCATAAGCAGTGATATTTATGGTATTGCCAACAATGTTTGCTCCATACCTAGTAAATGGGTTCTCCTTCATACCCACAGTTATGTGTCTACTATCCACTTGCATGGATTTAGCACCCATAACAATGTAAGGTGGTGATAGTGCTTGTTGTGTCCCTTCTACCTCTTCCTCTTCATTGGAAGGTGTTTCTACCTATTCATATACTAGACTTCTGGCCTTTTTCTTGTACACTTACATTAGGCACTGAGGACATATACTTTACTATAGCCTCCTCTATTTCCTTCCTAAATTCTTCATAATTACCTCCCATCAAAATAATTGATCTTCTTTTGTTCCTCATCAAGGGCTCAATACCCTTCAAAATTTTGTCAAATTCTTCTTGTGATCCAAAATCACATAACATATTTATTGATTTGATTCTCATATTCAAATCTTCTTCTACTGCTCCTCTCTTTCTATTTATTAACCTATTATATAGGTCTCTAGAAATTTTACTCTGAATACTTTCAAATCTCTTAATTCTGAAAATCATGTTTCTTATGGTGGCATTCTCTAATTGTCTCCTAGGCATACTACTATACATGCTATAAAATTTATTAACTAAATGAAATTGTCATCATTTATGATCTACATGTTTAGATTCTCTAGCTTTTGCTTCTATGACTTTTTTCCTATAGTTTTCTTAGCTTCCTATGCATCTTGTTCAATAGGTTTTTCTTTAGTATCATCTTATGAGATTTTAGAACTTCTCACTTGCATGGATTTTCTTCTCTTACTAGGCATATTGATGGTCTTCTATACTCTTTTCATTACTTGAGGTGTAGATTCTTGCTTAATTTTCACCAGTCTTCCTGACTTCCTCTACATAGTAGGTGCTTCCACCTTTGGATGCCTCCTTGGTTGTTCAAAGCTAGCTCTTATTTGTTGTATTTGTGCAACTATTGAATATAGTGTAATAGGATCTTTCACATATCATTATGTGATCATTACTCCCTCTAAGGATCCTACCACTACAACAAGTGTTGTTGCTAACAATTAGATAACCCACTGGCCTTCATTTCTAGTGCAATTACCTTTAGCTCATTGAATTCTTGTCTTGACATACCAAATTCCTTGAGGATAGAATCTATCTCTTTTTCTACTTTCTTCTTTCTCTCTCTACTATAGAGATTAGATTCTACTATCCTTAGTCTTTTATTATATGTTCCCCGTGTAGGATGTTAAGTGTTGTACTCACATTCTAGTATGATCTATGTATAGATTTTTATCAATTATGTGCTCATCTCATAACCCATAGGCTCTATGAATGTTGCTCTAGGTATCACTACTTCCATGAAAGTGATGTTAGTCTCCACCATGAAGCATAAATCATCCTTATATTTTTCCACCATAGAGGGAGGTATCCTATACCTTAGTTTCATCTCAAACTAAAATTTTTTCATCATTCTTTCTATATTAATGTCTTTGACATTCTCAAGCTTGGATCTATAGCATTGAGTCACTATCTTCACTGTGCACTCATGACTATCCCAATTGATTATTTTAGTAAACTTCTTTGTAAGATAAAAGAACAAATTACTTAGTAAGGAATCAAATATGAACATTGTGCATTTTATTTTCTTTATCTTTGTAATATTATCCAATAGTTACAATTTGATAATATCACACAAGTTTACTTTCCATCTCTCAATGGCCATTACATATGTTGTATTGAGAAATCCAACTGGTATGGAGTTAACCCTTAATCCATGGTTCAACTTGTACCCTAAAATATTGGTTAACAACTTAACTCCTTTATCATGAATAGGATCAACTTTCATATTTCTTCCATCAAACATGCTTTTAGGTTCATTTCAACCATTTTCCTGACATTTGTCTCATTGATATGATTGCAACCTTCATTGCATTATCATATAACCTTGTGAATTAGATCATTGTTAATGATAATCTACGCATCACCCAACCAGAACATATCATCATGTATTCTACTCAAAATGATTTTTGGCCATTCATGATTATTGAATCTTAGGTGGAACATATAGGGGAGAGGACCTAGTATCTGAGCATGTTTCAATGGTTGTTATAGGAATTGTTGACTAAATACCAACACTTACTAATTTAATATCCATTATTTTTGACAAGATTGTACCAATAGTTGTGACTTTAAATTTGTTCTTGTTAATGAGACTACCCATAATTGAATGAAAAGTGTCTCTTTTCCCAAAAGAAACCAATAATGTGGTGCCACATTAGCTACACAAGTATGGGGGTCTCTAATGCACTATGATTTTTCTCACTTTTTTTGGGGCTATTTTGGACACCTTGGTAAAAATCATGCTGATGTGGCATCATATTTGATGATGTGGTTGTGAAACCTTAGTTATAAGTAGGGGACTCACAAAGTAAGCTACTGAAAAAAAATAGAAGTGATTTGAAATTTCAACATAAGATTGTAAGAAGCATGAAGTTAGGGTGCTCAACTACTATGTCCTCTCCCCTACTTCATTAAATTCAAATCTTCAAGGTGTGCATATTTATATTTTAGGGATAAGTCATTATTGCACATGACTCCTAAGTCCTTGCAAATTTCATCATGTCCTATGCTCTCAATATTACAATGTATATAACTCTGTATATCTTCTATGTGTAATACACTTTTTAGAATTTGTGAAAATGCACCTAGTAGATCATCTAATAGGGGTGCTTCTTGAACCAATACCTTGATCTATCACTAACATCATACACTCACTAACTAGCCATTTCTCTATAACTCTAAATACTGTAATAAACTAGATTCAATACTCCATAAAATACCTCAAATTTGTGATTTAGGGATTCTACAACTTTTGGCTTTAAAAAATTTACTTTGCACTTCATTTTTTGTCAAATTTCTCTTCAATTCACTCAAGACACTTTACATGAACAAATGGTACACTAAATCTCAGTAGAGATCCTTAAATCATTTCAAATCATACTGCACATTAAATGTGTATCTACCACAAACTCATAATATTGTCTCTATTTACTAGTGACCTTGTTCTTATAATTATCACTTATTGCAATCATATCAATACTTGGACACTTGACCATAGCTTCATTTCTATGTCTTCTACCTTCTATTAATTACACAATCTCTAAATCGCTCTCTAACATTAGTTTTGACCAATTGATGCTTTGCTACTTCTATAATAGTCTAATTCAAATAGGTTGAGCCACAAACAATGTGTGAATTCAACTTTCCATCAAGTGCATCAAATAATTTCTTTTCTAATAATATATGTGAACTCCTTGAATTACAAGGCTTCAAAAATTCTTCTTTGAATTCCTCAACATGTTCCTTGACTACTTGATTCTGATTATTTTTACTTCTATTTTCATTCCTTCTATCATTCTTGTTGTTGTTCCTTATGTGATTAGGGTTCTTGCTAAAGTTCCCTCTATCCATTGTACATAATATTTTCATGTATCCAAAGTTATTTCATAACTCACATACAATTGCATTTCTCCTCTGATTATTTTCATTCTAACTTTCAAGTGCTCTACAATTTCTTGCAATGTGTCCAAGATTGTTACATTTGTAACAAACAAAACACTTTCTCTCACCATTAGGTTTCTCTCCATCATTACGTGTTTTCTAAGATCTACCTCTTCCATTACTTGTAAGGTTAGTATACCTAAACATTCTACTATTTCCATTATTATTAGCAAATTTATGTTTCTTACATTCTATAGCCTCGTGTCCATAACCATGACAATTATAACAATACAAATTAGTAATAGGTTTAAAAGACTTACATGTACAATATCTCTTCATATGTCAAAATTCATTACATATGTAGCATCTACCTCTAAAATCATGTATTACCTCTTTGGAAGATTCATCTTTCCTAGGTTCTTCAACTTTCTCTATTGTTCTATGTTCATCAATTGTTTTGTCAATTCAATTTTCTCAACTTCATTAGACTACTTGAAATTTTCTCTAAGGATTTCTACTATAGAAGTTAGTTCCATCCTAATCTCATCTTTCTTTGTTGAGTTCTCTCCAAGAAGATATCTAAGGCATGTCTTGTCATAAGAAGGTCTTTGATGAAATATCTATGCATAAATTTTTTCAGAACTTGTGTAAAGTTTTTCTAACTGCTATTTTTCTTGTGTTAGCTCTCCTTTCAAAATGATTTTGTATTTTTCAACCTCTACATGCTCTATCTTAATAGAATATAATTTAGATCTCACTTGACTCAACTGAGATCTAAAGTTTGTGTTCTCAAATTTTAGAAAAGGTTTGCTCTTATTGCCACTAGTCTTAAGACTCAACTTTAGTTCAACAATTTTTAGCTCATATTTCAAGATCTCATTCTCTTTCTTGATGCTTTATTTATCATCATTATCACAAGTTTGGCTAAAAAAATTTGTGCCATATTTAAGGTCATCAATTTCATCTTTCAGTTTGCCAATGTAAACATGTGCATTTTTATATCTTTCTTTCAAGTTATCTCTCTCTTCAGTAAGAAGATCAATCTGTTCAAGGGCTTCTTCAAGATTCTTCTTCATCTATACCATATTCACTCAGATCTTACTTAAGCTATTAAGCCTCTTTGAATTAACTATGATATAATACCAACTATTAGAAATAGATAATACTAAGAGGGTGAGGGGTGGGGTGGGGAGTCAATCAATATTGTATAATCTTTTGCCCACAACTAAATATTGTTGATTACTTTATAGCTTGAATATGAAAGTAAACCAACAATGTTGAATATTAAATATAACCATGCCCATAGAGAACTCACAACACCATTATTTTTAAACTAGGGAAACTCTAGTCCAAATAAAACAATGGTGGGGATGATACCCGCTAGATGATTCACTAAACAAAAGGATTCTATTAAGGATATTGACCATGTTAGGAGTCTATGAAATAAATATAGTGTCTTAAGTCCTTGTTAGAGAACTAGGCCTTGTTAGAAGCCTCAAACTTTTTAAGAGCTGCTACAACCTTGTTAGGAGTTGGTATAATAGTTAAAATGTATGCAAGAATAGCCCACTACCCTTACACACAATTATACAATTAAATTCACTCACAACATAGGTATACATACAATACTTGCTTAGCTATTGTAACTTGCACTTGATCTAATCTTACATCAGATTTTGCATCACTTAAGGCTCATAGACAGTTCTCATAATAGTCTACATGTCACATCTAATCATGTAACTTTCTCATCATCTATGCAAGATAAGATCTTTACTTATACCTTGTACAATCATAAAACTTTGCACTGTTGTCCTTCACGTCTTCATATGCTTGACATAACAGAATATATATTATGGAATAATATCCACATAGTCAGCTCAACATAACCTAGTAATTATTTCATAGAAAAAATAATTTCTAAAGTTGTATAGCTCTTTTTACTACTATGCTCTATTTTGCACTTTTAAATACTTGCATTGTTACTCTTACTATAACTCACATTGTATTGTCTATACACATTTATACACTAGAAAACATCATCATGAATGTCACAAAGCTTCTCTCAACTATACATAAGCTAACTCTTAGTGTATCATCTATACTCTTAATATCTATTCTCTGAACTACTACAAACTATCTAATATTTAGACAATTTTCTATCTCTAAATGCACAGAAGAAATGTTGAATATGTGTTTCCATAAATGAAAACCATGAAGACATATAACTAACCATACTGTCAACAATATTAACATGACAATGATGTTGGGTACTTTAGAGAAGATAAAGGAAAGAGGGTAAAAGAATAGATTTGTGTCACCATTTCAGATACCAAAACCTATTTTGGTCAAATATCAGTTTACTATCAAAACTTAATTTGTTACAAAAATAAAAAATACCATTTTGTAAATCTCAGATTCATCCAAGGTCCCTAAATTTGAAGAGCCTCAAAATGAAGAAGCATCTTAGGCTCAAGATACTACTCATGTGTCCCCACAAGAACATGAATAGGAATAGGAACCAGAGTAAGGAGCACAAGAGGTGACAAGGTGAACCCACAATAATGGGTTCCACTTTAGTGGGATGAACAAAAATGAAAAAAATTGTAAAATGAGAAATTGAGTTTACCATATGTTCACGCAAACATGATTTGCATGTTCGCGCGAACATGTGTTCACGCGAACATGGTAAACGTGTTCGTGTGAACACCATGTTCGCACGAACATGCAAAATCACAAAAATTTTAACCTTTTTTTCTTTTTTTCTCTTTTAACTACCATAATTGCAGGAGAATGATCTCCTACTGTAAAATAAAAAATGTCAAAATGTGCTACTCAGAGCAAGCTTTCCAACGACTATAATTTTATTATATAATTTAATCATTAAGACTTTCAAATATGAGTTTAACTCATTATAGGTTCATTACCGATTGAACATCAACTGACTTTGACACCTCGAGAAAATTAGTAAATTAGGTCAAAAAAATTTTGAAAAATATGGAGGCACTGGCTTATTGAGATACCTTTCTATTCAAAAAAAAAAATGGTTTATGATAAATTGACTTCAAATTATCTGTGTCAAACGGAGCGTATGTCTGAATTATTGTTCATGTCACTTCAAAACTTCATAAACTATACAATATTCAACAAAAATAAATCAAACCAAATGCAGACACTGGATATTGATGTTACAAATCTAACGCTGAAAGAATTACTTCATTCTCATTTTTAGAAAAAAAGTTATGTGTGTCAAACGGACTGTCACTTTTTAAAATATTGAATTTTATTATGTACCACTTTTTGGAGGAGATAAAAAAAATTTCCATAAATAATTTTTTTTTTTAGATTAAAAAATATGGTTACAAAGTAGGAACAAAGTACTCAAAATAACTAGTTTATGTCATCTTGAAATTATTTATAGTTTTGGAGATATAGTCACTTGAACATGACGTTTGTTGCAAAAATATTGATTTCAGTGTCAAAATTGGTCAAAAAGTGGAACCCATTATTGTGGGATCACCCGAGTCCACCACCTACTAAAGAGGAAAAAGCCTCTCCTTTAGTTGCTAAGAAAGGTAGGGTTTGACTTATTGTGAGGAAAAGAAGGAAAAAGTTACAAAATAGGGTTATTCCCATCCCTCAAGTGCTTGAAACCATCTTTGAGGTGGATGATGTAGATGCTTTGATAGAAGATGATATCAAACAAGCATTCAGGATTGAAAAGGTTCTATTGGAGTTGGACACTAAATTGCATGATTTTGTGGATATTCATATGGTGAATAGTAACTATTCAAATATATTTAAGGATAAGTATAAAGTGTTGGATTTTCCAAAATTTTCCCAAGTGATAGAGATTATAGAGAAATTCAAGAGCAAGCATCTAGACCTAGCTCTAGTATAAAGAGGAAGACAATCCAAAAGTTATAATTTCAATTTTGACACTTTGGAAAATTTTGGATTTTTTGAGCATACCACCAAGGTGTGCAAGGTGCATTATTCCTCAGGTGCACCGACAGTTAATTTCCAATTTCAAATTTGGAGCTTTCCATGCACTTGAAACACATTCTAATAGTAGTTCAACTCCTAAAAATGCTTGGAGAAGGTCAAGCCTTCATTTTTAGATTTTCTAGTGACTCTCAGATCCTGTTACAACTTCCTTATCCTTATCTACTACCTTTTTATTTGTTTTATATGTAAAGGCTCTAGTACCCATTAATTGATATAAACAAGGGTGGAGTCCTACATAGCACCATTTAGAGAGTCAGTTTGTACATAATTAGATTTTTTTTTATTAGTTTAGAAGCATATGTTTTCATTAAGAGATCTTTCACTCTCAACAAAAATTGACAAAATTATTTCTTATAAATTCAAGAATGTAGCATGTATTCCAATCGTATTAGTGCTCTCATTCCGATTGTAGTTATTCTTGCAAGAGTGTGTTATTTTTTGTGGATTCTTGTTCATAATAATAATGGAGCCAATCATTTTTTTTGTGTTGATTTGATTGTGTGATATTTTAGTTTTGGATTTTTCCATGTATTAACAAATTTCACCGATGTACCAAGTTTGAGAAGAGATCAACTTATTACTCCTACATAGCTTCTGGTCTCACATGATTACATTTTCTATGGCCTTGTGATTTGATGAGAAGTCAAACATCTTACAATTTTTTTACCAAATTCCCATTGATGATTGCATCAGTGGAATTCAAGAAATGTTGCTCCTATTTTCATTGGTTTCCTACCAAATCTTTTCAATGATTTAACTCATAGATGTGTTATTATTGTGGTTTATTAGGAATTTCACTTTCATGCTATTTTCTTTCATCTCTTATTACCTTATCTTCATTATTTTCTTTACTAACACTTCATTAATTTAGGGATTCATATAGTTGCATTGTTAGAATACATTCATTATAAAATATAAAATACCAAAAACATATATCTTTTGTGGTTAAGTTTGAAATAGAAAATAGATCGAATGTCTTATCCAAAATTGGCCAGAATCAGCAAAGACCTCTCTATGAACAAACACATTTATCTTACATTGACCAGATTCCAATAGGTCACAAAATTGCCCAAAACCTTGGAGTCGATCCTAGATAAGCTTTTCAAGAGAGGAATTTGAAAGGATTCATGTCATTAGGGATTGTGCAAAATGATAGCTCAATAGAAGTGTTGCTAGAAGGAGTGCAAGAACCATACAGAATAGAAAAAATAACTTGAAATTTTAAAATTCTACAATTTTTCCAAGTTCAAAAAAATTTCATTGGTCACTATCTAAAGGTGCACAAGGTGCACCATAATTTTGAGAAAATATGCTTCTAGAGAGGTAACTTTTTCTAGATTTGATGCAAGGTGGAAGATCTTGATCCAATATCTTCATTTTAGTGAGCTTTGAGATAGTTAGATTGTGAGTCTAATTTCATAGAACTTATTTGTTTTCATAAGCCTTAGAGTGCCAAAGGATTTTCCAAAATTCTCTCACTTCCATTTAACATTTTTTCATCTTTCTCAATTTTTCATCCAAACTAACCACCCATTGTTCTACCAAATCTTCCATCGATGGCCTTCTTTGCAAACATTGTAGACTCATCCATTTGTAATGAAGAGATTGGGAAGATCTAATATAGTTCTCTTATCATTTCTTGGTAATTTTATCTTAGAAAAATGATTAGGCCATTATTCATTAGAAATAATTTAGCCATTGCGAGTCTAGATAAAGTAATTCCTCTACTTGAACTCCCTTCACTTCTATTTTTGGAATGGCTTCTATTAGAATACCTAGCTTGTAGTAGATTGAACGCCAAGACATTTTAGACTATATAGATGCAGATCATGAGTTCTAGGTTAAGGATAAGAAAATGTCTAGATTTAGAACATTTTTTCTTCAAATAAAGAAGTGAGTGAGGGTTCTTGAGAGGTGAGGCAATAGTTATGCAATGACATGGACAAATTTCAATATAAATAGGTTTTTTATTTTGGAAAGTTAAAGTTGTCATAATTAGTTTATATAACCTCTAATTCAAACTCTTTTCATCTAAAAAATATTTGATGATTCTAATTTCAATTGTAATTATATGAATTTCAGAAATTAATATATGGACGCTATTTTAAGATTGTATTTATTTGAAATAGGAAAACAAAATATGATTAGATATTTGTAGAAATAATTTTATATTTTTTTAAAAATTTTCCACTTCTAGTGATTCACAAAAATGTTCAAATAATAATTTATAGAAGGTGCTAAATATTTCTTAAATCTATTTGATATGTTCCTCTGAAACTTAATGGAAAAAATGTTGGCGCAATTACAAAATTAACAAGTGCCATGTAGTGGCTTATATTTTTTGTAAGTTGTAATAATCCTTTTTTTGGTAAAACTAAAAAATTTGTACTATATCATGAAAATATTTACATCATTTTTTCTCAAGTTCAAAAAGGGCTTGTGGATGAAAGAACTTGTAGGAAAACCTCCACATCCTCACACAAAAAAGACAACATTCTTAGCAAGACCTAATAATATCCTAAGAAACCTACTCAAATCCCCAAACCAAAAATGGCAAAGTAAGAAACCCAATTATAAAATTATGTTCATAGAACCCCCATCAGATCAAAGTTATTTTAAGATGGTAATCATTTGAAACATGAAAATAAAATATGATTAAATATTTGTAGAATTTTTTTTAAATTTTTTTTTTTTGTTCCACATCTAGTGATTCACAAAAGGGTTGAAATAATAATGTATAGAAGATGTTAAATATTTCATAAATTTTTTTGATATGTTCATTAAAACCTAATGGAAAAATGTTGGCACAATTACAAGATTAACAATGTTATGTAGTGGCCCCTTTTTTTTTAAGTTGTAATAATTTTCCTTGAGGGTAAAACTTTAATATTTATATTATATCGTAATAATAGTTATGCCATTTTTTCCATGTTTAAAAAGGGCTCATGGAGAAAAAATAAGTAAGTTATTATAACTTAACGTTTATTGAAATATATGAAATAATTTAAATAAATATAAGTAGAATATAGGTAATAAAAGTTTGATGGAAATAATTAACTTAAAATAAATGATCATATAATATTAAAATAATTACATTAGTATAAAAGTAATGTAAATAATAGTATTTAAAATATTTATATACATTTTATATATAAATAAAATATAAGTAAGAAAAAAATGATGAAGTAGTCTGACGAATATTAGTTGTAACAAAAAAAATTTTAGATTCCAAATTGAATAAATTAGTTACATGTAATTTCAAATAACTAGAACCTAGAGCTACAAGTAAGATACTTAACATAAATTTAAAATATATATATATATATATATATATATATATATATATATATATATATATATATATATATATATATATATATATATATATATATATATATATATATATATATATATATATATATATATATATATATATATATATATATATATATATATATATATATATATATATATATATATATATATATATATATATATATATATATATATATATATATATATATATATATATGTATGTATGTATGAGAATTTTAGAATATTGCCTCATAATATGGTTACAATTAGAGCTTCCTCAAAATTTGCTCCTATAAAACCCAAATATATTATTGCATTAAAATAATACTATTGTAACGCCCCACTCGGGTACCCAAGAGAAATAAACATAACATATTACAATGTTTACTGTACTATTTTTTAAAGGTTTGAGCAACATCAAGATAACATTAATGCCGAAGCAATATGAACATACACATCAAATACACATTAGCAATTACTAATATAGTTTCCATTCCTCAAGTGTTCCTTTATGTTGAGTCACATTTATGAAGTTTAAATTAATTAGTTTAATTTTCAAGTACAATGTCTCATGATCATAAAGAAATAATAGATACATAATCACATAAGCAAAGCATAAGTATAACTAATACAATGAAAGTACATCTAGTTAATAACATCCACTGCACATGTCGCAAAGTATGTGAGAATAGATACAATACATCAGAATACATGATAGCATATATACATCAACTGAAAAGAAGTCTCTAAGATAAGAAATAAGAATGATAAAGGTACATCTCCTGCAATGAACATCCATCAGCTAACAATATGAGGGGGACCGAAATGGTAAGAAGACACTACCTCCCAATCATGTGGTTACCTATACAAGCTTCCACTCCCACTGTGGAGGGAAGATAATGAACAATCCACATACAGCTAATCAAGGAATTCCTAATAGCCAAAATTACCTCAAAGGTAACACATGCTACTCAAGAAGATAAGATAATCCAAAAAGAAAGAACACTCAATCCAATACCAACACCACATAACCAAACATCATATATTAACCAAGTACAAATTGAATACCAAGATCATAAGATAAAGTCAACGAAAGATATACACCTCAAGTCAAGAACCACATGTCAAAAGTACATCATCCATAAATCACCAATCATCATCAATGAAAGTAAATAACCATAGTAAACACATCCAACAATAAGTACACCACCAGAGGTACACAAAATCTATAGAGGAGACTTAGGCTACATACTAGGGAGTGTCATCACATGGCTACTTGAATTAGCCCAGACTAGTCTCTCAATAGACCCTAGACCCTCAAGCATTGAGTTACCCTAGACTAGTTACTCTAAACCTTGGACCCTCAACATGACACATGTGAAAACTAGAAAGCCCTCTCAAGAAGACAAGGAAATCATCCCATTCCCATCCTTAGTCTATACAAGCACTCAAGGCATAGGTAGGGAAAATATCTCTAACTTATCTTTTTAGTGTGTTTCCCACCAAAATATTAATTTTGAATGTCTTATCCAAAATTTTCTAGAAGCAGCAAAGACCTCTCTATGAACAAACACATTTATCTTACACTAATCAGATTCTAGTAGGTCACAAAATTTCCCAAAACCTTGGAGTTGATCATAGATTAGATTTTCAAGAGAGGAATTTGAAAGGGTTCACGTCATTAAGGATTGTGCAAAATGATAGCTCAATAGAAGTGTTGTTAGAAGGAGTGCAAGAACCATACAGAATAGAAAAAACAACTTGAAAATTTAAAATTCTACAATTTTTACAAGTTCAAAAAATTTCATCAGTCACTATCCAAAGGTGCACAAGGTGCACCATAATTTTGAGAAAATATGCTTCTAGAGATGTAATTTTTGCTAGATTTGATGCAAGGTGGAAGATCTTGATCCAACATCCTCATTTCACTGAGCTTTGAGATATTTAGATAGTGATTCTAATTTCATAGAACTTATTTGTTTTCATAAACCTTAGAGTGCCAAAGGATTTTCCAAAATTCTTTCACTTCCATTTAACATTTTGTCATCTTCCTTAGTTTTTCATCCAAACTAACCACCTGTTGTTCTACCAAATCTTCCATCGATGGCCTTCTTTGCAAACATTGTAGAATCATCCATCAACTTCACAAGTGTGCACAATGGCATTCATAAGAATTCTAATAAATTTTTCCCAAGGTTCATCTATGGAGAGACAACAATAGTTGAAGATCACATCAAGGTATTCAAAGGAATTTGCAACCAAAAGCAATTTCCTAATGAGAATGTGGTTCTTTTCTTATTCCCATACTCATTGGGATAAGTTTATTTTAATTGGTATGTCAATTTATTGCTAGGATGCATCAAAGATTGAGATACTAGTGAAAATTTATTTTTGGAACAATTCAAAACTTTCATCAACCCAACATATCACAAATTGGAAATGTTGTACACTATACTACTTAAAGCTATAATTTAGATTTATTTCAATTCTATGGACCATCTTACAACCATTTTCATAAGAAGACTTCCTACTATAAATATCAACACATTAGACAAGGTCTTCTTAGGAACATTTACCTTCATGAAACAAGCCAATCATAGTTGAGGAGGATTGATGACCACAACTCAAGCTATTACCATAATACCAACGTATCCTATTGGAGAACCAGTGATTCCTAGCAAATTAATACTAATGAGTCCAACTCTACTAGAATAGGGACACACTCTACAAGTTCCAACTTTAACATACCCAAGATATGAACCTTCAAAAGATTCTTTCTTTGAGCAAAAGGCGACAACATCTATTGAAACAAAAAATAATGTTGCATCTAAGCTTGGTCAAATGGAGAAACCCACATCTCAAATTACCAATGAGTTGAACCATTTGAGGTTTTTTCAAGGATAGAATCACATATTTTAGAGAAAAAATGTTGGTCCCTACAAAAACATTCATTACAATCGAAACTACAATCAAAATTTTAGTGGAAACAACAGTGCAAGAAATAACAATGTATGAAATCATAATTATTTCTAAAGACAAAATTGACAATGGAATACTCATCCTAACAATGGAAGAACCCTTGTAGATAATAACAACAATAATTCCCAATATGTATACATCAATCAATATGACAATAACTAGAATGTACCAAACAATGATGGCTCATATTATAATAGAAATCAGCAAGTGAATCAAAATTACTAGGGAAATAGTAATGAGTCCCCTATGAAATTCAATGCCATGGTGCTAGAATCTTATGATTGTTCACAAAACATGGGAATGAAACAAAAAGCCCATGAACAATTTTCTTTTCCATTTAATCGTGAGTTAGAAACTCAAATAGAAGAATTATTTTCCTTCTAAAATGATAATCAAAATATGTACAATTTGCAAAGTCAGAAAGAACCCAGGAGTAATGGTATTCCTGATGCATTACAAGAAATTCTCTAGATCTGAGAGAAAGTAACAATCTAGTACCTATCAGATCACCATGTTGAGGACAATAAAATTAGAATCAAGGGAATGCACGTACAATCTTGAAGAATCCTACATTGTCTTCTAAAAAGTATAGTGTAGTAGAAGATTTGAAATGAACAAAGGCCAACATGTCCATGTTTGATATGCTACTAAATTTTCCTAATCAGTGGGAAGCACTGATGAAAACTCTCAATCATATGAAGGCACCCCATAATGTGAATATTTTTCCTCAAAAGATAGTATCGCAATAGATCAATGCCTTAGAGGCCATGCCAACTATGTTTAAAGACAAGGTTGAGATGCCTCCCTTTTTTCTTAGCATCAAAATATATGGGAAGAGTCAAGTCACAATTTCTTAATTGATTTAGGAGCTTCTTGTAATGTTATTTCACTTTTGATAGCACAAACATTTGGAGTCACACCTTGGCTGTCTAATCAAATAGTGATACAACTTGACAAAATAGAGGTAAAGGTTATTGGTGTGTTGAAAGATGTTCAGGGGTGATCCCACAATAATGGGTTCCACTTTTTGACCAATTTCAACACTGAAATCAATATTTTTGCAACAAACGTCATGTTCAAGTGATTATATCTTCAAAACTATAAATAATTTCAAGATGACAAAAACTAGTGATTTTGAGTACTTTTTTCCTACTTTATAACCATATTTTTTAATCTAAAAAAAAATTATTTATGTCAAATGTTTTTATCTCCTCTGAAAAGTGGTACATAATAAAATTTAATATTTTAAAGAGTGACAATCTATTTGACAAACATAATTTTTTTTCTAGAAATGATAATGAAGTAATTCTTTTTGTGTTAGATTTGTAACATCAATATCTAGAGGATGCATTTGGTTTGATTTATTTTGGTTGAATATTGTATAGTTTATGAAGTTTTGAAGTGACATGAACCATAATTCAAACATATGTTTCATTTGACACAGATAATTTGAAGTCAATTTATCATAAACCTTTTTTTTTAATAGAAAGGTATCTTAGTAAGTTAGTTCCTACATATTTTTCAAAAAAAAATTGACCTAATTTACTAATTTTCTCGAGGTGTCAAAGTCGGTTGATGTTCAATCAGTAATGAACCTATAATGAGTTAAACTCATATTTGAAAGTCTTAATGACTAAAATATGTATTACAATTATAGTCATTGAAAAGCTTGTCCAAGAAACACATTTTGACATTTTTATTTTATAGTAGGAGATCATTCTTGTGCAATAATGGGAGTCAAAAGAGCAATATATATATATATATATATATATATATATATATATATATATGCAAAAAGGGGTTAAAATTTTTCAAATCTTGTATGCTTGCATGAACATAATAAGCATGTTCGCATGAACATATGTTTGTGTGAACATGCCGCCTAAAATTTCATGACTGCCGAAAAAATTAAAGTGTGGGTTCGGGCGAACATGCATAAAGTCTATGTGTTCATGCGAACAATCTTAAAAATCCAAAAAAGTTCAATTTGTAAAGCTATTTTCCATTTGTAAAACTATTTGCCATCAACCTGACCAATGGTGTGTTTCCTATCTTTGCCATGACTTTCATTCACAAAAGTCAAATCGAAGGCATTAACCTAGTAGTGCATTGACAGCAATAGCAAAAACTGGAGAAAAGGTTAGTGGATTTAAGATATCAATATATACAAAATTAATATATATGCCTTAATGTATTTTTATTTTTATGGAAAAGAAAATATTGTAATGTTTTATAAGGTGTATTCAAAAAAATTTGTAACACATTCAAGGTGTTAATAAATGTATATTCTTATTGGTTTTTTCATTTTTTTAAATATTGAATTTGATAAAAAAATTGTACATCTAAATTATTTATTTATATCTTTCATTAGTGAAGTTGTTTAACGGATGCATTGAAGTTAAATTAAAAATTAGTAACACATTAATGGTGTTAAGAAATGTATATTCTTATTGGTTTTTTCATTTTTTTAAATATTGAATTTGTTAAAAAAAATTTGAACATCTAAATTCTTTCTTTCTTTCTTTCTTTAGTGAAGTTGTTTAAAGGATACATTGAAGTTAAATAGATTCAAACTAGATACTTTTAAAGTGTGGTCACATGTTAGTTTTACTTATCTCACTTTAATTATCTCGGTAGTTACATTCAACTAAATTTTTTAATTTACAACTTGAATTAACGAAAAGTATTTAATTTTATTTTCAAATCAAATTCATTCAATAAAAATAAATGTGCCATAACCATTTTCTCATTCCACTAATTCTGATCTCATACATAACACAAAATTTGCATCTAAGGTTTTCATTTCCTTCTAGAACATAGATTAGATGATTTTTTGTTACTAATGGTCTCCTTGTAGCATGTGGCAATCGTGAGATGAAGACATGATCATAACAAACTACTAATGCTTGCTTTATAGGACATTGTCGAAGACCATTGTGTGTTTATTAAAACCATGTGTGTCGATTTATTAGATTAAATAACACTTCATTCGGTGCTTAAAATGAACTTTTTATTTTTTGATTGGCGTGTCTATAGTGTTTAAATCCCTAAGAGTTGCATTGAAGGTATCCTCTCCCCTCGCCATTCATGGATCTTGGGTATAAGAGAAATCCATGTAACTTCTATAGGAGGCCTGCCTTGGACCAAGATACTTAATATTAGGTATGCCAGGGGATGAACTCAAAGTGGTAATGGGCCAAAAGCAAGGTCAACATTCCAACCACTATATAAAACTTGATTATCATGAAAGCCATGTTGACAGTATTGCTGAATGATAGCTCTCCTCTAGTATCCTTGTGGTACGTCAAACTTTGGTTCTCGGGGCTGGGAGACCTTCTAAGGAAGTTTATCACTCGCTTGCTAAATGGAATCCCCTTACTAAAAACCATGTTTTAGTGGCCAAAATCCTTTCTATCCACTCGTTCAAGGGGTCACCCATGCCTGTGAAGACATCCTACATTCTCGCGGTCCTTTGTATAGACAACAGTCCCTTGAAAAGTCATGCCCCTTGAGACACAGATCTTGGTAGCCCCAATAAGTGAGTGCACTACAAGGTGGAGCCTATGGTGCCAAGGTCCTAAGTTGTTTTATTTGGATAAGTGTGGTTGAACTTTGGTTCAAGTAGGAATTCAGTGGATACAATCCTAAAGCCTAGGTTGTTGTGTGATTGTTAACTTTTAACAATATCTATTCTTGTCTTAATGTGTCCTGCTTGTGTGTAAAACATAATCAAGATAAAGGCCAACATTCAAATTTACACCTTGGAAACTTGCAAAACGTTGTCAAAACATCAAAAATTGTCAAAACCTTATCAAAACATCACAAACTTTGGTTCAATACATTCA
Organism: Cupressus sempervirens; assembly: GCA_028749045.1. NCBI lineage: Eukaryota > Viridiplantae > Streptophyta > Pinopsida > Cupressales > Cupressaceae > Cupressus > Cupressus sempervirens. The sequence goes on from CM053791.1 coordinate 225,868,194, forward strand.
AACCTTGGAAAACATGGCAACTTGTGCTCCTAAACATACTTGGCAAACACATGGATTTCACTCTTGCATAGAATCCACTTGCATTCTCCATAGTTTGAGCCTCATACTTGCATCATATAGACTTCGTATTGCACCTTTTTAGTATCCCTCATATTCACATTGCAATCATTAGCATTTAAGCTTGCATCCTTTGCATTTCACCTCCAAAATCAGCACTTTGCATCTTCCATCTTGCATCTTTGCATACCCAACCCTCATCTTGACCACTTTAACCATCATTCTATGTGTCCTACATATTATTTTGAGCACTCATTCTAGTCTCAGCATTGTCCTCTATTTTTTACCTCACTGTGGCATCAATCTGGAAAACATAGCTCTTAGAATTGCCTTAGTTTTATCCCAGCTTCCCAACTATGCTCTGAAACTACCAACTAAGCCCTTGTGAGCCCTAACTACACCATGGGCATAGTGAGTGCACTTGGTAGTTTGAGAACCCAATTTGGGCTTCTAGACAACATTTTGAGGCTTCAGAAGTGTCCTTAGGTACCTAGATAGGTCCCCTTGCATCACCATGCCTTGATCTGCATTATGCACCTCCTATTCTTCATTTTTTTCACTTAGCACATCATTCCTTAGGTCATAACTATGTTCTGCATCTCCCAACCCATCATAACATCAACCCCAACATCTTAGCTTCCTAGCATATCAACTTGGCAACCATACCATTATGAATCAATAGACGTTCATCCTAAATTCCCAACTGCACCCAGAAACTACCAACTACACCCTTTCGAGCCCCAACTACACCATGGGTGTATTTGGTACTATTGGAGTGCACTTGGTACTTCCAAAATACATTTAGGCATCTGCATGACCATTTTGGGCCTCCAAATTGCATTTTACGACCCCAAAAATTGCATCTAGAAGCCTCTGTACATCCTCATTTTGCACTTGACCCAAAACTGCATCTTGAACCCAAAATCTCATTTTGCACCTTAGGACCTTTGCATATCACATATCTTCTTAGCATTATCACCATTTTGAGTCGCCTGAACATCATTTTGAACCCCAAAACCTTTAAACTTAGTCAAAAATTGAAACAAAAGTATGAACTCTAGAGTATTACATTGTGTCAAGGTAGATTTGGCTTTATCATTTTGATCTTATTATTTTTTGTCCTTTTTTTGGTCAAGATCCAAAGTCTATTGTCATAACATTAAACTCTTAGGTTAATACCTTGTAAAGATTTCACCTAAGTTCAAAAAACCTTACGTATACCTCTATCATTAGTATAATCATATTCCTAAATGTCATTTTTTACTTACCCTAGTGGTATATCCCCCTCATATTGCATTGTTCAAACCCTATCATCAATTTCACTATCAAACCCTATCAAATTGTCCATCAATCAACTTGTCTTCTTGATCACCTATCCTCATTTTGCATAGCCTAAACATCATTATCAACCCTAGGAAACCATCTCTTGCATAGTCCACTTTGCATACACCTACCTTTAGTATCCTTACCAAGTCCAAAACTTAACCCTAACCTTCATTTTGCATATCATAATCTTCATCTTGCATGCCTTCAAAATGACACCTTGCATTTGCACTTGCATAACATCCCTAAACACTTAAAAATCCCAAAAACACTCATATCTTGCATACCCACATCTTAATTATCAAGTTTTGACCTCTTTTACCAACTGCAACTCTGTTTTACCAGCTGCACACTTCATGGGTGCAGTTGGTAGTTTCAGGGTGCACTTGGTAGTTTTAGGGCACACTTGGTAATTAGGTGTTTCATTCTAGGTTCCAGAACCCTAATCTGCACTTCCACACCTTGCATTGCATCCCAAGACCTTAGGAATACTCTAAATCACTCAAAATACTCAAAATTTGTATTTTAGGCACCTTAGAACCCTGTTTTACCAACAACAACCCTTTTTTATCAATAGTACACTTCAAGCATGTAGTTGGTAGTTTAGGTGTGCACTTGGGAGGCAGAAAGTTCATTTAGGTTTCACTCCATTGCATCTTCATTCTGAGGTATCATGCCAACACTCACTAGGACACAACCTTTGGAGTTGTCAAATGCAATAATGACACCTATAAGGTCTCATCAAGAATCAACCATTTAAATCCTTCAAGCTACATTTGAACACATCAATGTTAATCCCTTCTTTGGTGAGATACCACCAATTCCTAAATATCCCAAACGGACGTTAAGACTTGATTTTAGTCACATCATTTGGAGCTACATCATTTGGAGAAGAAAGAAGGACATGGGAGCTACAAATGAAAGAGGAGGTTTCTAACATTATGTTTGCTTCTTTTGATAGCCAATGCCATTGTCTTTTATGCAGCAATTTATTCTTGCAAAAATAGACTAATATTTTCCCATAAAATGAAAAGATGGCTTATGAAGGATTTGGTGCTTTTCCAATTGTAAAGAATGCAACTCAAAGATTTTAGTCATATAATGAATAATACTTATGCTTTGTTGCAGATGACTACATTTTATTGATTTCTATCAAACAATCTAAAAGTACTGATAGCGATAGACAAATTTGTACAGTGATTTTTTTATCTAGTTATTGCGCAAAATTTATCTTGAGGCAAGGGATAAATTATTATTATTATTTTTTATTTTATAATGGGAAACAAGAAAGGAAGGTAAAACAAATATGCAAGGAAAAGATCTAATGAATCAAAATAAAGAAATATTCAGAATACTGCAGTATGCTATCATCGAATTAAACAAGGTGAAGGAAATGTTGAAGAAGGCTCAATAGAAGTAGAAGTAGTTCATATGGGATAGAGGTTCAGAACACTCCCTACGGAATCTCAAAAAATGAATCTTGAAGAAGGTTCAAGATCAGTCCCTACAGAGGTTCAAATAACAAAAGTCGGAGAAGGGTAAGAATCTTTCCTTGTTGAATCTCAAACAATGGATGTTGGAGAAGGCTCAAGATCTGTCCCAGTAGAAATTCTAATAATAGAAATCAAAGAAGGGTAGGAATCAGGTGTAGGAATTGGTATGGATGAACTCTTAAATATTGCCCAATCTATAAAGTATGGTATTTCTCATAAGAATTTAGATCATTTACTTAAAATGGATGTGGATAAATTGAGAAAACTTACAACTAGTGTTCAACCATTATGTTTTTGTAAGAAAAGGTCAATGAATAAGAAGATAAGAGCAATTATGACTCAATTTGATAACACTAAAAAACTTGAACAAGCTTAGTTGCTTTCACTTTTACTTACACCAAAAATTTTGCAAGAGGCATTGAAATTGTTAGGTGTAGACACAACATCAAAGAAGAGAAGATTTTCTAGCATGCAAATTGATCTGATTGAAAATGTTAAACAAGGTTTGAGAAACATAGGAAAACAGTGAGACAATATGTTAAGAGAAGATTAATTATGGATGACAGTACTATGGAGGGCAACTGGGCAATCATGTGTAGAGCACCTCATTCTAATAGAATTGAAGAGTTATTAAAAAATTTAGTCATATCATTTTGGATTGATAACACTCATCCTTCATCGAATAGTAGAGATGTTATCAGGCATAAGATTGCACCTGGTCAATATGAACATCATACAAAACATTGATTGGACACAACACATCATGAGTTATATTTGTCATTTTGTAATGAGCATCCTAACATAAAAAATGGGCAAACATTGTTTGAAAAATTGAAGCCATACTTTGTGAGGTCAAACAAAGTGTTTGAAACTTGTTGTTGTTGTCATCATATTGAGTTTGATCTCCACTATTAGGTATTTTGAAAGTTTATAGAAGACACATATGGTTTTCATGTTTCTCCTCCTAGTAGGAGAAGTGATTTATATCATCCATTTTGTGTGACAACATAGATGATCCAACGAATAAAATAAATTGCATCAAAGGATTATGTGAAACATGTGGTGAATTGGCTCTATTTACTTTGAAAATTGAAAATATTGATGTAAAAAAAATATTGAATTGCAAAAGTTAAAAGTATGTCAAGAATGAAACAAAGTTGGGGAAAGAAAAAAAAGGTTGGAATATGTTGAAGAAGAGTTTCCTATTCTAACATTTATGGAAAAATTTAAGAAATTGATTCAACCTTATATTCATCATGCATTTTTTGCAAAGTGGCAAGCACAACAGTTTCCAACTCTAAGAGATAATTTTCCACTTGGAACAATTGTATCAGTTGTGTATTTTGTAGAGAACTATTCATTTTTTCATCAGAAAGCAATTCAATCAAATTATTACTTTAATAAGCAAGTCACTATTATGGTACATATTTTTTATAGAGATGCACAGTTAGATTTGGATGGTTTTCAGAGTATAGTTCAAGCATGAGTAATTATAAAGGAAATATCATTTTTATATAATTGATGATAAAGAACATGACATTCACTATGTAGAACATTGCTTCAATATGTTCTTTTCTTATCTGAAAGAAAGAAACATAAATGTTGATAAACATTATGTTTGGTCTGATCGATATGTTGCACAGTTTAAATCATCTAGACCATTTTATACATTTTGTAGATATCATCGCAATGAGAATATAAAAGACATATGGAATTTCTTTGAGAGTGGCCATGGAAAAGGTGAACATGATGGTGTTGGAGCTTGCATCAAACATGCTTTGCAAAAGTATCAAATGAATTATCAGGGAGTTTGTGTAAATGATTCACATGATGTTGTTGAATTGTGTAAGACACATTTTGCATTAGATGAGGTTAGGACATCATCAACAATGAGTCGATAGGCACCATATAGTGTCTTCTAGGAGATAATAGGTATGGATGTGGACGTCTATTTAACTTTTATGCAATTAAATTATAAAATTTTATTGTTAAGTTTCATTTTTGAATTCATTGAAGTTTAAATTTATTTTTTCTATATTTTCAATTTAATGAACTTTCAGGTGTCAATAGAAAAAACATGCATGGTTGCAAGAGGATAGAAAAGACATGTTCTTTACATTCTGTCATGAGTATAGATAATTGCAATTGGAAATTGAAGACAAGAGAATACTCATATTTTTGTGATAGTTACATTGATGAAAACTATGAAGAATGCATCAATGAGACACATGGATATATAGGTGCATGGATTTTGGTACCACTTGATGTTACTGATACATTTGATAAAGATGATGAAAATTTTGATGATATTCCATTGATTTCTGATGATTATAATCATATCTTTGGATTGGTAAAAGTTGGTGAGTATCATAAAAATTAATCTCAACTTTTTATTTAATTATCAATTTCAATTGTCTTATATATATTGTACACATGCATTCATGTATACTTGTTATGCAGGAGATGTCTTTGCAGTGATTGCTGAGCTTGGAAATCATAAAGGCGTTAGTTATTATTTATTGTGATGTACTGCAGAGAGGAAAAAGTTATATGACCCTGAAGAAAGTGATGGAATATTGTTCCCCATATGTAAATTACACACACACACACACAGATATATATATATATATATATATATATATATATAGGTAACTTCATATCTGTCAAATTTTAAAACACTTAAATTTGTGGTATAGGTTCTATTGTGATAGAGGGAACATATTTGAAGCAAGAAAAAATAGTCCAACATGGAATACACTTTGTTGATTATCAACTTGACAACAAGGTTTTACAATAAAACCACCTAGTCATTGCTACAGGGCTTTCTCTGCATCCAGTCAAACTTAAGCATGTACGTCACAAGTGGAGACTAGAAAATGAAGGTCATGAAAAGATATTGCATGTTATAAGTGTACATCATGGGTTATTAGACCTTTGAGATTTTTTTTATAATAATATGAATATCAACTTTGGTGAAATTGTGCTTTTAATCTAAATATCTGAGTCTCAGTTATCATTAGTTTATTTTAAAACTATAATATTAATTATACAATTGATGAATTTAATAATTTAACAACTTGATATAAATAGGCTAGAAGTTAGTTCGAACTTACACAATTTTATTATCTATGTTACAATTCTTAAATATCAACTTCTTTTCAAACTATTGAATTTCATCTTGAGTTAAATGTGTTCAAATTAATTATACTATTATAAGTTCTTAATTTTCATTAATTTATTAAAAAATTATATAATTCAATAATTTAAATTAATTGTATCATGGATGAATTTAATAATTTAAAGTTATTTATCATTTTTTTTTTTCAAAATAGATTGAATTTCATAAGGGATAAATTATATTTATTTTTCAACTTAATTAGATTTAGGGTTAGGTTCAATTGTACTCATTGTTAAGAATGAAATTCAATTATTTTTATAGTTATGGTTTAATGAGATTAGCATATAAAAGGTAAGAACACAATTTTAAAAAGAATTAAAAATTGATTAAAGATGACTTGATTTTTTATTAAAATTATATAGTACAAGTTTACAAGTTATTATTAATTTATGATTACAAGTTTATACATCAATCAGGGTTACATGATAAATATTATAGAACTACTATGATGCTAACCAGATTATATATCTTTCTAACTTCCTACTAATTGATAATTGATATACATGTACACATGTCTCAAGATCATGTTCTATAGCTATAACAAAAAAAAAAAAAAACATATATGTACACATATACACATCTCAAGAGTAAACATCTATACATCTAATATATATCTCTATGTAACTGAAATATAAACTATAAATCTCGAATAAATACATACATGTATGTGGAAAAATATAAAAAGTCATATATATGTACACATGTGATGGTATCTAACTATAGAAGTACTGAATAATCAAATAAATAGTGAAAGTACATGTATGGACCATCAAGGTAATGAAATACTTATATGTGTACATGTAAACTATCTCCAATATATAAATGCATCAAAAATATATATATATATGATCTACTACTGGAGGGACCCCTCAGGACGCATATGAACAAAATGACTCTCTAATTGAGTCTCCCATACATCCTCTCGCTGAGGCACATCAACCGAGCCCTACAAATATATATACATGTACATGTTAGAGTTACATAGATTTAAAGCATATATATACATACACATGTACATGTACATTCAAATTGAATACGAACTTGCATATATATAGATATATATCTAGTTTTCAAAACATTTAAATAATTTTAAACAAACTATTTCAAACTTAAGTACCTGAGCACTATTGGGTGTCTCAATAGAATCATCTCTCTCATGTACATGATGCCCTGAAGCAACAGTATGTGTAACCATGTGCTCAGCAACCTATGGCTACATGATTTATTATGAGTTAAAGGTGAAATTAAATATTCTAGATATGTATCTGAACTGAATTTTTTTAAATAAATGAACATTTTTTTAATTTCATATATACTTAAAATTAAAAATAAGTTATATATGTACCTAGGTCTTTGGAGGTGGAGGATGATCAGTAGACTCCATCGTAACATCTACCGATGCACCTGTGCCTAAAACTCTAACACCTACTAAACCTCCCTCAGTAGCATGTCCAACTGCTAGTAGATCTAAGTGAAGTGGACTATGTAACTGGGTGGGTAATGGTGTATCAGTGCTGCCATGTCCAAAAAAAAATTCCATGTATGATGAAACACCTAGGCTCGAACTAGCATCAATCGTAGATAGGCCTCGTAACTACTCACCAAACTCATCAAGACCCTCAGCTGTGATCTAGACATCTTCAACTTGTATGCTTGAGTCCTTTGTAGAGTGTCATGAGCCTAGTGTTGAATGTTGTGAGCTACGTATAGGTGTATCATTTGTCACTATTGTGGCAGCCTGTGTCTGTGGAACTATGTTAAGGCTCGCATGCTCTCTAACAACATCCATCACTGAGTGTAGTGAAATCCCTTGTGTATCAAAAATATATCTGACAATATGCAACATATCCTCCAAAAAATATAGTGCCATATCCATATGTCTTTGCTATCTTGAAATATCATGAATATTGTGTGGTAGTGGTAGCCTAGCATCTCTATATGCATCATTAGAGGAGGCACCTAAAGTGCTATTAGATGCCTCTGAAGATGGTCGACCAAGTGGACAAGAACATTGACTATGAAGATAATGACCAATAGAATCTAATGTGATACTAGCCATTATAGATACAATGTGCCCAACAGTGTCAATTGCTCCCCTTTGGGAAACAATGATGACTCTATCTACAATAGGAGCATGTGCAGGAGTCACAGTAGGCATCCTCTGTCCAACAAACTATATAATATTTGTAGGTGGAAAATGATGTGCACTATGGTACTGGTCACAATGTGTGATTCGGCCATGCCCTTATTCACAATAATCAAGAATATCCAAGTAGTCGACGTTCAGCCCTATATGGAACTCAGTGTACAACTACTGTGTAAAATAAAGGGGTATTTGGTCGTTATTAGGATAATGACCATGTGCTTCTAAAACTTATGGATAGATCATGCTAGCAATAATAGGGTCTCTGCATCATGTGACTTTGTAACCTCTCACCCTACCTCGTGTACCCTCATACTCTTGAAAGAGCTCTCTCTTGATTATGTCTTTGGGGGCTACCCTCTTGACATCATCAAAATATGCATCTCCTGAAAACCCAGCCCTAAGCTTACTAGATATGGAAGCTAATATGGAAAGAGTAAATGAATGGTGAGCTCTAAACCTAGCTGTCAAATCCTGTAAACTCCTACATATTGTAGTACATATGTCTCTGTAAAGACCATCATCAGAGGTCAATATAGAGTGATGTAATCTAGCAATATCCTGCTCTAAAAATGCAAATAGAGCATCAATATTGATTCATGGATGTGGTGCAGTAGGACCTCCAACAAGAGCTATAGGTGTAGCCTAACCTAGACCAAGAGCCACGACAGGACTTCCACCACCTAGAGCTGCACTAGGATTAGGAACATGAGCTGCACAATGAGCCCTACATCAAGTTACACCACAAGATGTAGCATGAGCCCCACCATGAGAAACATGACGAGCTACATGAGGAGTCACAATAGGTGTCACAGTAGGAACTACATCAGGTGTCACACCACCCTGTGCCGTAGCAGGAACTACATCAGGTGCCGCACCAGGAGCTACATCAAACTGATCGTGTGAAGCCATAGATTTGTAGAAATGTATGAAGCTCGCTGAACTACCTATTGTACACACAATTTTTTATTTTAAAAATTAAAAACTATACACATACATATATAATTGAACATGATACATCACACATCATGAACCTAGATAATTTGTAACACATGGACTTAGATTAATTTGCATATAGGTAAGAATATAACATACACATACATACATACATAAGAACATATAACTTAGAACACATGTATGACCTAACTTAGAATACATGTTAGAACATTTAATTAATAAAAGTTAATTATAATCTTTAACATAACTTATTATAATATCTAGAAACATAAAGAATGTACATCATGTATATTTGAACATGTAAAGATCTTATATATAACTTAAATTTTAACTCTTAAACCTTAATGTTAAACAATAGGACCCTAAATACAAATCCTAACCCTAACCCTAAATACTAAACCTTAATCTTTATACAAACTTTTAGTTTAGTATAAGGGCTTATACTAATTTTTTAACCATGTATTCATATAGATTATATTATAGTTAGGACCTTAAAATACGAATATATATTATTTTAATCAATGTATTGATTTAAGGAACATTAAGATTAGAGTTAAGGTAACTAGAAAGTAGAATAAGTTGCAAATTAGGTTAATCTTATTATTAGAGAATTCAATTAAAGGGTAATAAATTATTTATATTACTCTTAAAGGATAATTTTTCAATGTTTAGGTTTTGAGTTCATGTAAAACAAGGATCATACTTCATGTAACATACATGTGTTTAAATGTATGTGCATGTATCTCAAATGTAATTTTTAACAATTTAGGATTAGGGTCAACTTGTTTTAATTTTAAGTTAGGCCTCAATTAGGTTTTGAAATAGGGTTTTAGTATAAAGGTCCATAGTTACACATTTAAACATGAATATTGCACACATACATGTATGCACGTTTATGTTAACATGAACATATTTACATGTACATTTATGAAATAAAATATACATTTTAATCTACATTCTTATACATATATAATTTATAATCTCTCAGGTTAAGACATGTGTCATTAAATATATTTAATTGTACACTTAGTTATAAGATACACACACACACACAAATTATACATATAAAAATATGAATTTATTAAAAACATGTACATACATCTACTTTTAACCATGAACAAATATACATGTACATCTATGTTCAAAATAAAAAATTATACATTCTAATCTATATTGTCACATGCACAATTTAGGATCTAGACCCTTGAGATATGTCATTTAATTAAACTTCTAAGATTAAGATATTAAGTTGAATTTGACATATATATATGTATATAGAAACATTAATATCGAAAACATACATCTCTATATTAAACACTAACATATACATTTCTAATGTTTTTCTAATATCTTTTTTAATGTTTTTCTAAATTTTATATTATTATAATATTTATAATGTTTTTCTAATTTTTTTTAAATTTGCATTCTAAAATTTATATTATTACAAATTTTTAAATGTTTTCCTAATTTTTTTCTAAATTTGTTTTCTAAAATTTATATTAAATTATAAATTTTTTAATGGTTTTGTAATGTTTTTTCTAAATTTGTTTTCTAAATGTTATATTAAATTCTAAATTTTCTAATGTTTTTGTAATTTTTTTAAAAAAAAATTTCCAAAATTTATAATATATTATAAATTTTTTAATGTTCGTTTAATGTTTTTTTAATGTTTTTCTAAATTTATTTTCTAATTTTTTAAAATGTTTTACTCCAAATTTACTAATTTTTTAAAATATTTTTTCTAAATTTTCTGATTTGAAAAAAAAATTATATTTATATTTTAAATTTTTTATTAAATTATAAATTTTCTAATGTTTTTGTAATATTTTTGTAATTTTTTTTCTAAATTTGCTAATATATTTTTTTATAAATTTTCTAATTTGTATTTATTTATTTTTTCTAAATTTTATATTCAATTATAAATGTTTTAATCTTTTTCGTAAATTTGTTTTCTAAATTTTCTAATTTTTTGTAATATTTTTTCAAAATTTGTTTTCTAATGTTTTTTATAAAATTTCTAATTTTTTCCTAAATTTTATATTATAAATTTTCTACTATTTTTCCTAATTTTTTCTAATATTTCCTGTATAACATTTTACTGTTTTCTAAATTAATATAAATAAACAATAAAAATTTTGAATTAACATTTAGATATGCTTTCAAAATTGTTGAAAACATAAATAACATTCAAATATGCTTTAAAAACATTTTAAAAATACATTGAAAACATTAAAAAAATGCTTTAAAAACATTCAAAACATTAAATTAATAATATTTTGACATACCCGAAATGAAGAATGTGAATGAAAGCGACAGGTGAAGCTGGTGGGGGCAGTAGAAATCGTACGTTCACTCGAACCTGTAAGTCAACAATATCCACCATGAAAATGAAATGAAAAAGGGTAAAATGGCAAATTTTAACACCGAAAATGTGATTGTTATATGTTCGCACGAACATATTGTTGACAAATGTTTGCACAAACATATCAATTAACGTGGTTATATGTTCGTACGAACATATGACAACAATATGTTCATGCGAACATTTCATATATGTTCACAAGAAAATGCAACCACCGAAATTTGCAATTTGGAAAACTTTTTAGAGTTTATTCATTCCACTAAAGTGGAAGCCATTGATGTGGGATCACCCTCAGATATAGTTGATAATTGACCCCCGAATTCAAAGCATCATAGATATACATGTTCTTAGAATATTCAAATGGAAAGAGTACTTCTAAGAGGGGGGGGGAATCAGAAGTAACTAACTTTTAACCTTTTCTAATCCTTTAACAAACTCACAACTAAAAGTAAACTGCATGCATGTAAACATATTAAATAAACATAAAGTAAAAACATGCATCAACACATAACACTAGAAATTTGGTTCTCCCACCTAGCTGTTAAGCTAACCTATCAATATGGGATTTCCTTTTCTAATACAATGGCTAGAAAGTATTAGAATCATAAACCTAATAGTATGCAATCTTTCATTATTGGATTCAGGCACTTGATCTACTCTCTCTAAACTTGATCCTTATTTGTTCTGATCTTTGTTCATAGCCCTTGTTATATTCCAATCAACTAAATGTGTAATTGCTGCTCAATTCACTAAGTCCTCTATACCCCTACTACTTGCTCTATTCTTTATTTTTCTATCTACTTAGCAACTTCCTTAACAATGCCCTCAAAACTCAAAATTATGGGGTCTAAGATTTCTTATAAAGACTTCATAGACTTAGGGTTTGCAATGAAATCATGAACTTAAATTTCTTGCTTAAATCCTTAGATTTATCCTATTGGTTGCATGTTGTCTCCAATTTTTTGATTGGCTATATGTTGATTGCATAGGTAAATGCAAAGATTCGATCTTATCTTCTCATCCCTTTGTGAATCATCCAAAAATAGTTTTCCATCTAAGTTTGTGAAGGGACAAACTTATATGTTGATTATGTGTTACTTGGCACCTACTAAATTATTGGTGCTCGGCACATATATAGCTTGGTTTAGTCGGCACCTATTACACTCTATCTTTCTCAGCATATGTATGCTTTCAGCTCAGTTGTCACATGTTGCATTCTGACTTGCTCAACATCAACTATGACTTAGCACCTATATATTAGTTGGCATCTATTGATCACTCGGCACCTGAAATCACTCAGCACCTATTGAAATTTTTTCTCAACACATATTGTAGCTCATCCTATATAGTGTACTTGGCATGTATGTGAAAAGTGGTTAAGTGTCTTAACACTCAAATGTCAAAACCATTCTAAGACCAACAATCTCCCCCTTTGACATGAGTGTCAAAAACACTTAACTAAACATTATTTATTTGACCTAATGAGTACATTTTTCATTCTGCTCTGCATATATACAAAATTTCAAAAAATTTGTTCAAAATTTTGTAAAGAACAACATACCTTATAACTCCCCTTGAGCTGATTGTGCCTTTTCAATTCTTGTAACCAAAATTTTGTGTTGATGTATCTAATACTCTTTGCCTTTTCCCTATTTCTATATTCTATATTCTTGTATTCCTATATTCTATATTAGAGCAGTCTTTCATAAAATACCTAAAATTTTGTATCTCCCCCACACTTTGTCTTATTTCTTATCTCCCCCTTTTGGCTATCTACAATCTTTCCTTTTTTTATTCTCTAAAAGAATTAATGAAAGAATGGAATCAAAATACCTTAGTATTCTCCCCCTTATTTATATCTCCCTTATTATATTATTTCTCCCCCCATTGTTAATTCTCTCCATTTTTAACACTTATGTCAAAGGGTTCTAAGGAGTAATACCATATTTAGCCAAAAATGTATTGTTTACCTCCATGATCATTTTCTAAGCTACATCCCAATTTTCCAAAGCAATTTCATGTGACTTGTGTTAGATGGCAGTCTTTGCAGCAAGATGTACAAGTCCATCAAGTGTAGAAAGATTAGGATTTTTCTTGGGAACATTCTTTGCATAGACTTTCTCTTTATGGAGGACCTCTAGATGTGGAGTAATGGAGGATTGAATCTACATAATTTTAGCCTTTATATTGGCCTCTTCTATTGTAAGTGTAGCTAGTTCTCTTTGAGTGTGAAGCGATTGAGAAAAATGCTTCTTACTTTAAGCTAGATTAATAGGTAGTTGGATGCTAGACATCTTGAGATTTCTCTCCAAGCTCAATATTTTTTGGCTGGTCTCTTGTGTGAAATTGGAAAAATCACAAAGCTTTTTCTATAGTGAGAAAATGTTCTCAAGTAAAGTTTTGACTTTCTCAATTTTCTTAGTCAAATCCACCTGTGCAAGTGCTAAATCATTTAATATTTTCTCATTTACCTTGCCTTGAAATTTACTTTCAGACCACTCCATAAGTTTAACATTTGTGTCCTAGTCCTCACTTGTCACCTAGTCAACTATATCAGATAGTTGTTCTATTATCAGTTTTGACTCATTTGGTGACTACAAGATGAAGGCATCCATAAAGATGTCCCTAATCTCATTCAATTCTTGCTTATTCTTATACTTCTTTCTAATTATTTCCTATCTCTTTTTCCTATCTAATGCATTATGCATCTCAGTGATCTATTCAATGGTTATAGTCTTGGAGTCATAAAGAGGTATATCTATCTCCTCATCTAGCTCAAGGTCTCCATAATGAAGTATCCTAGCAACCTTTGTGGAGCTCAAGACTAGTGTAGAGATTTGTGATGATATCATTTTAGTGTTCGGCTTCTGATGAGTTTATGTAGGAGTGCCTGTTTTGGGTAATTCAATCAATGTTTGAATTGCATCTTGCTCTTGAACTTTTGTAGTATCATTCTTTTCCTCATCAGACTTCCCTTGATCAATCATAATTATTGGGGGTGTACCTATTACCTGTACTATTGTATTAGATGTAGAAATCTATCCTGTTGGCCCTATTGAAGTGTCTTTCTTTGCTTCTACACTCAGCATCTAAGTAGTGTCATCTAATGTATCACTTGTTGCAATTGTTGGAGGTTGTGGTGCAAGCAATAGGATTTGTGTGCTAGTAGCTATAGAGACGGAAGGTGGTTCTTGTGGATTCACCTTGACTCTAGTTGTGTTAGCTACTACATTTTGTATTTCATCAACACTAACCAATATAGATTTTGTGCATAACTTGGCTTGTTGGGTAGATTGGTCAAGGATCTTGGAGAGATCCTTTGCTATTAGGAGATTGATGTTCTAACATGATTGGTTAGTAACGTCCTTGATTGTTATTGTGTTTGCATGAGTGATGATTACATGAGGAGTGCTAGGGGGGTGGCATTTGTGTGTCTTGAACACTATGTTTTTCTTGTTGCTATTGTTCAGCAGTTGCCATGTCTTTGCCCTTTTGTGTTTCCTCCTCTCCTTTTTCCTTATCCTCTTGCTCTTTCTTTTCTTCTTCTCCTCTCTCTTCCTCCTTCTCTTCTTCTTTCTTTCTTTTTTCCTTCCCTTCTACCTTCTCCTTCTTCTCCTTTTTACTAGCTTCTACCTTGTTTACATCTCTATCCTTATCATCAATAAATATTTAGACTAATTTCCACAATTATGCGCATTTATTTACTACATCCTCAATCTTATTATGTAGGATGCTAAAGGCTCTATACTTAGGTGCAAATTTTCCACCATGTTTCTTATTAGCCTTTTTTATTTGACCTCTTGTTAGGTTAGGAATCACTTGTGCTAAGGTAGATTCTCTTATCTCCTTTTCAATTTTGAGATAATAATGTCATTTTTTTTTCTACAATCTCGTATAATTCCCTAGGCATGGTATTGTCTAGTTCTACAGGTGTGTTCTTAAACTCTGTCATCATGGCATACACTAATTCCTCTACTTTATTCTGCTCTTCTCTACTACACTTATTGAAATCAAGACTTTTCAAATCATTCAAATATGGATTTTTAATATTTTCACAAATTTTATCTATGGCAGATTTAGGAGGATGGCTTACCACTTTGAATTAGTTGTTATCCTTTGACTCTATCTTCTCCTCTTCATCAAAATCTAGGTGTGCTACATATTTTCTTCTTTTCTTCTACCCTTCACTAGTCTATTCAATGGCTTTCTTCTTCTCTTTTATTTCCTCCTTCGCCTTTTGTGTGGATGCCCTTGTGGTAGCCCTTGTTGTAGGTTTCTTAGGTTTGGCTTGAGCAGGATTAGCTACCTTTTTGGCCTTAGGTTGAGCTAGAGGTTGAGATTTTTCCTTTCTTTTCTTTGACTCAGCTTGTGTAGGTGCTTCCTCAATCTCTTCTTCCTTAGCACCTTCCTCCTTATCTTCTCCTAACCCTTGAGTAAGTTCCATAGGGCCTTCCCTTGTTCTTCTTCTTCTTCACTATCTTCTTCTTCTTCTTCTTCTTCCTCAGCTATGCCTACTATCCTTTCAATGTCTACACCAAATTTCTTCTTGATTTTCCTTACCAAATTGTCCTTCCTCTTGACTAAAAAGGCTATCATCAAATCTATTTCAACCCTTGAGTTCACCGCATCATATGTGCTAAAGCGTTTTGCAACTTTATCTAAGTATTACTACTGATCCTTGGTCCACATCTAGCTCATAACCTAAGAGTCTAAGCCATCTTACCCTTGGAACTACAGCTTGTATTTAGGCATAGTCAATGTCAACCAAAAAGCATATGCCATTGACATGTTGTTCTACCAAGGAAATTGGTATCCTCATCCTTTGCCTCATGAATTTCTTAAAATCTAGCTTGTCATTTCAGCCTCAAAATTGTCACACATCTGCTCTAAGTATTCATTGATTTGTGTGATTGCAAACTTGTTGGAGTTCTAATTTACCTTTCCAATTTATGGAAAATCCTCCATGACATAGAAGAATATGTAGACAAGGACTAAACCAAACTTGCATTGAGCTCCCTTGGATCTTCTGATAGCTCCCAAGTTTTCATTGATCTGTTGAAGCATCAGTTCTATGAGATCATAAGTATGATCTTTTGTTACAAGATTATAAGCTACATCAATAGCTATACATGGTACACTATTTAATCTACTGGATTGCTAAAATTTGTGAGAAATCACTCTCACTACAAAATCTAGAAGAGATTTTGTAATTATATCTATTGTCATACCCCTCTTGTTCGACTTGGCCACTATATTCCTTTTTGTTGCCTCTTTATTATCATTTCTCAATGTCTTAGGCTTATCTAGGGTTGGGAATCTCATAATCCTATGTGTTATCTTCTCGATTATTTTGATAGGTCCTATTTCTAGCCATAGACAGCCATCATGAATTTGGCTCAATGCAATGCAGATCTATTCTATTTTAAATACTATTGTCACTTAGGTTTGCACCCTTGTCCGAGACCTATGCATGAGGACAACCTAGTGAAACATGGAAACAACCTCCAAGCTGTGGGACTTGAACTGTGAGGTTGAGTCTCTGGAGAAGGTTGGGTTCCTCTTACTATCAAGGCGCACCTAACTACTCTCGAAAGGAAAAGGGGAAGAAGGAGATGTAGAAAAAAAACTCTACCCTAGCTAAACTACAGAGGTGATGCACCAAATAGAGTGTTCAGACTCACTTTTGCCCATATATGCACTACAAAACCAAGGTAACATTCAAAAGACATACACATCCAAATTTATTTCAATTAATAACCACATATAGATCATTGAACCAAACTAAATAACACAAGGAAAGAGGGATTTCACTTATATGTTATCCATTAGGGAAAAAATGGATACAGCATGCAAGCTATAGATCTCAATAATACACCAATGAGAGGCAAGATTCATGCACATGTGCATTAATGGTTGAAGGAGATGATACAAAATGTTGTACAACTTAGAGACAACGGGAATTTTACACTGCAAATCTGCATGCAGTAGCAGAGAAATTAGAAAGCAGTTGACCTTAAAAAATGAAATTAAAACTTGCCTTTATAGTTTAGGCATAACTGAGGATTTTTGCATTACATTTACTTCTCACCTACTGGCATTAACTTCTCACCCTGAGAATCCGATCAAAGATCTGATTTGAACAGGGTTTTGAGTACCAAAAATCTGATATTCCTCTGAGAAAGAGCCTAGAGAAGACAGAAACGGTGCCAAAAAAAACATCCCCTGACATAGTAGATAGATCTATAATGGTGGTAGAATGTCCTCGCACTTTGCATTCACTTCTGATTCAGTGGCATTGATCACAAAATTGAAATCTTGAGGCAAAAAACCTGATTCATTATTTTCGGCTCATGAATCCGTGAGGTCAAAGCAAGTCAAATAGTTCTTTATGTGCCAACTAGGCCATGCGAGCCAATCGTCTCTCTTTATTTTTCCACCTCCTCAAGGTTCCATGCACTAACCATGTTCCATTAAAGTGCTTGGGGGCTATGTCTCTATGGGCACCATGCCCTGAGGGTCATTATAGCGACATAGTGCCCCACTGTTATCTCTAACCGCAGTGGTCACCAACCTGACTGCTACATCACTAAACTATTACTGCAATGCCCTAACTTGACTTCCAGCATCAAACTACTTATGTTACTATGCCTCCTAACTAGGCCCATGAGGACACATGTCCTCGGGGTGCTGACTCACTATGGCAAAACATTGAGCACTTCTTGATAGCGAGTTAGCGCCCAGCGTTGATCTCTATAGATCTGACAATCATGAGTGACCCAAACCCTTTACTACGCTGGCTACATGAAAATATGGTCCCACCAGGACACGTGGCACCTAGGTGCTATGTCATTGTTGATATCTCTCGAGCAGTTCCTCATAGCGCGATGGTGCCCATCATAGATCATTCTCAATCTGATGATTAGAACCACCTCGTACTCTGCACATCTTTCCCCCTAAAAATTGCTAGGCTCGTGAACCACATATGCTCTGACTCATACACTTGGCACCTCCCTATTGGCCTTCGAAGCACCAACCTGGCAGATTCTGGTATTGTTTGATCCTAACCAGGCCACATGTCAACCAGGCACTATGTCGCTATGGGGAAATCGAGGCCAAATCCCCATAGCGCCATAGTGCCCAATGATAATACTCCCTTCCTTCCCAGATGTGTCTCCATCTGATTGGCCACCATAGCATTGGACTTTCCTACCGTGCATGCAAAGTACTTGTTGGGACCCATCGTGCCTGATTGCTCTTGCTGTGGTCTGATCTTCTGTTTGGGCGCTATGTCGCTAATGGAAAACTCGTGAGTTTTCTATTAGCGCAATGGCGCCTTGCCACTTTTTGAAACTTTCCATCCCGTCAAAACATGTTTGCCTAGCCTGCCATAAACATTTTTCAGTACTACGAACCTTGCTCGCTGAACACTGACGACTCACCATCAAAGCACCCTCCGGCTGGCTGTGCGCTATGTCGCTATGACATTATTCTAACCAACACGCGATAGAGGCATGGCACCCACAGTGCCGTAGAACTTTTCTAACCTGCCCCCAACCTCGGCCTTGCAAGCTGGACCCACCAAACACGCATCAATAGGTGCTATGTCGCTAATAGAAAACTCGTGCAACTTCTCCATAGCGCAATGGCGCCTACCCTTGATCTCTACAGATCTGACAATGGAGAACTTGCAGGCCACAAAAAATATCGTAAGCTTTAAAACTTTGGCATTTAAATATTTCCATAGATATTTGACTATGGATATTTCAAAGGTGGGAAGGGCAATATGAATTATGAATTTGGAGGGAAGATTAAAATACAACATTTCTGGCAACTCATAGGGGGCATGAGCCTGCTCGATGCATGACCAGTGCCTATAAACAATCCATTGGGCCATGCAGTCAAAAAAGTATGAATCTAAGAATTGCAAAACCCTAACCCTTCTATGAGGAGATCAAAACATTGAAAATCCTAGCTCTGCTTCTGTAACCTCAAAATTGTCAAAACATCGAAAGCTAGCAACTCAAAGAGAGAACCATGTGCATGCGTACTTATTGAAAAGAAGGAAACAACAAAGAAGAAACTAAACTACTTATGTACATGGATTTCCAAATTTTAGCAGTAGGGCTTCAGATAGATCCCATTGACTAGAATGGGAAAAATCTCTCCATTGGGTCGGCTTAGCTGGAATGCATTAGCCTATTTGCAACAGGCAATTAGATAGGGGCCACTCCATAGTGCATCAAATTTGGAATGTCTTCCTAGTTTTTCCCTATCTACATCCCACTTTAGAAATAAATCTCCTTCTTTGAAGGTTCTGACCCTAGTTTTATTATCAAAACTCCTTTTCATCTGCTATTGATGCATCTCTAAGGTCTGCATAGCTTTACTTCTTTTCTCTTCTAACTCAATTAGCTCTATCATTCTTACTAACATGCCACTATCTTCAATCAATTCAAGCTAATGAGCCAACTCCAAGGATGGGAATTCCAATGAGATTGGGATTCTGGCTTCCCTACCATATACCAACACAAAAGGTGAATTCCTAATAGATCTCTTGGGTGTTATCTTATCAGCCCACAGAGCAGTTCTTAATTTGTTATACCAGACCCTCTGATTGTCTTCTGTTGTCCTATTCATGATTCTGATCAAATTCTTGTTGGAAGACTCACCCAAACTATTACCCTAGGGATAGTAATTTGATGATGTGCTCAAGTAGATATTGTGATTCATTGCCCATGCAAAAATCTAGGTTCCAACAAAAGACTTAGCATTGTCCGAGATGATAGTAGAAGGAGCACCAAACCTAGATACAATTCCATCAAGGAATTCAACAACTGATGGTTCTGTGGTATCCTTCAAGGAAATTGCCTCTGTCCATCTAGTGAAATAATCAATAGCAGCCAAAATCCATTTATGACCTACACTAGATGCAGGACTAATGGGGCCTATAAAATCCAACCCCCATTGGGTAAAGGGCTGATCCACCTGAATAGGATGAAGGGGGAGAGCTGCAAGCCTCTATTTGCCTGAGAAGAAAGCACACTTCTCACATTTTCTCACATATCCATAACAATCATGGAACAGAGATGGCCAATAATAACCAGCCCTCATGATCTTCATGGCAGTTGTTCTTGCAAAGAAATGGCCACCATCAGGGCCATCATGAAGTTCCTTAATCATCCTCTCAGCCTGATTCTCTTCAATGCATCTCAACAGGGTCCCATTAAAATCCCTCTTGGATAGGATACCATCAATTACAACATAGGGAATGGACTGTAGTCTATATTGTCTCCTTTTAGTTCTGTCCAATCCCTGAGGGTATCCATTCCCTGATAAGAAGTTCTACATGTCATTTATCTAGCTCCTTGGGCCATTAACATTTCTTAACTCTTGTTTCTCTATTATTACCATAGCAGCCTCTTCATCTGAATCCTGGCCTGATAACATTTCTTTGCACAATCCTTTCCCTCTTACCAGCTTGGTAATCTAAATATAAACATCATACTCCATTACCTTAGTGATCTATCTAGCTCTCTTTTCACTAATATCCTTGCTTAACAGGAAGTCCTTTACACTGGCATGGAGCACCAACAAATGGATCTTATTGTGGGACAAGAGGTGCTTGAATTTATTCAAGCCTTTGATGACCACAAGGGCCTACTTCTCAACAAAGTTGTACTTATCTTCATATTCCTTGAGCCCTTCACTAAAGAAGGCTATGGGCTGCTCCTCATCCTTGTCATTTGTTTGAGTCAAGGCAGTAGAGATACTTGACTCACTACCTAGAGTGTAGAGGATGAAATCTTTTTCAAAATTTGGGTTCATGAGAGTAGGGGTTGAGGCTATGGTTGTCTTGATCTCTTCAAAACTCTCCTTCCCTTCCTTGGTCCATGAGAAGACCATACCTTTCTTAAGCATAGTTGTAAGAGGTTTCACCATGGTAGCAAGATTAGGAATAAACCTTCTTACAAAATTTATTCTACCAAGGAAACTTTGCAGCCCCTTCTTGTGTTTAGGAAGAGGAAGGGCAAGCATTGCCTTTGTTCTTTTTGGATCAATGATCAGCCCATCCTTAGATACAATGTGTCCCAATAATTTTCCTTGGCTTGTAGCAAAGACACACTTGGCTGGGTTAAGGGAAACCCCAAACTCTCTACATCTTAGAAATACTTGTCTTAGGTGATCAAAATGATCCTCTATATTTTTGGAATATATAGTTATATCATCGAGGTATACTAAGACAAACTTGTCAATTAATTTTTTGAAGGCCATCTCCATTGCCTTCTGAAATGTGGCACCTGCATTTGTTAGTCCAAATGGCATCTTGCAATAAGCATAGGTGCCCCATTTAGTAGTAAATGTTGTTTTATGTCTATCAGATTCTTTAACCAACACTTGGTTATAACCAGAGAATCCATCAAGAAAAGAGAATCTCCTTGACCCACTGACTCTACATAGGATTTTCTTCATGGAAGGGAGAGGATGGTTATCTTTAAGAGAAGCCTGATTAAGATCCCTAAAGTCCACACACAATCTAATTTCTCCATTCTTCTTCCTTACAGGGACAAGGTTAGCTACCCATGATGAGTGTTTGATAGGAAATATTATATTAGCCTCTATCAACTTGGATAGCTCTTTTCTCATTAGAGGCTCAATCTTAGGATTCACTGGCCTCTATTTTTGCCTTTCTGGTTTGGCCTTATCAAATAAATCTATGGTATGCTTAAAAAAACTAGGGTCAAACCCTTAATTCATCATATGTCCAAGAAAATACATCATTAAATTCTTGACATAGATGAATGAAGTTTTCATGCTTAGTTTCGGAACATACCTTCCCCATATTCAGAAATTTTCCATCAGCAATTGTAACTGGGGCATAATCATCCTTTTTTGCAGCTAGATTCATTCCTTTTCCTCTTGTTTGATCATTAGGATTAAAGACACTCTCCAAGGTAATGAGACCCTTGGGAAACTTGTTAGAACTAAGATGAATGATCTGATCACCATACTAATCTCGTAGTCTTGACTGGTTTCTTTTCAAGAATTCTGCCTCATTCTGCAAAAAACTCACAATTTTCTCATCAGAATCAAACACCTACCAATGAGAGTTGTTGTCAAGGATGAAAGACCTCACTACCACCCTTATTTGTTGCTTCTTTTCTTCCTCAAGATTCCCTAGTACATCATAAGATGCACCCACTGCTGCAAGTCTATCAGCATGTCTATTTTCTTTCCTAGGAATGCTCTGAATATTAAATGCATTGAAGCCCTCAAGAAAATCCCAAACTCTATGTTTGTAAGACTTGAGCAGGCCATTTTTGGTGATATTCTAGTTTCTCACTTGGTTAACTACCAACTCACTATCCCCATATACTCTCAAGGGTTGAATTCCTCTCTTTTGGGCAAGTAAGAGACCTTGAATCAAAGATTCATACACGGCCACATTATTGGTGCAACTGAATTGGAGCCTAAAGGAGAAGTAGTATCTTATTTGTGCAGGAGAGATCAACATAACACCAACCCTTGAACCATTTCTATTCCTTGAGCCACCAAAGTACATACTCCATGTTCCACTTATATCATCATTAGTCCCGATTAGATCAGGAACTTGAGCATCTTTCTCTATTATGCAATATGTACTAAGGCCTATCTCAAGAGTTTCTGACATAGGTTCAAACTGATATGTAGTAGCCCATTCATCCAAGAAGAAATCAAGAATATCTACTATGGAAGTGGCAGGCTCATTTACTATGTCATTTTCATCCATCTCTAGAATAGGGCAATTCATGTTGATGGGATTGGGGGTGTAGGATTCAGTATGATGAAGGGCTTGAGGTTCTGCTCTAATTGAGGCATTGGCTCCATATCTAGTCTTAAATGACATATATGACCAATCAGTAAATATGAATCCACCAATTTGAGTATTGAAGTCTCTTGAAAGACAGATAGCAAAATGGGGCTTGACTTCAGCAATAGATATGTCTTGAATCATAGTGCAACCAGGGCATGCATATAGGGCCATCTCCACATTCCTAAGGATACCTATAGTTTTGAAACTACTACCATCTAATTGTAACACATCCCTAACAATGGGCTCATATTTTATTCCTAAAGCATCAACAACACACCTAGGCATTACTGAGCCACTAGCCCCTGAATCTATCATGCAATTGTGGACTAATTTGCCCCCTATAATCGGAGAAACATAGAATGGAGGAGTTCTAACCTTTGTATTTGTCTCCACATCCCCTGTTGGTTGTACTAGACTTGTGGCACTCTCCATGATAGATGGCTGATCCTTGGGTTCAATCTTCTCCAATTCTCGCTGCAGCATCTTCTTCTGTATTGGTATGGTAGCAACAACATCCCACATAGAAATGTTCACATTTGTCTTCTTCATTTTCTCTACCACACTAAATGGTGCATTAGGAACTTTGGTAGAAACTTTGAGAGCTGTACTTATAAGAGGTTGAGATGGGGCAACATAAGGATCACTTGCATCTTTCTTTCTAGAATCTTGCCCTTGCTGCTATGAAGCACTTGTTTGTTCATTTGCTGCTTGTATATGAGGTGTAGCACTTGAAGTTGAGGCATGTTTAGGAGAAGGAGAGGCAGTATGTTCCATAGCTCTCTTCTTACTTCTTGTGTTATGAGAAATGGAATCCTAGTTTACGTTACAGTGCTCCTCCATCTGATGATTCATGAAAGAGCAATCATCCTGTCCTTGAATATATGAGGCCTCCTTGGGATAATCCTCTTTGTATGATTGCTTTGCTACAAGTTCTTGGTCAATCAGGTCCAAATTAGATTCTGCCTTCTGGCACATGCAATAGGCATAAGAATAGTTGCAAGAAGGAAAAAAATCTTGATCTTGGGCCAAGTTATTTTGAGGGACTATAGCTCTATTCTGATTTGAGCTTGAAGCAGAAGCATGACTATTTTGCCTACCCTGATCAAAAAGCTATTCCACTTATTAGGAGGCCTACCACCATTTGGAGCCTGATATTGCAATTGGGGAGGCTTGCCACCTTGAGCTTGCTGCCTTTCTAAGGTCACCACCTTGTTACTCATTTTTTGTATCATAGAGAAACTATCCTCTAATTTCTTTCCTTGGTCCTTCAACTCCATCCCCTGCTCTTGCAATTTTTTATCTAGGGTCCTCTCTCTCTTATCTGTATTTAGCACTAGACCTTGGAGCATCTCTTTGAGTTCATCTATTCCATTTGAGGGTGTGGAAACTTGGGGAACTAGAGTAAGGGCTTGTGATGTAGTAGTTGTAGGAAGAGGGGCCATTACCGGTTGATGATTTGGGATATCAAGAAAGAAGGGGATAGGGGGCCTTGGAGCCAACTTTCCTCCTTGTATTAGGATGTTCTCTGCTTTTATGGCTATCTCATAGGCATTAGGCAAGGTATCTCCTCCCATAGTTTGGATTGTAGTGGAAATATCACTATTGAAGGCTCTAAGGTAATGCAAGAATTCATTACCAGGGGTAGGTTTCACCGAAGTAGGTATTGTATCCCATGTCTTTTGAAATCTATAGTTAAAATCAGTCATACATTCATGGGGGGCTATTTTTATAGTAGTCAGTTGCTCTAAAAGTGACAAATGGTCACTTCTATCCTCAAAATGTTTGCATAGTCTTGCTCCTAGTTCATCCAAATCAGTTATAGAACCATGAGCTAAGCCTCTATACCACTGTAATGCTTTTCCTTTTAAAGATGAGGCTAGAAGTCTGACAACGACGTCATCCTCTGTAATACCATGAATATTACAGACATTTGCTACTTCTTGGATATGCTCTAAAGGGGAGCTGGAAGTTTCACCAGTAAAATTAGGTATACTTTTTAGTGTAGATGCTGGTATATCATGTCTTTGGGCTAACAATAGAGGACTTCCACCATTAAAGGTGGCAAATGCATGGACTCTTGGCTGTGCCATATAAACAAGTGTTCTATTGATGAGTGTTGATGGAAATCTAGGCTGAGTTCAAATAGTAGGAGGAGTAGAGACAGATCTTATAGGTATATTAACTGTTATTACACCCCTAACTGGTGATAATGAAGTTCTACTCCTCCTTCTTCTAGGATTTGAAAGAGAAAGCTCTTGATATTGAAATTTACCTCTAGAAGATACCCTTGTTTCAGCTTTGGGCATGAATTGCTGCAACTTTGGCCTGGAACTATATATGTATTTGAAGCTCAGGGTCGCTAAGTACTTTGAAGAATCAGCTTCTTGAAGGCTTGAATACTGAAGCCAGCACTACCTATTCAATATTAACCTCTGAAACTCTTTCTTCTTGACACCAGTAGACTTTAAATCTATAATGGATGAGTCCCACTGGGCGTGCCAAAAACTATTGTCACTTAGGTTTGCACCCTTGTCTAAGGCCTATGCACAAGGACAACCTAGTGAAACATGGAAACAACCTCCAAGCTGTGGGACTTGAACTGTGAGGTTGAGTCTCTGGAGAAGGCCAGCTTCCTCTTACTATCAGGGCACACCTAACTACTCTCAAAAGGAAAAGGGGAAGACGGATATGTAGAAAGAAAACTCTACCCTACCTAAACTACAGAGGTGATGCACCAAATAGAGTGTTCAGACTCAGTTCAGCCCATATATCATACACATCTAGACTTATGTCAATTAATAACCACATACAGATTAGGGAACCGAATTGAATAACAACAAGGAAAGAGGGATTTCACTTATATGTTATCCAATAGGGAAAAAATAGATACAACATGCAAGCTATAGATCTCAATAATACACCAATGAGAGGCAAGATTCATGCACATGCGCATTAATGGTTGAAGGAGATGATACAAAATTTTGTACAACTCAGCGACAAAGGGAATTTTACACTGCAAATCTGCAAGCAGTAGTAGAGAAATAAGAAAGGAGTCGACCTTAAAAAATGATAACAAAACTTGCCTTTATAGTTTAGGCATAACTAAGGATTTTTGAACTACATTTACTTCTCACCTACTGGCATTAACTTCTCACCTTGAGAATTCGATCAAAGATCTAATTTGAACAGGGTTTTGAGTACCAAATATTTGATATTCCTCTGAGAAAGAGCCTGGAGAAGATAGAAATGGTGCCAAAAAAAACATCCCCTGACATAGTAGATAGATCTGTAATGGTGGTAGAATGTCCTCGCACTTTGCATTCACTTCTGAGTCAGTGGCATTGATCACAGGATCGAAATACCATGGAAAAAAACCTGATTCATTGTTTCTGGCTCATGAATCGGCAAGGTCAAAGCAAGTCAAATAGTTCCTTATGTGCCAACTAGGCCATGCGGGCCAATCGTCTCTCTTTATTTTTCCACCTCCTCAAGGTTCCACATGCTAACCATGTTCAATTAAAGTGCTTGGGCGCTATGTCACTATGGGCACCATGCCCTGAGGGTCATTATAGTGACATAATGCCCCACTATTATCTCTAACCGCAGTGGTCACCAACCTGACTACTACATCACCAAACTATTACTGCGATGCCCTAACTTGACTGCCAACATCAAACTACTTATGTTACTATGCCTCCTTCCTAGGCCCACGAGGACACATGTCCTCAGGGTGCTAACTCACTATGGCAAAACATCGAGCACTTCTTGATAGCGAGTTAGCACCCAGCATTGATTTCTGTAGATCTGACAATCATGAGCGACCCAAACCCTTTACTATGCTGGCTACATGAAAATATGGTCCCACTAGGACATGTGGCACCCAGGCGCTATGTCACTGTTGATATCTCTTGAGCAGTTCGTCATAGTGCGATGGTGCCCATCATAGATAAATCTCAATCTAATGATCAGAACCACCTCGTACTCTACACATCCTTCCCCCTAAAAATTTCTAGGCCCGTGAACCACAAATGCTCTGACTCATACACTTGGCACCTCCCCATTGGCCTTCGAAGCACCAACCTGGCAGATTCTAGTATTGTTTGATCCTGACCATGCCACGTGTCAACCAGGCATTATGTCGCTATGGGGAAATCGAGGCCAAATCCCCATAGTGCCATAGTGCCCAACGATAATACTCCCTTCCTTCACAGACATTTTTCCATCTGATTGGCCACCATAGCATTAGACTTTCCCACCGTGCATGCGAAGTACTTATTGGGACCCACCATGCTTGATTTGTCTTGCCGTGGTCCGATCTCTTGTTTGGACACTATGTTGCTAATGGAAAACTTGTGAGTTTTCTGTTGGCGCCATGGCACCTTGCCGCTTTTTGAAATGTTTTAGCCCGTCAAAACATGTTCTCTTGGCCCACTGTAAACATTTTCTAGTACCAAAAACCTTGCTCGCTGAACACTGGGGACTCACCATCAAAGCACCCTCTGGCTGGCTGGGCGCTATGTCGCTATGACATTATTCTAACCAACACACAATAGTGACATGGCACCCACGGTACCACAAAACTTTTCCAACCTGCCCCCAACCTCGGCCTTGCAAGCTAGATCCACTGGACATGCATCGACAAGCGCTATGTCGCTAACGAAAAACTCGTGTAGCTTCTCCATAGCCTGTTGGTGTCTGCCCATGATCTCTGCAGATCTAACGATGGAGAACTTGCGAGCCACAAAAAATATCATCAGGTTTAAAACTTTGGTATTTAAATATTTCCATGGTTATTTGACTATGGATATTTCAAAGGTGGGAAGGGCAATATGAATTATGAATTTGGTGGGAAGATTAAAATACAACAAATACTATGGAGAAAATTGGGGAATTTGTCAAACCCTTCTTCTCGACTATCTAGATCTCATCCTTTAGAATCCCATTGTCACACAACATGTCATAGGCTTGGAATATCTATAGATCACCTATGGCCCCTTCTTTGTAGTTGTAACATTTTCTCATATCCTGCACCATGAAAAACTTAGGTGGAATTATGGATAACACACCGGCAGGATCATTTTTATAGGCTACTTCAGGAATGGGTTTGAAATTAGGTTGTTTTACATCATTGCTAACCAATTGAACCTCATGATTCTCCTTTCCCTTAGGGTTCTTGGAACCAGAAGCCATTATACTGAACTAAGGTTTTAGTATATAAAAAAACTTTAAAATTGTGTAGCTTGGTACTTGATGAATACCTTTAGATCAAAGAAATCGTGTTGAATTTCTATTAAAATTAATGCAAAAGGATTTAAGGTTGCTCTTCAATCACTTTATAACTCTTCTCATCTTTTCTTTGTGTTTGAATGGCATGAAAAATTAGCAAAATTTGACCTTATACCCTTTAAAACCTAGCATTAAATGCATAATGCATATAGTTGTAAACTCAGCACTTAAAGGTTTCAACATGACTCAGCATCCATTAGATTTCATTCACTCAACTTCCATTAACATTCCTTAACTTGACATCAACCATCAACTCAACTACTATTGGCACCTCAACATGTCCTAGGGCTTTACTTGGCATCTGAGGACAACACAACAGTGTTGGAAAAAACTTCAAATTTAACTTGGCATCATTTTTAATGTTGTTTTCTTCATTGCAATACTTCTTCATCTTAGGACTAATGTATGATATAGCTTTGTATATCAGTCCCATGCACCTATCCTTGCTTAGTTGGATGAGGTGTGACAACTTGACCTCTTAGGTGAAGTGATCCCTCCATTGGATGTATTGGCTCCATCCCTTCTTTTCCATGTCCTATTCATCTCTACCCTAATGTATTCCACATCAACCTTATCTTTTCCCTTGTTGACTTATGACTTAGATGCCTTGGCCCTTGTTGGGTAATACCTATTAATATGACTAGTCTTCAAGTGACTAAAACATGTGGTTTGGCTTAACCACCTATAATAGTTCCCTCTGAAATGTATTCTTTTGCAATTTTTAGGAACATGCCCATAGTCCTAATAGTAATGATAGCTCTGTCTAGTATTATAATCCTAGTTATAGTTGTGTGCATGGTTGTTTCTTCTTCTAGGCTAATTTGGTGTCCACATCGGCTTTGATCTGCACTCGAAAGCTATATCTCCATACATGTTGTAGTTGTAGCAGTGACTACCAAATCTTGGTGTCCTCATGGTCTTGGTCCTACAGTCTTTTGTCAGGTTTCTTTCCTTGTTGCACTTGTGATAGTGACCCTTATTCTTTGGTTTGTCATGTTGTTGATTGGTCTCCTACTCCTACATACATTAGAAATGTGCCCCTTTTTTCCATAGAAATGACAAGTGGGTCGAGAATTCTTATCTTTGTCACTCCTTTGCTCAAGACTCTTTGATGACTATAATTCTTCAATACTAGTGAATCTTAATCCTAAAGTTTCGTTGCTGGATCTTGGTGATTTCAATAATTTCTCAAAGTGGTTGATGGCTTCAGTTGATTTGTTGAAGCCCTATGCTATCTCCTTTTCCCTTTTTAGTTCATTCTATAATCGTTCATTTTGCATTCTAAAGGTGGAGATCATAATGTCTTTCATGTTTAGCAACTGATGACCATTCATCACCTGGCTAAGGGTATCTAACTACATGTTGGAGATATTTATAAGTTCTATGGACTTCTTCTCCAATCTTTTGGGAAGGTTTCTTTTTTCATCCTCAAGCATAGCCCTATCCTCAATGGCTCTTTTCTTTTGTTTAGTTATCTCACATAGCATCATGGCTTGTGACTCTTTCTCCATTTTAAGAGATCTTATCTCTTCTACTTGAGCTCTATTCTTCACCATCAACTATGTTATTGTTGCATCAAATTCTTTGGAATCTCCATTGGAAAACACTTGTGTGGTACAATTTTCCTTGTAGTGTATGTCATTTTCAGCTATGGCTATGCACTTCATTCTTTTCAAGGATTTTCTCAATTCCTCTATGGCTTCCTCTAACTTGTGTAGAGTGAGGTGCACATCAATCACTTGATTATCTATGATCTTTCAAAGGTTGAAGAATTCCATCTTCAGATCTTTTCTCCAAGTTGTTAGGCTTATCCTTATGAGAACCTTGCTCTGATACCAATTGTTGGAATATTCAAATGGGAAGAATACTTCTGAGAGGCAGGGTGAATCAGAAGTAACTAACTTTTAACATTTTCTAATCCTTTAAAAAAATTATAATTGAAAGTAAACTGCATGCATGTAACCATATTAAATAAGCATAAAGAAAAAACATGCATCAACACATAACACCAGAAATTTGGTAACCCAAAAACCCTACAGGAATAAGAAGGTAAAACTAGGGTGGGGATGCTACCCACAAAATTATTGGAGCAATAATTGTTTGACCACTTCTGATGGTGTACCCTGTTAAAGGCTTTACACTATGTCAATAGTGACCTAGTTAAAGGATTGGCAAACCCCTTACATGAAGTGTCACCCTATTAAAGGATTTACAAAAGGCTATTAGGCCCACCTAATTTCATAGGACTTTTAGTCACCTTCTCGAAGGTTCTCCCACATAGTTGTTAAGCTAATCTATCAATATAGGATTTCCTTTTCTAATACAACGGCTAGAAAGTATTAGAAACATAAATCTAATAGTATGCAATCTTCAATTGATGAATTTAGGCATTTGATTTGCTCTCTCTAATCTTGATCCTTGCTTGATCTGATCTTTTTTTATAGCCCTTGCTCTATTTTGATCATCTAAATGTGTAATTGCTACTCAATTCACTAAGTCATTTACACCCTTACTACTTCCTCTATTCTTTAGTTTTCTATTTTCTTAGTAACTTCCTTAAAAATTTCATCAACAACTTAATTTTATGGAGTCTAAGACTTCTTATAAATACTTCATAGACTTAGGGTTTGCAATGAAATCACAAACTCAAATTTCTCACTTAAATCCTTAGATATATCCTATTGGTTGCATGCTATCTCCTATTTTTTGATTGGATGTATGGTAATAGCATGAGTAAATGCAAAGATTTGATCTTATCTTCTTATCTCTTCATAAATCA
Organism: Cupressus sempervirens; assembly: GCA_028749045.1. Classification (NCBI taxonomy): domain Eukaryota; kingdom Viridiplantae; phylum Streptophyta; class Pinopsida; order Cupressales; family Cupressaceae; genus Cupressus; species Cupressus sempervirens. Next base: position 225,899,623 of record CM053791.1, read on the forward strand.
TCCAAAAATAGTTTCGCATCTATGTTTGTGAAGGCACAAACTTATATGTTGATTCTATGTAACTCGGCACATATATAATCCTAGTTTACTTGGGAACAATTACACTCCTTCTTTCTTGGCACATGTATATTTCTAGCTCACTCAATACATGTTGCATTCTGACTTGCTTAGCATCAACTATGACTCAACACCTATATATCACTCGACATCTATTGATCACTCAACACCTAATGTCACTCGACACCTATTGAAATTTTGGCTTGACACAAATTCTAGCTCAGCATGTATAGTGTACTTGACATGTATGTGAAAAGTGGTTAAGTGTGTTGACACTCAAATGTCAAAACCATTCTAAGACCAACACATGTGATCAAAATTTCTAAAACATATGGATTACTACTAAGTAGAGAGTGGACAAAATGCTTAAGGCGATGGTTTTCAACTGATTTTACTCAACTATGGTTGCCTTGGAAAGGATTGAATAATCAGATCAAGATTGATGCTCACCCAAAATTGAAAATGATGATTATAGAATACAATGCACGAAATGATTTGGCATTTCTACAATCTAATTTAAGCTCTTACAAAGTGATGGATTTGGATACAACTTCAACTAAAGAATTAGAGGATTGAACTAAAAGGACCATAATTCCAATGCCCAAAGAAGAGATTATAACATAGTTCATAGATGGCATCATGGAAAACTTATAATGCCTAGGTGGAGAAGTAGATCCAAATGTGTTGCTTCTTCCCATATTTTGTAGATTGCACAAAGTTAGTCATTTAGAGTTTGAATGTTCACATTTCCAAGAAGCAATTTCTTAGGTTTAACTTAGATAATGAAAATAAAGTGAAACGATATTCCAAAAGAAGTATCCATGGAAAATCCAACTTCCACATACATATTTGAATTAGTAGGGAAAGTTGTAGGAGAGGTAGAAGATCGCAATGCATCATATAGTGATACCTATTTAGATGGTGGAGGTTTTTCTTCTCCTCCACTAAGAATTATTAAGATCCAAAGAAGGAGACATATCATAAAAGGAAAAGGTTGGACTGATCCGATTTCTAGGATCTAGGACTATTACAGATAATGTTAACCAATTACATAAAGTTAATTTTAAAGCTTTAATAAAGAAAAATTAATGTAATTGCAAATAAGAATACACAAGATGAGATGATAGAAAGAGAGATAGAGACACAACACATTTGATTTCGGAGTTCATTCAGGAAGGACTACGTCTTCGGGTCTAGCTCCAATAGGGGGACCGATCCGATTAACTCCAATAAATCAATACAAATGATTTGTGACAATTCCCTTCAATCACATGCAAATAAATTCCTCTATGTGTAGGAAAAAGCACTAAGTCTCCAAATACATAAAATCTCTCTCTTAATTTTCATCCTTCAAAAGGCCCCTAAACCCTCTATTTATACAAAATATTTGCCTAATAATAGGGCAAAACAAGATTTTACATATTTAGACCCTTACAATAGTCTATCTTTGAAATAAGACTCATTACTATTTTTGAAATTTGTCCTTATTTAATAATTGCCTTTATTTAAGAAAGAGGGAATCAGGCTTGATATACTTTAAATAAAATCTGCACTAAAAATATCACAAGCCACTCACGTGGCACAATGGCAAAGGAGATTTTGAAAATGCATGTAATAGAGGGAGGTTGGTGGTTCCAACCACCACACCGACCTCTAGCATTTAACTAAACTTAGCACTGTTTCAAACCATATAATAAACATTTGTCTAACATGTTTCAAAGGTTGCCAGTAGTGTAATGGCCATTGGCTAGATTCTAGGGACCAGTGGTCGTGGGTTCAAATCCCAACACTGTCAACAATTTATTTATTTATTTTAAAATTTATTTTTTTTTCCACCCCATCATCTCGAACTTCAATCGAACATATCTTTCGCATACGAACTCCATTTTTGATGAAATGAACGTCGTTGGAAAGCTCTCATTGAGATCTTCAATTTGAAACCCATTGTTGACCACTTTCGAGATGATTATTTTCACCTTTTGATGACCTCTATACCTAGTTTGACCAAACTTTGACTGGCTATAACTTTTGCATATGAACTCCTTTTTTGCCCATTTGAATTGCATTGGGTGTAGAATTTTGAAGACTTTAAAATGATGTTGATTGTTGGAGTTTTGGAGATACTTCAATTTTTGGTGAAAATATCCCCTGAATCAAGCCTCCCCACTTAGAAGCTTTCAGACCATCAAAAGTTTGGATTACTTGGAAAGGAGGTGAGGGTATTTCTCCCTCATTTTACCAATCTCCATCCATCTTGCCTTGTTTGGATGCATCCCTTTCAATCCCACTTGGATGTATTCAACTTGTCCTCTTTGTGAAGTTCTGACATTCTTATCAAGGATGACATTTTCTGGCAATTCTGTCATATACTCTGGTGAAAGATCATCAACTGATGGAACTTGAACATTGATGTCTTCATCCAAGATCATTGGAGGCTCATACAACTTTAGAATCTCAACATTCACAACTGAGTAAATTTGCATGTATGGAGGAAGATTAAGGTGAAAGGCATTAGTATCAATCTTTTCCAAGATTTCAAAAGGACCATATCTAATAGGCTTGAGCTTCCTTCCTTCACCTTGCATTCTTTCCTTATTGATATGTAACCAAACTCTATCACCAACTTGGAATTGATGATCAATGCAATGCTTATCATGGCGAGCCTTGTATTTTGCTTGGCTATGCTCCAACTGTGCTTCTACTACCTTATGGATTGCTTGAACCTTCTGGATGAACTTCAAAGCCCTTTTTGCATCATGGCATCCATCGATGATGTCATCCTTTCCAAAAGAAAAATCCATTGGTGTTTTTGGCAAATAACTGAAGCAAGTCTCAAAAGGAGACCTCTTTGTAGAAGAGTGTGTTGCATGGATATAAGCATGTTGCACACAGTAAAGACTTTCATCCCACAACTTAGGATGCTTGCTATAGTAAACTCTAATGAGATGAACCACTATCCTCTTGACTACCTCTGTCTGTCCCTCTGTCTGTGGATGGAAGGTTGTACTCTTCTTTAGCTTGGTATCCATGAGTCCCCACAAAGATTACCAAAATTCCCCTAGGAATCGAGAATCTCGATCCGATACAATGGAAGTGGGTAACCCAAAATGAACCCATACATTTTGAAAGTACAAATGAGTAGTTAGTTTAGTAGTGACTTACTTTTTACAAGGCATTAAAATACACATTTTGCTGAACCGATCAACTACTACATACAAATAATCATGAGCCTTCCTAGACATAGGTAAACCCCCCACAAAGTCCATAGACACACTTTCCCATGGACGGGATGGTTAAGGTATTGGTTTGTACAAACCAAATTTCCTAGTACTTGGCTTACTGGTTACACACATTACACATCCTTTTATATACTTGGTGACAGTTTCCTGCATATGAGGCCAATAACAATATTTCTGCAATTGAGCTAATGTCTTACTTACCCCGAAATGTCTTGCAATCAAAGAGGTGTGTGCTTCATGGATTACATGTGCCTGTTCATCTTTAGGAATGCATAATTTTCCCAAGTGGTACAACAAATTATCCTGCACATAGTAATCTTTCTCTTCCACATGTTTACCTTGGATTAAAGTTGCATAGATATCCTTAAAGTCCTCATCATTACCATATTGTTCCTGAAAACTTTCATGAACCTTAGAACTATTCTTAAGGATTATCAAAGCATTCTTAATAGGAGGCCTAGAGAGCATATCTACCACTTTGTTATGGGAACCCCTTTTATCCTTAATTACTAAATGAAACTGTTGTAGAAAACCCATCCACCTAAAATGCCTACTTTGCTGCAACTTAGATTGTGAGTGCAAATATTGTAGCAGCTGGTGATCAGTGTGGATTATAGTTTCCTCTCCCATTAAGTAGTGCTTCCATTTTTTAACACTCTAAACTAAAGCATAAAGTTTTTTTATCATAAGTAGGATAGTTACTTACTACTCCTGAAAAAGTTTTAGAGTGGTAGAAAATTGGTTTACCTCGTTGCATGAGTACAGCTCCTATGGCAAACCCACTTGCATTTGTCTCAATCTCAAATGGTTGATGTAAATCTAGTAAAGCTAGAACTCGTGAAGTGCTCGACTTTTCCTTCAAATTTTTGAAAGCCTTCTGTTGTGGACCTCCCCACTAAAAAGTTGCCTTGGCACTAGTCAATGCATGCAATGGTGATGCAATATAAGAGAAGTTTGCAATGAACTTTCTCTAGTATTGAACTACACCTAAAAAGCTCCTGACTTCTATAACTGTACTTGGCTTAGGCCATTTTACAATACATTCAACCTTCATAGGGTCTACTTTCAATTTACCATTTCCTATGACATAGCCCAAGTACACTAAGGATGTCTTTGCAAATTTGCATTTTGACATCTTTACATAGAGTTTTTCTTTTTTCAATACATTAAGAACTTTCTTTGCATGAATTACATCATCATCCCAAGACTTACTAAATACAAGAATATTATCTAGATATATAATGAAAAAATTATCAATAAAAGGATGAAAGACATCATTCATGACTCTCATGAATGTAGCTGGTGCATTACAAAGCCCAAATGGCATAACCAACCACTCATAAAGTCCCTGTTTTGTCTTGAAAGCAGTTTTCCAAATATGATTTTCTGCTATTCTTGTCTGATGATATCCGCTACATAATTTTAGCTTAGTGAAATAAATTGCATGTTTCAATTGATCAAGTAAATCATCAATTCTAGGAAGAGGCTACCTATTCTTTACCGTTATCTTGTTCAAAGCCCTGTAGTCAATGCAAATTCTCCAAGTCCCATCTTTCTTTGGAACCAACACAATAGGAGAACCACAAGGAGAAGTACTAGGATGAATAACTCCTTTCTCCACGAGCTCTTGAACTTGCTTCTTGATTTCCTCATTCTACAAGACTGATAAGTGGTACATGTCGATATTAGGAAGTGGCACTTTTGGCTGCAACTAAATTTCATGCTATATCTCTCTTTTGGGAGGCAATCCCTTTGGTTCCTGAAACAAGTCATCATAGGTGGAAACAACTTTGACCATTTCATCTTTATGTTTTGGATCACATCCCTTAAATTACTTAGATGTTTCATCTTCTTTGGCTTTTACAATCATCAGCACAAAATTCTTACTAGAGTTGACTAACCTTTTCATCTAACCAACATTAACTAGTGCCAGATTAGTCTTAACCTTATGTGCCCATACAATGTATTCAATTTTATCTTTCAATAGATGATACTTATTTTCCCCCCTATAGAAGATAGCTTGTCAATCATACAAATAAGGACTCCCAAGTACAAGACCACAAATATCTAGAGGGATTACATCAGCTTCTACCTCATCTACAAAGTTTGCAGTGATAGAAAATCTTAACTTACATTGCTTGGTTACCTGTAATTGCGCATCATTGCAAACCCATCCAAGAGGATATGGATTTGGATGAGGTGTTGTAGTCAGATTGAGCTTCTTAACAATTTCCTCAGATATCAAATTAACTTGAGAACCTGTATCAAATAATGTATCAAACTTATTTTCCTTGATGACAACTCGAATGTGAAAAAATTCATTCCTTTTCTTGTCATTCTTAGGAGAACAATCTTCACTTGTACTTGCACTTATGCTAGAAGAGCTAGTAGCCGATGAAAGAGAAATACCTTTTCCTTTACCTTGGATCCTAGTAGCAATGATCTTTGTTTCATCTCCAGAGTCAGATCCAAGATCCTGTTGAGCTATAGTAACAGTCTTTTGTTTGCCTTTATTTCCACCAAATCGCTTCGGCCTCTTTTCAGGATGCAACTTCTAGCACTTAGAGTCATCATGCCCTTCTTTCTTGCAATGTGAGTATGTGAATTTCTCACCCTCTTTCTTTACCATAGTTGTCTTTTTACCCTCCCCTTTGCCTTTGGAATTTTCCTCAGACTTAGATGACTTTTTGTCAGACTTATCAATGAAGGTACCCTTACCACTTGACTCTAAATGTGTTTCTTGGGCACATACTTCATCCAAATTACAAGGATTTAGGATAAGAATAGAGTACCTTAGGTAAGAATGAAGACCACCTATATACTTGAGTAAAGTGTCCTGGGTATACAATGGGACATTTAACAAAATAGCCCTTTTATGAAACTCATGGGTGTACTCTTGGATAGTTTGACCTTTCCCTTGCCTAAAATGTTGCTAGCTCATCATTAATTAGTGCATATGGCCTAGGGCGTAGAATTTATTTTTTAAAGCACTAACAAATTCTAACCAAGACATATTTAACTTACCATGTTGTGAAGTTTCATGTTGGGTCCTACTCTCCCACCAAGTTAGAGCTACACTGCCTAACCGAAGAATAGCTAACTAAATTCTATCAACATCATCTACAAGGTTTTGGAATCTATAGTAGACTTCTACTTGTTGAATCCAGTCATCTAATTTCTCAGCATTTAACTCCCCACAATATTTTGGCAAGTCAAATTTTACATCCAACTTAATTCGAGGATTATGTCTACCTTTAAAAATATTAGAATACTCAGAATGTGTAGAAGAAGGAGAAGAAGGGAGAGAAGGAAAAGAGGGAGATGAGGGAGGAGATGGAGGCTCATGATCAGGATCACGATCAACACCTTTCTTTTTCCCTTTGTCATCACAAGCTGCATGCCTTCATATCTTTTCTTCTCTTTCTTGTAACAAAACTTCTACCATTATTTGCAAACTCTGGAGAGTCTTCTGGACATTTTGATCTTCTAAACCTTGTCCACCACCTTTATCTTCCATCTAAAATAGTGGATTAGTTCTTTGTTTTCCGATCTTAGGATTATATTCTTCAAGATCACCTTTGCCTTGATTCAACCTAGATCTTGTTACCATTCAAATCTTCAATACTAGTCCAACAAAGCTCTGATACCAAATTTGATCTGATTTCTAGGATCTAGGACTATTACAGATAATGTTAACCAATTACATAAAGTTAATTTTAAAGCTTTAATAAAGAAAAATTAAAATAATTGCAAATAAGAATACACAAGATGAGATGATAGAAAGAGAGATAGAGACACAACACATTTGATTTCGGAGTTCATTCGGGAATGACTACATCTTTGGGTCTAGCTCCAATAGGGGGACCGATCCAATTAACTCCAATAAATCAATACAAATGATTTGTGACAATTCCCTTCAAGCACGTGTAGCAAAATTCCTCTATGTGCAGGAAAAATCACTAAGTCTCCAAATACATAAAATCTCTCTCACCATTTGCATAATTTCTCCCTTAATTTTCATCCTTCAAAAGGCCCCTAAACCCTCTTTTTATACGAAATCTTTCCCTAATAATAGGGAAAAACAAGATTTTACATGTTTAGACCCTTACAATAGTCTATCTTCGAAATAAGACTCATTCCTATTTTTGAAATTCATCATTATTTAATAATTGCCTTTATTTAGGCAAGAGGGAATCGGGCTTGATATACTTTAAATAAAATTTGCGCTAAAAATATCACAAGCTACTCACATGGTGCAATGGCAAAGGAGATTTTGAAAATGTATGTAATAGAGGGAGGTCGATGGTTCCAACCACCACACCAACCTCTAGCCTTTAACTAAACTTAGCACTGTTTCAAACCATATAATAAACATTTGTCTAACATGTTTCAAAGGTCGCCAGTGGTGTAACGACCACCGGCTGGATTTTGGGGATCGATGGTCGTGACTTCAAATCTCAGCACTGTCAACAATTTATTTATTTATATTTTTAAAATTATTATTATTTTTCCACCTCATCATCTCGAACTTCAATCAGACATATCTTTTGCATACGAACTCCATTTTTGACGAAACAAACGCCATTGGAAAGCTCTCAATGAGATCTTCAATTTGGAAACCATTTTTGACCACTTTGGAGATGATTATTTTTTCACCTTTTGACAACCTCTATACTTGGTTTGACCAAACTTTGACTAGCTATATCTTTTGCATATGAACTCCTTTTTTGCCCATTTAAATTGCGTTGGGTGCAGAATTTTGAAGACTTTAAAATGATGTTGATTGTTGGAGTCTTGGAGATACTTCAATTTTTGGTGAAAATATCCCTCGGATCATGGACTTTGGTAGTTGTTCATCATAAGCCTAAAGTTAACAAAATTATAGAATTGATTGGGGAAATTCAAGATCAGAAAGAGAAACATGCACCCCCCATATCAAAGGTAACTAATGAAAAATCATCACGTCTACCATGTGAGAGATTAAAATGGATCCCAAAGAAATAATCCTTTGAGGTTCAAGAAAAAGAAAAGCTATGAAAGAACAAGCATAAGCCCAAGAAGCCCAAAGAAGAACCAATCTAAAAACATAGGTTCAATGGCTCTAAATGCAAATTAGGAGCTAGTGTAGGTATTGAATTAATCAACCCAAAAGCTAGGTCTTTTTATGTAACATATCAATTACAATTTAGATGTACAAATAATTTTACAAAGTATAAAGCCTTGATTCATGGAGTTCTCTTCGCATTAGAGAATGGAGTCAAAACTCTCATAATTGAAGGAGACTCCTAGTTGGTGACTAGACAAGTGAAATCAATTTATTCATGTAACGATAGGATATTACTCACTTATCGAAAGAGATTATGGGATATAATGTATTAATTTGACACTTTAAATATAAAGTCCATCCTTGGAAGTAGAAACAAGATAGCAGATGCCCAAGAAATTTTAGCTAGTGCAATACAACCTATTGAGAGAACTAAATTAAAAATATTTTCAGTAGAATTGGTTGCTACCCCATCTATCCTCAACAACGTCATGAACTTCCAAGTTTTCTAGGATGATCAATACATAAAGTGCAATGGCCATTTTAAGGGATAGGAGATTGATGACACCCCCAATGACAAACCTAAGGATGAAGAACTTGAAGATGAAGATGATGACTCAACACTTAGCAAGAGAATAGTCAAAGAAAAATAGATTAAGGAATGTGATTCATATAATCTGGGAATGGATGAAGGTCCTAAAATTTCAAGGTTTGGAAAGGAATTTAATGCTCAAGAAAGGGAAAATATGCTCTAATTTCTTAGGTAATACAAAGATGTCATAGCTTGGAGTTATGAAGAACTCAAAAGGTATGATCATGATATCGACACACATGATATTTTATTGAAACCAAATTTCAAACCTTTCTGAAAAAAGAAAAGACCTATTAATCACATTATTGAACCATTAATAATGAAGGAGGTCAAGAAATTTATTTATGCTAAGATCATCTTCCCTATTTTTCATTCTACATGGGTGGCTAACTTGGTTCTAGTGAGGAAAAAGACTAGAGAGATTCACCTTTGTGTGATTTTTTACAATTTTGACCTATCGTCTCATAAAGATAAGTACCATTTTCCTTCACTTAATGAAGTATTAAAAATTGTCAATAGATCCGAAAAGGTGTTTCTCTAAGATGTATATTTTGATACAAGCAGGTGATGGTTGATGAAGAAGATAGGCTGAAGATTTCTTTCATAACAAAATGGGGGACTTTTTCCTATAGAATAATGCCCTTTGGGTTGATCAATGTAGGGGCTACATTCGAACAAGCCATGGATGAAGCTTCCAAGGGGCTAATAAACAAATGTATAGTCATCTACATGGATGATTTAACTATCTTTTCAAAGGATTGAAGCACTCGTATTTCTAGTTTAAGATAGGTGCTCAATAGGTATCATAGATATGGCATATCACTTAATCCCAACAAGTATTTGTTAGGGGTCACTAAAGGAAAGCTCCTAGGTCATATTTTATCTTATCTAATGCTAGAATCTTCATCAATCCTAAGAGAATTGAATTCATTCTAAATTTGTCACCTCCAAATAATCATAAAGAACTCAAGCCTTTCTTTGGAAAGATAACTTTTGTGTGAAAATTGATAAGTGGATCTTCTAAGATAGTATGCCCCCTTGATGATTTTCTCAAGAAGGGAGTGAAAAAAAATGGGTTCCATAAATTAAGAAATCATTTGAAGATATCAAACTGTCTATTTCCATAGCTTCAGTCCTTGTCAATCTAGATTATGAGCTAACATTTAAAATATACTCTTTTTCTTCAGAACATTTATGTGTTGGGATTCCTACACAGAAGAAGGATAAAGAAGATGAAAGACCCATTTCTTTCATGGGTTGTCCTCTAAAGAATGATAAGTTAAATTATTCTAAGCTTAAAATACGGTCAAGAAATTCTACCATTATATACTAAGGAGCAAGGTGTATGAAATTGTGCCTAATCTTATGATTAAGACATTACTAATGGAAAATGCATTGGGTGAAAGACAAAGACATTGGATGGAGATACTACAAGATTTTATTTAGAGATTCAACCAATGAAGTTGGTTAGAGGACAAAGATTGACAAAGGTGATAGCCAATAATAAGATAAGAAATGAGAATGAATTCAGATTTGATGATGAAATGAAAACAAAAGATTAACCAAAAGAGATTATAGTATCTCAAGTTGATATTGATCAAGGTATAATAATAAATTATTTTTATTAGGATATTTTTTACTATTTTTTTAAAAATCAATACCCCAATTGAATGAATAGTTCCCAATGTAGAGGTCTCAAGATGAAGTGTGAATCTTATATGTTGCAAAATAGGAAAATGTATAAAAGGAACTATGAAAGAATCTACCTAAATTGTTTGGGATAGGAAGAAGTAAAAGAGGTTTTGAAATAGTTTCATGATAAGTATGGTAGAGGATGTGGATTAGTAGAAGCTTATGGCCCATGTGATTTTATGACCAGATTATTTTTGGCCTACAATCTTCAAGGATACTTTTGACTATGTACGTACTTGCCATATTTGTTAAACTAGTTCTAATAGAGAGAGACATCTAATGATTCCATTACAACTAGTGTTTGAGGTACACCATTTTGCAAAGTGGGGGGCTAGACTTCATTGGTTCAATAAATCCACCTTCATCGATAGGACATGCATTTTTTCTCATATCTATAGACTATTATATGCTGGACAAAAGTTGAAACCTTTAGAAATTGCATGACAAAGGTGGTTAGATATTTCTTGGAGGAATACATTGTGAGTAGATTTGGGATGTCATTATTTTGAGTTTGTGATAATGGATCAATATTCCTTACCTAGTGGGTGTTGGATAATCTAGTTATACTCAAGTTCTCTTCAAATTAAAATCCCCAATGAAACGGTGTGGTTAAATCTAAAAATAAGAACTTATCATGGTAATAAGACATTTGTTGAAGTAAAATCCTCAAGACTAGCATACTCAACTCAAATATCTCTTATGGATAGACCGATTCAAGGTCAAGAATTCTTTGGGAATATCCTCATATCTAAGTATCTATGGATAAGAGCCAGCATTCCCACTTATCCTCAAGATTCCTATTTCAAAATTCATGAGTGGCTATGCTAGAGACATTGATAGTGTTTAGACCAGATTAATGAATCTCTTGGAATTAAATGAGAAAAAGAACTACTTTAGGGAATATGGAAAAATATCAAGCTATCATTAAGAGGTGGTTTGATAAGTAGGCTCCAATCAAATGTTTCAGAATATCCAATTTTGTTCTTCTATGGGACAAGGCAAAAAAAAAAGTCAGGTAACCACAATAAGTTTCAATGCTTGTGGATTGGCCTTTATCAAATTTTGGAAATTCTGGGAGAAAATACTTTTAGGCTAATTTCCTTACAAGGGGAATTGCTTGCATTTCTAGTCAATGGATACTTCCTAAAACATTACTTTGAGACCTAAAAGCATAATACATTTCAAAATTAAAAATAAAAATTTGCAAGTTTTTTTGCTTTCAGTTGTGTGTTTAATTTCAATTGTGTATTTTCTTTCAAAGTTGTGTTAGTTCGAGGGTTAGGTGCAATCAAGATTCTATCTTAATGCATTTCATAAACTACTTTTTTTGGTTTTGACTATTGGGAAGAGGTATTTCTTTGTCAAAGAATTCAAATAATTTTTTTTCTTTTACCAACTAAAGAATGGATGTTACTTGAAATAACAAAGACTTTTTGTCTTGAAATAAAAATTTTAGATCAATAGTTCTCAACACTTTGCAAATTTAAATGATTGACTATCTTGGTGTTTTCAAATCAAGGTTGATGGCAGAAAGAGATAGCCTAAACCCTACAGATTCAAACAAAAGGTGTTTTCAAAGGAATTGCTAAGGTCATAGTTTGGCATGAGAGTTTCATAAAGTTCTTAAAAGAGGAATGCAAAGCATATCAACTAAAGAAAGAATCTAGGAAATGACATCAATGCCTTGATCACATAGTCTAAGTGTGATCAAGGTACAAAAAGAAAAAAAAAGAAAAAAAGAAAAAAAAGCAAAAGTGTGGTGTTAAGAATGAAAGGTTCCAAATGGCCTAAGAAATGTAATTTGACATTAGGGATATGTACTCCAAAATGGCTAACCAATTTCTATACAAATTGCTTCATGGAAGAATCAAATGGAAATATGTGAGAAACATGAAGCAAAATTTAGAAGATTACCCAACACCTCAAATGCAAAAGTGATAACTTGTAAAGAGCCCTGAGAATGGATTCTCTCCCCTAGTTAGATAAGTGATTGATAAACACATTTTTTGAGAATTCTTGATGAATAGACCAGTGTGATGAAATATATTCTCCAAGTTGCTAGAAGCTCATGATAGACTACATCTAAGATTTTGAAGGTAATAAATAGACTGGGCACACATTGAGCTTCAAAATTCAAGATGTTGAAGTTTTAACTATGAAGAAACTTAAAATATGGTCAAAGTGTTTAGGATTTAGTTGGTATTTGACACATGTTAGAAGAATGCTTGCTAATGAAGCAATGCCTTTTCATTTTTTCCCTTTTGTTGGGGCTATTTATTGTGGTTTCACAATGCATGTCTCATTCACCCTAGAAATTGGGGCCCCCTAGTAATTTTTTTGTTTCCTAGATCACTCGTCTAGGGTCTAAGTCATTTTTGGGATTCTACTTAAAGTTTGGGTCCTACCTAGTTCTCTATCTTAGAAACTGAGATATTAGAAATGTTAAATTTTAGTCATAAGAGTGTGTTTTTAGTGAAAAGTGGAGCACTTGCTCACCTAGCACACATGCACACCCTTCAAGGGTGCACAGGTGAACTAAATGCACAAGTGTACACTTATCTCCCTTTGGAGATGTGTACATGTGTAAGTACAAACCTCCAAAGGGTTTACACTATCTTGGGCCTATAAGAGCCCAAGATCCCCACCTCTTCTCTCCATTATCTCCTCTATGCCTTCAAGAACCACATCTCTACACCTTTGAAGGTACATAAAATCTTGCAAGAACACACACACACAAAAGTTAGGACATGTAGTGCCTACCCCTAGTTTGCACTTTTCTATCATGGTCGAACTCTGTTAGACTAGTTTTGTGTTGATAATTAATAGCATTGTTTTGAGACTATTAGATATTGTGCTATGGATTCAGTTTATATGTGATGAGATTACTTAGATGCTACACTTCATGGATGCATCAAAATTATTACATTGCTTTCAGTTATTGATGATGATTAGATTAGATGGTTTATTATCACATGTGTTTTCTTATGGATACTTACCCGATACTTGCATGTGTATGGTGTGTGTGTTTGTTTCTTATCTATAGCATTTCTGATGTGGTTAAGGAAGGGATTCGTAGTCACCTGCTAGTCGAGATCTACATGATTAATCACTTCCTTCCATTGCCTGTTTAGCTTAGCATATGTATGTTGTATGTACATGCATGGTTTTTATGCAGGTTGCAAGTACTGGGTATCAACTTCCCTGAATTGCCAGGATGATCATACCTTATTGCACTATCTTAATGGTAAGAGAAGGGAGATAAATTCTTAAGTCCAAATCCTAAACCTCTAAACCATTTTTCCTAGTGAAGTAGGACAAGTATTTGAGATATCTTACATTCTTAATGTGTCAGATGACATAGTTCATGATTTTTAACCCTTTAGACTGATTTTATATGGATTGTTCTATGATGGGTTTTCATATTTTATCTTGGAGGTCTATGGTGAATTTTCTATTAAGTAAGTCTAAAATTAAAAGATTTAATTAATAATTTAATTATTTGGAAAAAATAAATATAATATCATGATCTTTTGATATTTTGATTTTAATTGATTAAATGAGAATTAATTGAGAAAAGAATCAAATAAAAGAAATTAAAATAATAATAATAAAATAATAAATAAATAATAATAATAGAAAAGATAAAAGAATTAAAATAAAAGTTATAAGCTTGCCTAGGAGTAAACGGACCTCTTGATTGCACATATGTCAACAACACAGGAGTTAATGCACAAATTAAGCACATGGTGTCTACAACCTTATGACTCATCTAGAAGGTTGGAAAAGACTCATGCTTAGTTGTCAACACCTTCTGGTTTTTTCTAGAGACATTCTAGGTGCTTCCTGAGAGTTCTTTATATTCAGGCACTCCTAGAAGCTTAGGGAGAGCATTTGGAGAGGGCGTTTGGAGAGCATTTTTGGAGGACCAGGGAACATTGGAGAAGGAAGGAGCTTGCTTTGTGAATTCTGAGGAAAAGTGATTTAGCATCAGTGTCCAGTTAGACACTTTTGATTTTGACCTATGTAATTTATGCTTCTTGCACTTCCTGTCTTCTTCATGTCTTCTGAATGCTTTCTGAGGATTTTCATATCTTGCTTATATGTATTTTGTCATGGGTAGTGAAAATATTTATGAGAAAACTTCATATGCATAGATCTGAGGACTCTATGGGGCTAAGGTTTCAGATGCATACAGACAAACCTAATAGACGTATAATGGGTAAATTTAGAGGACAATTATTTCAAATGGGGAATTCTTAACTTATAGATTTGGGAAGCCCTTCTTGTTTAAGAAAATTATTATATGTCTTCTTTTTTTTTTTTAAATACATATAAGTTTTAAATCTGCATCCATATATATATATATATATATATATATATATATATATATATATATAATGTTGTAGTGTTGTTTATCGATCTACGAGTATGTATGTATGTATATATATATATATGCCTACACACACACACACATATATTTATATTTATATTTATATTTAATTAAACGCTGCATATTTTAAAATCACAAAGGAAATATATTATTGAAAATCTGAATCGCGCATTTGATAAATGTTTATTAAAAAATTATTTAAAAATAAATAAATAAATTTAATAAGGATGGGAGGGAAGGGTTTACCCCACCCCGTCCCCTTTTTATATATATAACACTGCCAGTCTATGCCTGTTGTCATAGGTACTGCGACTACCATCACAGGCCTTACGACAGAGGCAGGACCGCATGGCTTAACTTTAAGTGGCAGTGGCATTAAAAAAAAGCCTGCACACGTATTTCAATTCGCAGGAGGTAGTACATTTGGTATATATGAAATTCAGTTATTAATAGTATTTTGATTTCCAATAATTATTATTTTATAAAGTTTTATTAATAAATATGTATATATATGTATATATATATAGATATATATATTTATATATATATATGTATATGTATATATGTATGTATGTATATATATATATATAGATATATATATATATATATATATATGTATAGATATATATATATATATATACATACATACATATATATATACATATATATATACATACATACATATATATATACATATATATATACATACATACATATATATATACATATATATATACATACATACATATATATATACATATATATATACATACATACATATATATACATACATACATACATACATACATACATACATACATACATACATACATACATATATATATATATATATATATATATATATATATATATATATATATATATATATATATATATATATATATATATATATATATATATATATATATTGATTTTAATATTTGTTTTAGATTAGGGTAAAAACAGGTTTTGAAGGGGCCCCAAAACCCTTTACATCAAAAAGAAAGATATACCATGAAGCTCTACCAGATTTTAAGCGGACCTGAAACCAGTAATACAATTAAACCAAGTCAAGCGAGGACCTAAAACCAATAGAAGTGATCAGAAAGAGAAACCAGCGAGGACACTGGAACCTGGAAAAATAGACTGGAAAGTGAGGTGACCTGAGAAGCCTCCCAAACCAGGAAAATCACCAAGGAATGCTAATCAAATTTGTTCTTCTAGTTACAAATTCCTTAGAAATGTTCTTTCTCCAGCACTTATCTTGAAGCAGGAGAAACTTAGACTTTTATTATCTAACAAAATCCTAACAATATCCAGATTATGAATACTGTTCAACCCCCTAATATACCAAGTAATGATTTTCATATCTATTTTTTAGGGGTAAAATCTAGAATAGTAGCCTGTCTACCATTAGCAATATTCTACATACTTTTAACTCTCTGGTTTTCTTAGTGGTTCTTCTTCCAGATTTTTTTGGATGACCAACATTCGGTTTCACCTTGGACTGTTTTTCTGCTCTTTTTCCAGATTTATCCACAGTAGAAGCAAGAGAATTTATCTTGGTTTGCTGGACCATTTTGTTGCTTCTAGTCTCTACCCCTTTAGTAATGTTCTTAATATCAACTCTTTTTCTTTAGTTTGGTTTATGCTTTGATTTGTCTCCTTTTTCAATAACAACATCTAAGGGGGGAGGTTCATCCAAAGGAAGGTCATAATCAGTTTGAGATAAAATCTGGAACTCCCTAGACTGAGAAACAGGAAGATCACCCATCTATGATTAATTTCCATCTTCAGCCAAGAATTCACCTTCCTCTAGCATGGTTTTATCATCTAACTCTCTCCTTTGATCTTCTATCATTTGATAAATAACAATTTCTTTTGATAAATCAGCCAGATCATCTATTCTTTGCTTAGGCATTATGGTATTAGATTGAAAACCATGTCCTTCTTCCTCAAAGATTTCTTTCTCAAATGAAGGCTCTTTATCCACCTTTGCATGTGATGATTTAGAATCTTCTTTGGGTTTCCATACTTTCTTTTGCTGGATCTTGGTCTTTTTCCAATCTAGAACACTGTTTGGATGCTTTCCACTTTTGAAAGGACAGTATTTGACTAGATGCCCCTATTTTTTGCAAGCATAGCAAGAGTTAGGTAGATCTTCAAAAATAATTTCTTGAGTCTTTTTACCAAGTTTGGAAATTAGTTCCACCTTGTCTGGGGGATGATTCAGGTCAGCCACTTAAAGTCTGGCACTTTGAAGTTTGGTTCTAGAAACCGTAGCATTATCCAGTGCCACTAATTCACCAAAAGAATTGGCAATACCTTTGAAAATGTCCTCATGCCAGAATTCTAAAGGGAGACCAGGAAGTCTAGCCCAAATGGGGGTGGTTAAGAAAAAAGAATCTGAAAGATCCATGTTAGGCTCCCATTTTTTAATTGTGAGAGAACATTTACCAAAAGACCATGGTCCCCCACAAAGAACCATATTCATATCTTCAATACAATTGAAAAAAAAAGAGAAGAAACCATTCAACATTGGGGCAATATCAACTTCTCCTCGAATAATCCATTTCCTTTTAAGCATTTTTCTAAGAGATTCAAGAACTGGTCTTGCTCCTAAAAAGTTACCCACTAGGGTGAAATCTAGGGAGGACAGAAAAAAATCAACTAAAGGATCTGGAATAAAAACTTGAAACTCACCTTTCTCCCAGCAAGACTTAGCAATCACTGGTGGGAAAAGAGGTTTTCCTGTAGGTTTCTTTTCAAAAAGAGAAGACTAGGGTTTCAATCCTTCTAAAGACATTTCCTTGTTAGAGTTAGCAACATCTTTCTCCTTCCCGAGATCTTGTCCTGACCCATGAACAAAATCCAATGAGGGGACACGAACCCCACAAAAAGGACCAAATTCGCACAGCATCTTTCCAATATCCATGTCGATCAGAGAGTTTGACCCAAAATTCTTCTCAGAACCCCCAACAGATCCTCCAAGGACAGAACATCCTGCCAGATTCTCTCTGACCAAGTACTCGCCTGCCTGTGAACCAGAAATATTAAATTTTGATTGAGCACAAGAAGGATCAGAATCACAAAAGATCTTTCCATTATCCAAAACGGCCAAGGATTTTGTCCAAGCATTCTTCTCAGAACCCCTTCCAACGCCTAGAGGGTCGATTCCTCCTGCCAGATACTCTCCAACCAGATTCCCTCCTACCCCACAAAAAGGACCAGATTCGTGCAACTTCTTTCCAATATTCACTTCGGCCAGAGAATCTAATCTGAAATTCTTCTTAGAACCCCCAACAGATCCTCCAAGGATTGAACATCCTTCCAGATTCTCTCTGCCCAGTTTCCCGCCTGCCTGTGAACCAAATATTTCAAATTTTGATTGAGCACAAAAAGAATCAGCTGCACACAAGATCTTTTCATTTTCCACGTCGACCAAGGATTCAGTCCCAACATTCTTCTCAGAACCCCATCCAGCGTCTGGAGGGTCAGTTCCTCCTACTAGATTCTCTCTGACCAGATTCCTACCTACCAGCATGATTTTAATATTTGTTACTTCATAAATGTTTATGTTGATAATTATTTAATATGAAATATCAATTTAATAATAATTTATCAATTATTTTTAATCGAAAAGAGATATTGAATTATTAATTTGAATATTAAGAGATTAGAAAATGGTTGACTTTTAATATTAATTTTATTTAATGTATATTAAATACTATTTAATATATATTAATTAATTAAGAGATGGTAATTTATATTATGTTAATAATAGTTGTTTAATGATGATTATTATAATAATTTAAATTAAGAGACTTAAATTTTAATGATATTGGATTAAGATTTAATTGATAAGGAGTCATTGTTATATTATAACATTGCTACGATTCAAATTATTATATTAATAAATCATGTATTATTAAATAAATTATTGATATACCTTAATTGTGCTACGAGTTAGTTATATATTAACTAATGAAGTTTATGTAAGGTTTCTCTAGATCGATTAATAATAGTTTTGATGAGTTTATTATTTATTATGTTTGTTGGGTCTAACAAATTATTAATAAATAATAGTATAAATGGTCTAAATAATTATCAATTAATCTTATTAAAATTAATTTAGTGAAGATTAATTAATGGTTGACATTTTGTAAAAGATATTAATCAAATTTGAATTGGTTAATAATTGGAGGGGAATAATTAATTAATTTATCAATCAACGTACATAGGAGGAATTTATTTGAGATATTAATGTTTGGTATTGGAGATTTATTATAACTTGAACATTGATGGAATGAAACATAGTTGACTCTTAATATATGAAATTATCATCAGCTGATGATCATGTAGTTATTGGCATAGCTACTAGTTAATTTAATTGTAGAATTAATTAAATTCATTAATAATAGAGTTTTAATTATTTAGTCGATAATAACGAATTCAAGGAATTTGTGGGTCACTTAATTGAAGGTGATAAGTTTTAATCTTAAAATTTAAATATTGAGAGATGTTTTTTGGGAATTGATTGATGACATTGCATTTGAGGAAGAATGCAAATGATATAGATAAGTAATTATCTTCAGATTATTCTAGAAAATTATTTTAAAATAATGCAAGCATAACACTATGTTTTATTCGAAAAGATAAATGGGTTGACTTGTAGATTAAATGAAAAACCTATGCACTTGAAGTACACATGCAAACAGAAACTGAGACCTCCATACTCAATACAACTATGTAATTTTAGTAAACCAAAACATGTGCTTGCATTGTGTTTTCTCTATGCTTCTTGTTTTGGGTTTTTGGGTTGACTAGTTTTTAACCAGTTATAGGATGTCTACTAGAGGCTTGGGTGTTATGATTGTGATGTCATGATGATATCTTTTGATATCGATTCTTTATAAACCCAACCATAGTAATGTGATGGCATTCTGTATGATATGTGTGGTTTACCAAGGTAAAGTTTAAGAAAGCCACCTCCAAATAAAGAAATAAAATATTGGCAAATCTTTCATTATTTTGAAAAAACATAATTATTTCTATTGGTGAATCTCTCAATTTTTTATTCTAAATATGATTACTATTGGCGATTATTTTTGAATCATAATTTTTTTTGTATAAAATATTGATGAATCTCAATAATAATAGGAAGTTCATTAATCCCCATGTAATATTCCAAATCAAAATTGAACATTTTTTTTACCTCGTCGAATATTATGAGAATCGTTACATATACTTTAAATCAATAGTGAAAAATAAATATTGGTGATATATCCCTAAAGTAACTAATAATTATGATAATTATTGGTCAGTTCAATTTAATTTCTCCAATAATATATTATATTTAAGTAACTCAATTCTATTCATGTAATGAATATTGTGGTGAATATTTGAGTTTAAATTTTTTAATAAAATAAATTATTGAGCAATTTTAAATATTCTATAACTGAATTTTATAAAACTATGGCGATTTAGGTTGTATCAAATCTTAAATTATTAGCCAATTTATGAATATTAGCCACTAAATTATACCCTAGTGGTTTACTGATTGTTATTGCTTTCCAATCTTCTTGAGTGAAGCTGAGTTATATGTATCTGAGACACTTGACTTAACCATTTTTGAGTGATCAATCAGTTATCCTTGG
The DNA here is from genome assembly GCA_028749045.1 of Cupressus sempervirens. Classification (NCBI taxonomy): domain Eukaryota; kingdom Viridiplantae; phylum Streptophyta; class Pinopsida; order Cupressales; family Cupressaceae; genus Cupressus; species Cupressus sempervirens. The sequence continues at coordinate 225,920,294 of CM053791.1, forward strand.
ATTACTTTCCAGTCACCATGATGGGACTGAAGTGTTGATTTATTTCTTGATGATGTCATGTTGTGACATGCTTTGACTCAACCATTTTGGAGTCTTTGATCAGTATTATTTTGAGATGCTTTTTGGTTGCTTGTTAAGAACCAATGATCATTGTGATTATCAGGGATATCTTCAGTTGCCAATAGAGAACTTTTGTGGTCATGATTATCTATGGATGCTTTTATTTTACTCATGGATATTTGATGCTTTTATTATGGATTATCTTTTGGTATTTTTCCAGTCACTTGTATAGGACTATGGTGATTTTGTGATTTATGATTCCATGAGCTTAGGGTAGGTTATCTACTTGTAGTGACAGGAAGTGGCTTGCAATGGGGGTCAGGGCCCTAAGAGGCTGCCAAGGTAACTCATTGTAATTTGTCTTAATAAGTGAAAACATTCACACCTAATACTAACTTAAATGAATCTAAAAAGATAAAAAAAAAATCTTGCCCATGCCTCGAGTGCTAGCACAGACTAGGATGGGAGTAGAGAGAATGCTTGGTTGTGACCTTGCATTTCGTAGTATGCCTCGTCTGTATGAGAGGATACTGGTGGCTGCATAGGGATCACTAGGGGGTTGGGGTCTATTGAGAGACTGTCAGGGTAACTCTAATGTGATCCGTGCGATGACATTTCCCTGCTTGCATAGTAGGTTTCCTACATGTCTTTGTGTGCCTCTGAGATTAGATGTGGATTTTGTGTTGGAACCTTTGAGTTAGTATACTTTTAGGATTCCTAGATTTAGAGAATATTTGTGCTATGTGATTTGATATCCTATTTGGAACTTGATATTATCTCCTCAGCATGGTGGGAGTGAACCATTTAGGTCTCACGCGGTCGGGTGGTAGTGCTTTTCCACTCTTATCATTTGAGATTCATTTGAGACACTGTGGCCAATGCATTCTTTGTGGCATCTATCTTCATTATATTCATGGATTATGATGGTGGACACGTATCCTTACATTGACAATTGCATATGTTAGATGATGTTATCTTATGCTTTACTTTGCATGTTAGATTTTTGTTCTGCATATGATGTAGTATGATTTAGGAGTGACATTCCTACTATGTTAATACTAATGATCTCTTCGATGATTTGGAATGTTACACATGGAGGGATGGCTAGGACCCATGATGGTCTAATGATGCTATTTATGGTTGGGAGGATCCATGAACTTAGTTAATTATGTTTGTGATAAATGGTTATCTTTTATGATGGATGTTCATATCTTTTATGATGATGTATCATGTATGACATGTGATTACCTTTACTTTGTTGCATCATGGATTAGATTTAGAATGATGATATACTTAATTTCACATATTTATATTATTTTAAGTCTTTCATACCCTATGGCATGTAGAGTGGATGATGGAGCATTCAAAAATGTCATCTATGAACATTGGACTTTTCAATATTATTTCATATGGATATGGTATTAGATGGAATTAATATTAGTTAATTTAGATGTGATTCTATGTTAAGGGATCCTTAAGAATGTAACCTATTATGTAAGTATGTTTACTTTCATTTGGATTGTTGCTATTGCTTCCATTACTATGTAATGAATGGTGTTACTTTCATGTTTTAAAAAAAAAAAAAAATGTTACCAAACTTAGTGAAACTTTAGGTTAATTCTTTGGATCCCTTGGCGGGGTGTTACAGGACACAACAAAGGTGTACACATGTTCAACTTTATTTGTAACTACAAAACCTAAACAAACATTAAAACATCTTTTAGACTCAAAACCTAGGACACCTAGAGGCAATAGTGCATAGATGCACACCTTGCTAAGGTGCACACCTGCACACCATTATTTAAACACTTAATAATCTAAGACTGAGTAAGGGTACATGCATGCACACCCCATTAAGGTGTACATTTAACACCCTTACTAAAGAAAACAACTTATCTCCCTATTATGCATTCTTTGTAATGTCTATAGTAGTACACATGTATATGTTTGCACCCATCAAGGTGTGCCCCTAGTTAGGTGGAAAACTACACACAAAATAGCTTATTTAACGTTATTTAGCACACCTTACACACTTATAAAGGTGTGTAAAGTGCACTAAATTTCATATCTAGGATATTAAGGTATTTTAAGTGGTTTTATTCTATTTTGGTGTTCTAGGTATGATGTTTTAGCAATTAGTGTTTGTTTAGCATTCAATTTTCAACTTTTTGGACTAAAGATTTTCTCTTGTGTGTAGATAAAATGACTTCCTCATCATCCTCACTTGAAAAAAATATTTCCTTAAAACCCATTGTTTTCAAGTTTCAAGGGGCACCAAAGAAATCATGGCTTCAAAATGGACATTTGGAGATAGAGATATTGAGTTGGGACACATAGATTGGAATGTATTACTTCTATTCTATAATAACCCTAAAGAGAGGTAACCAATGGTGTCAAAACTTATCAAATTAGGGTTGGCCAATGTAGCATCTCATCCTACATCAATGCAATCATTAGAGCTTATCATGGAATTGGTAGAAAACTATGTGTCTAAAGAAAGGGTTGTCAAAAGTGTCACAGGGAAGATAGTCCTGGACCTAAGATCAAGGAACATTGAGACTGTATTACATCTCTCTAGAGATGATCAATATGTGAAGATAACTTATCATCAAGCTAAAAGATGGTATAGGAAGAATGATAAGAAGGCAAGAAAGATAATATAATTGTAATTTTTGATTGATAGAACACTGGTAGGATGCTGATCGAGAAAGGTAGATATGATTAGAGGGTATATGAAGGACAACATTGGTTATGCCATTGTACTTTTGAGAAGAATTGTGTATTTACCAACAATTGGGCATCTTCACATCTAGGTGGTACATTCCATAGAGACCATCAAAACATCTTAAATTCTAATTGATCATGACACAATACTAAGTAAAAACTTAGATAGTTAGTTTGTAGGAGTTAATGCCAACCCCAAGTTTTACATAACATCATATTTAGTGTACTTATTGGCAGAAATGGAAACTGACTATCTAGGCCTGTATAAGAAGAGAAGTATGCAAGATGACAATGCTTGGCCCTCTATGGTATATCCTTAGTTGGTAAAGAAGAATCTATTAGATCAAAGCAAGGAATTTTGGATAGTGAATGATGCATTCATATTTCCAATCATCCAATTCATAGAGGGTGATTATGTTGATAGGATGTCAATAGAGGTAGTAGCAAGGATCATAGAAATAGATGCCTATTACATCTAGAGTAAAATATTAACTTATCTAGGGGTAGCTATTATGATGCTGAATCTAAAGAAACTCCTAAGTATCCATCAAATAGGCTCATTTTGTTGGAGATTGCAAGACATCTGACATATGCATATGATAGAGTGAGAAAAAAATATTAATAGACATGGGTATGGTCTATTACTATAGTTGAATTTAAGGTAAAGAAAAAGAAATATATCATGACTTTTTATTCAGAATGGGATCAATACCCCTTGGAAGATTACAAACTCCACTCATCCCTATTTTCACAATATTGACAGCGTTCAACATTTGGCAAGGAAGTAATTTTTGTACGAAGATTCCATCAAAGATCATTGGATGAATGCACTAGATGACTAGGGATTATTGTAGGATGTCTTTGTATATGTAGGGAGTTTCTTAAAGATAAAGGTCCTACTTAAGGTTATTCAACAAGACACTCAAGATTTCTTGGATCCCTTGTATAATAGAGACAAGATATATATGGATGAAAATACAGATATAAACCATAGGGATAGGCTTATAATTCAATTGAAAAGGGACTAGATCAAGAATCCTTTTGACCTTGACCTAGTTCCATACACTATTATCTTTCAAGCTACAAAATGCCTAGTTAAGAGTAAAGGTGCAAAAGTTATAGTTACTAGCATTCCCTATTAAATTTCACTTAGGCCAGAAATGGTACATCAACATGATAGGGATTTTGAGTACTTTAGAGTAGAAAAAAGAAAGAGTAAGAGGAAAAGCTAGTCCCCAAAACAAGTTGAACCTAAATATGAAGAGCCTCAAGAAGAGGTGGTTCAAGCACTTGAGAATGAAGAGCCTTAAGATGGAGAAGTAGCTTAAGCTCAAAATACTACACAAGTGCCCCTATAGGAATAGGAATAGGAATAGGAACCAGAGTAGGATCATAATAGGTTATACCACCTATGCAAGAGGAAGAAGCCTCTTCTTTAGCTACTAAGAAAGCTAGGGTTGAACCTATTGTGCGAAGGACATGATAGCCAAGTTACAATAGAGGGTTATTCCCATCCCTTAGGTGCCTAAAACCATCCCTTAGGACATGATTTTGTAAATATTTGTATGGAGATTAGTAACTATCATCAAATAGTTAAAGATAAGTATTGATGGAAATTAGAGAGAAATTCAAGATCAAGCATCTGGGTGTATGTCTAGTATAAAAGGGAAGAAAACCTAGAAGATAAAATTTCAATTTTGACATTTGGGAAAAAATTGATTTTTTTAGCCTACCACCAAGGTGTGTAAGGTTCACTATTCTAGAGGTTTTTTAGAAATTTTGAAGAAGTGAGGTGCATTGACAATTAACTACTAGGTCCAAATTTAGAGCTTTCCATGCACCAGAAATGCATTCTGACAGTAGTTTAACTCCTAAAAACACCTAGAGAAGGTCAAGCTTCCATTTTTAGACTTTTGAGTGACTCTCAGATCCTCTTAAAACTTATTTCTTATTATCTACTACTTCTTTCTTTGTTCTAGGACATGTAAAGACTCATGCACACTTTAAATGATACAAACAAGGGTAGAGTCCTACTTAGCATCATTTAAAGAGTCAACGTGTACATAATTAGATTTGTTATATTAGTTTAGAAGCATATGTTTGCATTAAGAAATCTCTCAATCTCAATACAAATTTATGAGATTATTTATTATAAATTTAAGAATGTAACATGTATTCCAAGTCATTATTTTGATGCAATAATATATGTTATTGGTGCTCTCATTCTGAGTGTAGTTATTCTTTCTAGAGTGTGTTATTTTTTATTGATTCTTGTTCATAATAATAATGGATCCAATGATTTTTTTGTCTTGATCTAATTGTGTGATATTTTACTTCTAATGTTTACTATGTGCTAACAAATTCCATTGATGTACCAAGTTAGAGAAGAGATCACCTTATTGTTCCTACATCGCTTCTTGTATCACATGAGAACACTTTTTGTGGCCTTGTGATTCGATGAGAAGTGAAACATATTTTGATTTTTTTTACCAAATTCTCATTGATAATTGCATCAGTGGATTTAAGGAAGCCTTTTTCCTATTTTTATTGGTTTCCTAGTAGATCTTTTCAATGATTTAACTCCAAGACATTTTGCTACCATTTTTTATGTCTATTAGGAAATTCCCTTTCATGTTATTTGTTTCCATCTCTATTTCATTTACTAGCTCTTGGTTAAATTAGGATTTCATATAGTTGCATTGTTAGATTCCATCCATTATAAAATAGAAAATACCAAAAACATATCTCTTTTGTGGTTAATTTTAAAACAACAAGAAAATTGAACATCTTATTTGAAATTGGTCACAACTAGAAAAGTCCTCCCTGTGAACATACACATTTATCTTCAACTAAGCAGATTCCACTAGGTTGCAAGATTGCCCAAAACCTTTGAGTTGATCCTAGATTAGCTTTTCAAGAGAGGAATTTGAAAGAATTCCTTTCATTAAGCATCATGCAAAATGACAACTCAATAGTTATATGAAGACCTAACAAGGCACAAATAATATTCCCATCTATACTTTTGGACCATGAAATACATTTACAACATATAGTCTAAAACTTGGCTAAGTCTCTCAGTCTATTTATCTCTAGATGATATTAAAAACTAAATTTTATTTGTCTCCCTAAAGTAAACTAAATAAATGTGTAAATATGTTTTGTAATGATTAGATCTTTATCTAAAATTATTTTCCTAGAATGTAACATGGATACATATGATGTTCTCCATAATGGTATGCACCACCAACATGGCTATATAGGAGGACATTAAAAGTGAAAAGTATTACACTTTAGTTAATTAATCCATGGTTACAATGATAGAATAATATCCCAAAGAAGATACTTTAAAACCAAAATAAAATCCATGGATATAATATCCAATTTCCATTCAAGAACAATATTTTGTTGTATAAGTATTGCAAGATCTAATATTCTACCTTGACTACTATCAATCCAACCAATCAAATAAAAATTTGACAATGTTCCTCTTCATACCTGACCAATAGTAAATTTTTTGAATATATGTGGGCATATTTTTACTCTCAGATGTGTTAAGAATGGTTCTTGATGGGATTCAATTAAGATTAAAGTACATGAATCCTCTAATGGTGTAATATAGATTAATAGGGAGAAAAAAGGTCTCATCCTCAATCTTAGCTACCAATAGGAATGATCCAAATTGATCAAGCACAAGGAAGTGATCAATGCATAAATCGATCATGTAATGAAAAATAAGGACAAAAGAGCTCCTATGGTCATCCTATTTGATAAGTATGAGCTTAACTCTTAAAATAGATAAAAGAAAAATAGTAACCTTGAAGTAGAATAATTCTAGAAATTGTTAATCTCTTGTATCTTTGTACAATTTTAGGGATCTCTGCAACTTGTTCTAGACTAGAAATATCAGGATGGAGGCAACCCAAAAAAAAATTACTTTTGAATGGAGGTTGACCTTGACCCTGATAATAGGGCATAATCTCACCTCAAGGCACAATTGTACCCAAAAAAATTAAATTTAATATGTGTATTGCTGTGATGAAATTTTTGTTTGTAGATCTTGCAAGCTCAATTAAAAGTGTATTGCTTTTTAATTCATCATTTCTCACCTACAAAAAAATGGTTTTGTTGTTTAGATGAGGGGTTTTCCTTGGTAAAACCCCAATTTTGAATTAGCCATAATAATATAATTGAAATAAGGAAATCTAGCAAGTAGTAAAAGTAAATCTAACAATAAAGCTATAATATTCAATAGATATGCAATTGTATTTGAAATATAAACAAGTATATTGATATGAAAGCTTGAACATAACATTAGTAAATAGAAATCAAAACCTTCATGATTTTATGCTTGCAATCCTTGATACAAGAATGAATAGATCTTAAAGATGAACAAAGGATCTTGAAGGAAGATCACACCACCATGATGGCTAGATCTAGGGTTTGAATGATGAATCTTGAATGCCTGAACTAGATCCCTTCAAAGACTTGAATGATTCAATCCTTGACCTTCAATAGAAAACTTGAATGTTTGAATGATGGAATGCTTGATAGAGTAGGTAGTTGGTCATAGATTCACTCATAGTCCATAGATGGTTCATAGAAGGTTCATAGATTGTAGATTATAGAAAGTGGATGTCAAAATAAGGGAAGAAGGCTTCCTTATATAGAGATCTAGGACACTAACTCCTAGAGAAGGCCAACATAGGAGAATTAAATCCCATTTAACCTTAACCCATAGAAATAGACCAAGATTAAATGTAATTTAAGAGTTTACCATTTTGACACCCAAAATAGCAAATCTAGAAATGGGTAAATGAAACTTTCTAAGGACAGATATCCTGAAACTGCCAAAAATTAAAAATGGACCTAGGGTCAATGACGAGGTTGACTCTACCCTAGGTTTAGGTTAGTATTGTCTTTGACCTAGGTTAGGGTTGAGTTATAGCTTGACCTAATAGGTCATCCTTGACCAACAAAGTCAAAGTCCCTAGTTTCACAAGGAAAGTTTTCATAAATAGGCTATAGAGAGAGAGGGAGGGAGGGAGGGAGGGAGAGAGAGAGAGAGAGAGAGAGAGAGAGAGAGAGAGAGAGAGAGAGAGAGAGAGAGAGAGAGAGAGAGAGAGAGAGAGAGAGAGAGAGGCAGAATCAAGGGGAAAGCTACTAGATCCATGAAAAAACCCATTCAAGCTGGTTGACATTAACCCAAAGCACTTACTCAGAGGGCTAAACACTGTTAATATGTAAGTGATTCCATTTCAAGATGAGACATTTAGCCCTCACTTTAGCAAGTCTATGAGCTCAATGCAAAGTCTTGATAAAGGAGAAAAAAGAAGAGATCTAAGTGGATTTTTAATGAGATAACATAACACTTATCTAAGGACACAATCCCTTGGGCTAAGGATTCTAACTCAACATATACATATGGGGGTACAAAAACAAATCAACATAAAGAAAAAGTTTTAGTACTAAAACAAGCCCTAATCAACTAGCACAAGAAACTTTGCTAAGAAATATTTCTCATATTAATATAATATTTGGAAAACTATCATAAAAACATAAATTATTACATAAGAAATACAAGGGAAACACTATAAATAGCATAGCTTCATGATCCAATCCTACTAGCATGAAAGTGAAAAGCAATAAAAGAAGTGATAACCTCACCCAATAAGATGCCCACCTTACCATGAATCACCAAGGGAGAGGGAGAGCCCAATAGGTAGCCAAACCATACAGTTCACCAAAAAACTATGCTTGTAATTACAAATGTGTCTTCTAATAGCTTCTAGAATATCCATAGATCCACCTTCTTATATCACTATGAATATGAAAACCATGTCTTCTCTAGATTTAGAAAATTATGCGTGTTAACTTCAAAAGATTTGGCATATTGAAAAATTGTAAAATTTGTGTCTCTTTGTGTGTCTCTTTAGGATTTAGCAACTTATGTGTATTACCTTAAGATGATTAGTATAAAATTTAAGAATGTGTGTTTCTTCAAGATTTAGCAACTTATGTGCATTACCATCCAAGATTTAGCATATAAATAAATAAATAAAAACTATAATACAAGGGAGACCCTATATGCCCCCCTCTTTATTGGGGTTGTCCACTAGACATGATAAGGAAAAGGAAGAGGGTATCTACTTCACCAGGCAAGGAGACATCTTGTCTAACAACAATGTATACTATATCCCTAACGAGGGATATTGACCCCTACATCCAAGAGTATAGATAATTATGAAAATGAAATGTCACTTATGTAAAAAGGATCCTCCAAGAAAGAGATCTTATCAACAAGACCCCCTACCATAGTGGAGGTCTTTTAGATAAAATAGCATCTCTCAAAGATAAACCAAGTGGGAGAAAAGATTCAATCATCAAGCCACTTATAAAGAAGAGGAAAAGGAATCTTTGGCATGAGGTAAACAACTCTAACAAAAAAGAAAGGGTAACAATTTATATAAAACATAATTTTTCAACATAGAGAAGAGGTGATGACCTAGGACAACAACCTCTTATATAAAAATTTTATCCATAGTCAAAATGTCTATCAATATGAACAAATGATATTGCAATATAAAGTAGTTCCACTAAGCTAAGGAAATAAGTTCCCTAGAAAAAGAGAAAGAAGAAAGAACCTTTCCCCCCAAGGAGGAAGACAAAGAACACCTTTTGAAAACAAATTCCATAAAAAATATATCTTGAATAGATTTTATGAACAGAAATCATAGAAAATTGAGGAAGAAAGAATACTAATTAAGCCTAATAAAAGACCTAATAGATACTAGGATATTGGATGAAAATACACCTCTCACTCCCCTAGTTCAGAGACAAGAGGAGAAGAAATATATATTATATCAAAATGAAAGGAGTCCCCTATATCAAAATTATGAAGGAATTGTAAAAATGACATGAGAGTGAGATATAATTCCTAAAGCAGCTCATTCACAAACATACAATTTGAAATGTCTACAATCAGAAAATATGTGCATATTACGATAATGAAAAGGAATTTTTTACTTAGATAAGGCATCTTTTGGTATAGGTTCAAAGATCTCTCCTTTTTATTTCATTAGTTCAACATACACCTATTTAGCCACCTCTTGAGAAATATCAGATTTATCTAAAGTAGGTGTAGGAAAAAGTTTATGAAGAGAAGGACAATGATTTATGTCACCTTCCTTAACTTGATATTTCAAAAAACCAACACCTTGCAAATATAGTTTAGAGGGTATATGAAATAGATACTTAATACCATGCTCATTAACTCTAAGCCCTAAACCTTTATAACCTTGTTTAGTTATCATATTATATTGTGTAATGTACATATTATGTAAATCTTCTACAGGAGGTAATTATTTATCATGCTCATTAGTAGAGGTCGTATAAGGTGGAATAATGGATTCTAAAGAATTTTCTTTACACTTTCTTTTAATATTATCATGAATCAAAGGAGAAGGTAAATCTAAGAAGTCTTGTGCATCTACATCCTAAACTATAGTTTGAATGCAATCATAAGACAGACACAAATTAATAGATTGAAATCTAAGCATTGGATTAGGAATAATAAAATTTAGATTAGGAAGATTAGGAGATAGTGTATCGTCTACCAAATTCTTCACATAATCCAAGAGATCAATAAGTATACCACATGAATCTTTAATGAAAGTTTTAAATGTAGGAAGACTAGTATCGATTAAATTCACAAAAGCATAAGTGAGAATAAAATGGAAGATTGTGAACATAATAAAATGAATGATTCTCTCATAAACCTCATAAACATGGTAAACATATGCTAAAGAAAAATTAATAGGGAACATAGCTACACACCAAAGAATCTTCGTAATCTTCATAGAAAATAAAATGGAAGAAATGTTTTTGTATATTTATTGAGTAAATAGAATTTTTTTTTGCATTTTGAAATCCAATCTTAATGTAAGAAAAGACCTAACAAATGAAAAACTAAATAGGGAATCTAATTCCAAAAAAGAAAGAGGGTAAGCATTTTGAGTTCAACAAAATGAATGGGAAGAACATAGGTCCCATCGTCAACCCTAATTGCCATTAGGGATGATCCAAATTGATTAAGCACAAGGAAGTGATCAATGCACAAATGGATCATGTAATGGAAAATAAGGAGAAAAGAGGTCCTATGCTTATCCTATTTGAGAAGTATGTGCTTAAATATTAAAATAGATAAAAGAGAAATACTAACATTGAAGTAGAATCAATTTGGAAAATATTAAGTTCTAGTGTCTATGTATAATTTTGGCGATCTATGCATCCTATTCTAGACTAGAAATGTCAAGACAAAGAAAACATAGAAAAAAATATTCCTTTTAAAGGGAGGTTGACCTTGACCCTAATAACAAGGCACAATCTTACCCTTGGACACAATTGTACCATGAAATTTTGACCTTGACCTGCACTGCTCTAACAAAAATTTTGTTTGCAGATCTTAAAAGTTAGATGAAAAGGGTATCCAAATATACTCTTTAATTTGCTATTCCATACATGTGTCTACAAGAAAAATGGTTTTGTTGTTTTTATGAGGGGATTTTTCTTGTTCAAACCCTAGTTTGGAATCAAACTTAATAATAGAATTGAAATAAGGAATGCTAGGAAGTAGTAGAAGTAAATCCAACAATGAAGCTATGATATTCAATAGAAATGTAATTGTATTTGAAATATAAACAAGTATATTGATATGAAAGCTTAAACATAACATTACTAGATCCAAATAAAATCCTTCATGATTGTATGCTTGGAATTCACCTTGCTTGAGTGAATAGATCTTGAAGATGAACAAAGGATCTTGAAGGAAGATCACACCACCATGATAGCTAGATCTATGGTTTGAATGATGAATCTTGAATGCTTGAACAAAATCCCTTCAAAAACTAAAATTCTTCAATCCTTGATCTTCAATGGAAAACTTGAATGCTTAATGAAGTAGGTAGTCACTCATAAATTCACTCATAGTCTATAGATGGTTCATAAAAAGTGCATATATTCTAGATGTAGAAAGTGGATGTCAAATGAGGGAAGAAGGCTTCCTTATATAGAGATCTAGGGCACTAACTCCTAGATAAGGCCTACATAGAAAAACTAAATCCCATTTAACCTTAACCCCTAGAAATGGAACTAGATTAAATGTAATTTTAGAGTCTACCATTCCAAAACCTAAAATAAGTAACATGGAAGTAGGAAAATGAAACATTTTGAAGCTTGATTTTTGATCTCAAAATGGTTTTGAAAATTGAGTGTCAACACACATAAGCTAATTGATAAGTTCATGCCAAGCTAGCAATATATGTTGACTATAATATATATGTTGGAAATGAGAATAGAGTAACTGAGAGGGGGAGGGGGTGAATTGGTTACTCCAAAACTTTCCATAGTCCCTAAGATGTCTAAATATACCCTTGATCTGATTAATATAAAATGTTGAAACTTGATAAAGTAGAAAATGATAAATATTAAGAACTGATATGTTATCATGCACAAAGCAATTTAGCAATTAAGAACACAAGAAACACCAGTTTTAATGTGGAAACCCAATATGGGAAAAACCACCAATGTAACTAGATATTGTTTTTCACTCTTCTGAAGTGAGCCCTGTTAGGAGCCAACCTTGTTAAAGGTTACAAAAACACACTGTTAGGTGTGACCCTCTTAAAGGATTTAATCACCCTGTTAGGAGTGGCCTTGCTAGAGGTCTTTAGAATAATTCAACTGAACTATCACCTTGTTATAGGATTTATTGAATGGTTGTTAAACCAAATCTGTAAAGAGATTTTAAATTCACTGTTACAATGGTTAGAAAGCAACAATGAAGTGACCTGATATAATGTACAACTTATCTTTGGTGATTACAGATCTCTATTATGCTTGACTGAATCCTTGCTAATCAAATGCAACTTTACAGCTCCTTCAACACATCTGATCCTTCATCAGACTTTGCTCAACATTCACCTTTTCATTTCATACTATAATTCACATTCATAACCTCTTTTTCACAATCTCCAACACACCTTTTGATTCATAACTTGAATGACCATATATACCTTTCAGATTATCTTAGTTAGCTCAAATCACTGACTAAACAAACAATTACAACAGTCAGCTAGAAGTAATTAATTAATAAATCCCTATACTGGCTGATCTTACACAGTGAACTTTGTTCATAAAATAATTCCTATGTTAACTGACTGAGCTCGATTAATATAGCGAACTTCGTGACAATCCTTCAATCGTCGGGAGAACCCAGTAAGTACTGAGTTTCTTGAGATAACCGAGTGAGCTCGATGGAAACTACCCTTTGGAGACTGAGTGAAGCTCAGTTAACACTGACTTCTCCATGATTCCTTTGATGAATGAGTGAGCTCAGTGGAAACTACCCTTTGGAGATCGAGTGAAGCTCGATTAACACTGACTTCCACATTTCCTTCGTTGACTGAGTGAGCTTGGTGAACATTGTGTTTCACCTTTCCTTTGTTGACCGAGGTAGCTCGGTTAACACTGTCTTCCACATTTCCTTCAATGACCAAGTGAGCTCGGTTGGCATTGTATATTTCATTGCAAACTATCTGAGCTCGATGAACTTGAGACTAAGGACTGATATGACATTTGTGTGACATCAAGGACAACATTATCCAACAATATATACAAGTTTTGAGACAACATTATCCAACAATATATACAAGTTTTGAGTTGTAATAGGTTCTAACTTAGAAATGATAGTATGTGCCAAGTCATTCAGGTGCAGAGCAAATAGATAGTGTTGAGTATGTATGTGTGCCAAGTAAGCAACAAGTTTTGAGAAAGACACAAACTTAGTATGTGTTCAACAATAGTTTTATCAAGTGTTGAGTAACATAGAATCAACATATGATTTTGTACCTTCACAATCTAAGGGGTAAATCATGTTGCATGATAGTTAATAGATAGATCTCAAAGATTAGAGATAAGATTAAATCTATTGTATTCCCTATGTAATCAACATGCAACCAATTAGAAAATTGGAAAGCTAAAGGAGCAAAAACAATGAATCTCAACTATAGATTCATACCTAACCCTAAGTCACAATTTTTTTTTAAGGAGATTGAAGCCCCATAATTTAGTAGAGGAGAATAGAGTGTAAGTGAGCAAAGAATAGAAGGATAATAGGTTGAAGTGTTAAAAGGACATTCAAGGTGACTTAGCAAAAAAGAGGAATTACAAGATTAGTTAGCAAAATAGAGTATTAGCACTACAACAACATCACATCATATTAGCAAGGATAAATTTGGATTGAATAGCAATCTAAAATCCACAATTAAAGATTGTACGTGATTTTATTAAGACATTCTACCATACCCTCTAACAATTGTATTAGTAGAATGAAAATCCTATGGAATTAGATTAGTTTAACAACCATTGTATAAATCCTTTAATAGGGTGACATTTCAAGTGAATGTTTTTTAATCCTTTAGATAAGTACACTTTTAATAGGGTGTCAGAGACTTTAATAGGATAGGCCTTTCATAGGGAAAACTATTTTTGATGGTCAACCTTTGTAACCTTGACAAGTTACATTATTGTTGCAATGATAAGTTGTGGGTGTCATTCCCACCCCAGTTTTACCTTCTCATTTTGAAGGGTTTCTAGGTGATCAAATCTAGTGTCAACTATTTTCATGCATGCTTTTACTTTCATGGTATTTAGATATGTTTCATGCATGTATTGATTTAAGTTAAATAGTTTTATTGGTTCCAGTTTGATACTTCTGATTCATCCACCCCCCTTAGAAGTATACTTCCCACTTGTAAATGCCAACAATTGGTATTAGAGCTTGGTTCTCACCAAGAGGAGCTTCCCAACTTGGACAAAAGATCTAGACATGGAGATCTATAGGCTTGGAGAAGATTATAGAGAACCAGGAGATTGAAAGACATCTCATTCTACATTTTCTGGAAGAAGCTTGGGAGGAACTGAGGAAATCCCTAAAGAAAATAAAATACATTGCCATAGTAGAGAATGATACATAATGCAAGGAGATTGACACCATCAAAGTATTTACAAATGGAGAATCAACAAAGTTTGATGTAGCAATTGTAGACCTAATGGAGAAGAACAAAGCTTAAGCACAAGAGATTAGAACTCTCAAGATTGAGCAAGAATCACAAGTGATGATGCTACGTGAAATAACTAAATAGAAGAAGAAAGACATTGAAGATAAATCTATGATAGAAGATGACAAGAGAAACCTAGACAATGGACTAGAGGAGAAGTCAATTGAGCTTGCAAGAGTTTCCAACATGTAGCTAGATACCCTAAGCCAAATAATGAATTTACATCATGAGTTGAATGTCAAAAGAATTGAGATCACCACACTAAGTTTGTAGAATTAAAAATTACAAAATGATTTAAGGAGAGAAAAAAAATTACAGAGAGCTTTAATAAGCCTAATGAAGCCATTAAGTACTTTGAGAAGCTACTAAAATCTCCAAGATCCAACAATGACACATCAGGACTAGGCTATACCTGTATATGAGCAATGTTAGTATGCTAATAGAAACCAAACTTAAACAAAGCTTCTACAAACTAAAAAAAATTCATAAACTTCGAGATAGACTAAGATGAGCTCTCAATTGAGAATATGAGCCATTAATGGGCTCTCTCAATGAGAAGCTCTCTTGTTGAGTGGCTTTATCTAAATGGATAGGATGTATGCTCAATATGCTTCCAAAGGCTTCAATGGATGATTGTGGATTTTTGGTGTGGATATATGGCTTTAGTATGGATTTGGCTCTCAAAATAGCATTATAACTTTACTTCATGGATTGTGTTATTTTGCAAAGGGGAAGGATCCAATTTATAGGCAAGAGGCTTGAGGGATTGAGGGCTAAGATGCAAGGATGGGAAAAAGCTCATGGAGGGCTCAGATTGCATGAGAGGAGAGCACATGGATTGTGCCTCCTTACAGCCAATCAAGGAGTGACACATGTCACATGGTGAGAGGATGGAGAAAAGGGGAAGGATGAGTCAACAAAGGAGGCTCAAGGGATAAAATCTTCATAAAGACCCTCATAATGACTTGTAAGAGCAATAAAAGGGCTTGGAAGAGTCTTTTATGGCCTAGTGGGCTTCATAAAATTTTATGGTTGAGATATTTTGAGGGTGATGAGAGCAATTTTGACTTGGACTTGATTAGGAAGGTTTTAAGCTTGCTTAGGCTTGTGCAAATGATTAGAGGATGGATTAGGATGGTTTAGGATTAGCTTAGGGATAGGCAAGTGGATTGCAATTAATGAGGGTAGGTGAAGGAGGAGATATTTGTTAACTTTGGCTTGGGTTAGTAAGTCTTAACCCATGTTTAGGGAATGTGACAAGGTTAGGAGGGGATTAGGATTAGGTTTAAAGACATCTTCTAGAAGAGTCTAGACTTTGGATGAGGATAAAGACTTTCTAGAATAGTCTAGAACTTCCTAGGATAAGATTTTATTAAATAAATAAAGTTTTATTTATTTAAAGGGTTTGGGTTGAGGAGATATTTATTAAAATATTTTTAATAAACATGAGGATTAATATTTAATCTTGATTAAATATTTTGAGTTGGGATTAAGGGCAGGAAATGATGAGATTAGCCTTTAATCAAAATTAAAGAAGGATTAGAAGATTTTGGAAGAGGTTATTGGTCTTAAGGAAATTCGCCAACTTTTGGGAAAAAAATAAATAAATTATTTATTTTGGGATTTTTGGTCAATTTATTAACTAAATAATTAATAAATAAGGAAATAATGTTTAAATAAGATTTAAACATCTTTGGGAGGGATTTCTTAATTAAATATTTTTAATTAAGATAAAGGGATTTAATGGCATAAAAATAAATTAATTAGTTAAATAATTAATTAATTAATTAATAAATGATGATGTCATCAGGAATTTTTTAGAAAATAAAAATACTTTATTTTCTAAAGGTTTTTAGGTGTCTACAATACCAACACTAAAGAAGGAGAATCATCTAAGACTATTGAAGAAAGAAGTGACAAAGGCAAGAACTCAAAACCCACTTGTCATTTTTTTGCTAAGAAAGGACATACTTCTAATGTGTGTAGGAGCAAGAATGCCAATCAATGTGACAAACGTAGGAACATGGGTCACTATCATAAGTGCAATAAGAAAGGACATTAGGCACATGACTGTAGGAATAAAACCATCAAGACACCTAGATTTGAAGGTCACTGCTACAACTACAAGAAGTATGGACATAGAGAATTTGAATGTAGATCCAAGCCTATGTGGTCACCAAAAGAACTAGTAAAGAAAAAATGTCATGAACACCACTACAATTGGGACTACAACACTAGGTAGAGCTATCACTACTATCAAGAGTATGGAAATATTCCTAAGAATTGCATAAGAATACACTTCAATGGTAACTATAGTAGATGCTTCAATTCAAACAATTGTTTTAGCTACCTAAAGATAGGTCACATTAGCCAGTATTTCCCAAAAAGGTCAAAGGAACCCAACTGTAAGTTCAAAAAAGGAAAAGGAAAAGTTGATGTTGAACACATCAAAGGAGAGATGAATAGGACATGGAAGAAAAGAGATGGAAGTAGCACATCCAATGGAGGGATCACTTCAGCTAATAGGTCAAGTGGTCACACTTCATCCAACTAAGTAAAGGAAGGTATATGAAACTTATATTCAATGGTTTATCATACATTAGTTCCAAAACAAGTTAGTACTCAAAAGATTAAAATAGCATGAATAAAGATGCAAAGATAAAACTTCAAGTTTTCATCTACTATCAAGTGTGAAAAGACACCTTCTACTACTAAGTAAAATCATATTATATGTCAAGTTGTTAGCCAAGACTAGTTGGAGCCAAGTAAGTAGTTGCTACTAAGAAAAATTATGATTAGTTAATGCCAGGTAAGGGTAATTCCTTTAGTTGTTGAGTGAAGTGAAACTCATGTTGATGCCAAGAAATGCCAAAAATTGCATATAAGCTAAATGTCTAGTTGTGTATGCACTAGGCATTTAACAGTGCATATTGAAGGGTATAATGTTGATTGCTCAATCATTTTTCATTACAACAAACATAGAGTGAAGAGAAAATGAAGAAAAAAAGAAATTTCAAGTGAGGACAAAGCATTTGAGAAGATTCAAGAAAAGATTTAGTGTGATTTCATTTATTCAAGGTATTTATTCAAGTGTTGAGCTACATTGTTATGAATTTGTCAAAACCCTAGTTAGTGATAACGGCTTCCAACTCAAGAAACCCTAAGGATAAGGAACCCTTCAAACTTCAAGTAGTTAGCAAAGAGGTAAAACAACTTGAGTTTAAGCCAATACCACAAGTTGCTTACAAAAATGACCCTATTGGTGCATTATCCATCATCCTTCCTAAAGTTGTTATGGTCCAAGATGTCAAGAAATGCTACAATTGTTAAATTGGAGGGATAGATGACATGGAGATTAGGGAAGCCTATAAAAAATTATGTGATAATAGTGTATTGAAGGAAGAATACAATATTGTTGAGAAGAAGGGACTTACTCATGCCCTAGATTTCCCTAAAATCATCAAGATAGAATAGATTAGGCTAGTGTTAAGAAGAATTAATGATAGTTGTTTGTGGTTCGAAGGAGGACCAGTAAAAATAACCAAGAGAATCATCCATAGAGTGAAAATTTTCCCAACCCTAGATTGGCCTAAGACTCTGAGAAGTGACTCTAACGAAGTCATAAAGAAAAACATTGGTGCACAATGGAACAAGAGGGGTATGATAATAGAAACAATTAGAGACTCACTCATAGAGGTTGTTGTAAGAGTCATCTCACACAAATTCTATCAATCAAGAAGATTGAACAGTGTGCCCTAAATTGCAATAGATGTAGGTTATAAAATTGTTAAGAAAGATCATACATATGATCTAGCAAAGATGTAACTACAATAGATTATGGAGAATTTTGGAGCCATAAGAAGGTCAAAGAGTGCCCAATTAAGTTTAGATCAAATTTGATATGCACATTTTTCTATATACGGAATGAATTTCCTTCTTTGGTAAGATAGGTTGGAAGGAAAATAAGTCTATAGCTGTACAGATTAATGAATACATAGAGTAGATGGGATCTAATTTTGAGACCATTATGACAAGTTATTTTGAAGACTTTAGGAAGTTTATGAAGCAAAGGTTAAGGATTCCAATTTCAATTCTAGAGAAACATATCAATGGCATTTTCTTTTTGGTTGATATTTACTACACTTATATCTAAGCTACAGTACCTAGAATTAGATGGCTAAGGCCACTTGGATATGAGATAAACATAGATGAGGCCTTAGCAGAAATCACAACATTACTTGGAGAATAAATTAACAAAAGTGAAAAACCCTTTGGCACTTATGATTTTGTCAAATAAAAAGTTGAAATGAAACTAAATACATCATCAATTTTGAAGAAAAAGGATAAGCTAGTTAAGAAACTAAAGGCCAGATTTGGTGAAGGAACAACAAAAGGAGATGATGATGATGATGATGATGAAGCTAAGCAAGATAAATGGCCACTTGCCTTGACAAAAGGAATAGGGGAAGATGAAGAGTAAGAAGGTGTCTAGGATGAACAAGCCAAGGAAGCACCTATAAAACCTTAGCCCAAAAAGAGAAAGGCAATCACAAAGCTAGCAACAAAACCAAAGAAAGCAGTGAAGCCAAGTCCTCCAAAGCCCACTACAAGAGCTAGCAAAAGGGCTACCACTCAAAAGGCCAAAGAATAGGTCAAATAAACGAAGAAGGCAATTGAGCAACAAGGTCCAGCAAAGAAGAAACTAACAAGAAAGTATGTTTCTCAACCTGGCTTAAATGAAGAGAGAATAGAGTCAGAGGATACAAGGCAATTTAGAGTCATAAGTCATGCATTAAAATCTAATCTAGAAATTTTTTTTGACAATATTAAAGATAATGTTGGCGTAAGTGGATTAAAGAATATTGAATTCAATAAGTTAAGTAGGGAGGAACAAAACATGGTTGAAGAATCTATCTATATCATTATAGCAAAGTTCAAGAATACTCCACTTGAACTTGACAATTCAATACCAATAGATTTTTATTCTATTACTGAAAATAAATTCCACTACTGGCTTAACATGGAAAAAGAAATAAGGGAATCTACCTTAGCTCAAGTAATGCTAGAGCTAACAAAACATTAGATCACCAAGGTTAGAAAGAAACATGGGAGCAAGTTCTCTCCCAAATACAAAGCCTTTCACATTCTTCAAAAAACCATTGAGGATGTTGTAAATAAATCAACTAAAATATTCAAGTTGATATACAGTTTAACAATTGTAAAACCAAGAGAAGAGAATCCCTATAAGGAAAAGAATAATGAGGAAAAGGAAGAAAGTGATAGAGAATAGAAAGTAGAGAAAGATAAAGGAGACAAGGCAGTGGAGGAGACACAAAGAATAGATATAGTGCCAACTATCAAGGAGTAGCATACAAAATAGAGTGTACTAGACACACAAATGCTACCCTTGACCTCTCCACATGACACCTCAAAATCTATAGATACCATAACTGTGCAAGATTTGCCTAACAACTCTAGTTAGAACATTAATCCACTGACTACAAAGGATCTAAAGAAGATCCCTAACCAAACCACATTGCAAGAACAATTGTACACTAATCTAATTTTGGTCAATGTAGAAGACTTGCAAAAGGCTATAGCTGATTTGACAAAGGATAAGGTGAATCTAAAAGAACCACCTTCTCACATCGCTTCATCTACAAGTGGACAACCTATGGAAAAAACAACAATTGATACATCCACCAAGATTGACTCCATAATTCAAGTCTTGATGATTAAATACAAGACTCAAAGTGTAGAAGAGAAAGAGCTTACAAAGGAGCAAATAAAGTAGATAGACACTTCTATCTCTACATAACAAGTACAAGGTGCACCTCCATAAATCATAGTGACTGACAAGGATAGGTTAGAAGAGGACAAGGAAATTCCTAAAGAAAAGGAGCAAGAGGCAATTTAGACTTTGGTAAATTTTCTTACCATAGGTACTCCTACTATACTTCAGAAGCTAAGCATTGATGCCATGCTATTACAAATATCTACATAGGCTTGATCTCCACAAGAGTAGCAAGGGTAATTCACTATGGAGGCCCTAAATTGGATGAAGACATAGTCATTCCCAAATATGACTATGATAATATTACTCTTGAAAAAATAAACCTAATGCAAGAGGCATTAGAGAGGAAAATGAAGCAAGAGATACTTAGAATGAGCATAAGTAGAGGCAAGCACTACATGAGATCAAAAAAATCTTCTTAGATGCCTTTAGCTTGCAATCGCCTGATGAAACAAAGCCCATTATGGAGAAACTTTCAAATATAGTGGACCAGGTGCAAAATGAAGACCTTGACACCAATACCAAAATTTTGAAATAGTTAGAAAGGAAGTTTTAGGAAAAGGTAAATGAGAAAATATCTATCAAAGATCAAAGGCCAGTGTACTCCTACAATTTGAAGTTGCATGAGAGATAAATAATGGGGGCAAGTGGATTTTTGATGTGTGGCAAGGTGGGGTCGGGTAGTTTTAATTGTATGAAACAGTGTGCCACACTGAAAATTATTGCTGACATGTACTGCCAAATGTGCCACTGAAGAAGTTTGACTGCTGAATGGAAATGAAGTCTTATCAGCCATAGATCTTTCAAAGATCTACGGTTAGTGCAATCCCGCATTATGAAGTAGCAAGTCAGATAAGAAAAGTGGGAATGCACCTTTGCAATGCGTGTCACAATGGGGCCAAATTAGGGAAGAATGCTGAGTCATGCCATGTGGTCTACCACTTGTGCTTAGTAGGAACTATTTATGATATGGGCATAGAAGGTGGCAGAAATAAATGCAATAGTCAGAACCCACGGATTGAAAGTAGTCATGTCATTGGCCCAAGTGGATGGTGTGAGTGTAGAATGCAGATTTGTTTATGATCTTTGATCATTGTCTTGATCAACAAAAGGCACTTCCCTGCATTTTGAATTTGAGTGAAGTTTAACCAAAGAAGGAATATGCCTTGCAGACATGTGCCCATGGTGATGTCTAAAGTTTTTACTTAGATTCTTTGTAGGGTAAAATCAGTATTGTTATTGATCTTTCGAAGATCAATGACTAGCGCAAGCTCGCAATTTGAAAATTCTTATTAGATAAGGAAAGCAAAAATGCACTAGCACAACATGTGGAATGAATGATGCCAAGTACTTGCTCGCTTAGAAGAAGATATGAGATCTTCTAGCGTGGAATGTTGTCAAAAGGCGCAATTTCATATGGAAGTTTCTTATTGGTTAGTATAGCTGATTGGATTTTATTAGAAAGTGAATTAATCTAATCCTTGATCTTGTCTTGATCAACGAACGATGCTTCCATGCAATCCTAAGGTGCAAGGAATTTAAATAATGTGGGCAAGTGCTATTGTGACACGTAGCATTGTTTTGAAAGTTGTAAAGCTTGTTGTTTTTTAGATCAAAACTGTCTGATCTGGTAAAAATCTATGGATGGGATTCAAACTTGGGTGCAAATTGGAGGTAACAATTACTTAGAGTAAATATGATTCAGATCTTATGCATGTGATTTCAATGTATGAAAAGAACCCATGATTTCACCATTAATGAACCACCAAAGCGTAGAAAGAACATCAGGACATACAAAAATTTCAAAGCCAGGGCATGGAAATTCTTAGCTAGCACTCCTGTAAAATTGCAGAAGATATCACATAGTGTAGAAGTGTGAATTCTAGTGGGTAAGTACTCTGTGACTTTCTAAGAAAATTCAAATTATCCGTTGTTGTGAAATTTCTAGGGTTTATTCAAAATGCCTCCCCGAAAAGAGTTCATTGGGAAAACAAATTATTTGAAACATTCTATTCACAATGACTTTCTTAAACAATTCCCCTTATCAGTGCATGAAATAACTAAGGGGAGGGAACTCATTTTGAAATATCCAAGAGTAGTTGTAGTAGAAGGTTTTTATGAGAAAGCTGATTGGGTAAGAGATGCCCAGGTTTCCATGGGGGGTCTAGAGTTGTTTAAGAAATGGTTTTCAGAGCAAAAACTGGACACTCCTATGAGCAATGTTCTGGAGTTCGATATTGGTAAATTAACAATCCCCATAGTTTTCTTTGATAGTGATTTATTGATGGATCTGGCAAAGAAATATGATCCAATTACTAGGTGGGTAAAAAACCATGCTGGAGTAAATATGTTTAGGGTTTCTCCTAAACTATTTAGTGAGGTTTTAAAACTAAATCCCAACCATGTTGTGCATGAAAGTATTGACATAGATGACCTTTAGGCAAGGTATGATGCACAAAGAATTTACCTAAGAACATGGCCACTATAGGAGCATGCTCCTAAAATTGGCACTTTTCCTGTGATTATAGCCAGTACCCCAGAGCCATTGTTGAGAAGACATTTCAAATTGAGAGCTCAAGCATTGTATTTTTCTCTTTGCAAGATTTTTTGGGATAGATGAATTTGATCAGATTCTAGGTTCTATTGTCCTTATAATGGCTCAAACCCTTCAATTTGGAATGAGTACTATTTTGGATTTTATTACTTTTCTGGCAAAAGAAATTCACAATGGCCTTGTGGGGATAGAAAGGGGAAAAGTGGACAAACCATTATGTTGGTATTCATTGCTTATGCATATATGCTTGTACAAGGGATTCACCTTTTTCTCCAAGGGTATGGAGCTGGAAACAACTAGGGATGGGGAGAGGAATCTAGTGTAGCTGTGGAGTGTAGATATGACTTTAGAAGCTACAAATGCTAGATATGTGAGATTTGATAGATGCTTTGCTTCAAAGCTTAGGTTGCTTTTGAAAGGTTATAGCCCCAAAATTCCACAAGCATTTTTGGAATTGGTTAGACCCAAAGACCATGCACAAGGATTATTGGTTAGTCATAGTTTGGGGGATATAATCCCTTATAATTTTTCAACTCTGATAAGAGTATATGGTTTTGTGGGAAAGCCACATGTGTTTCCCTTTCATGTGCCTTTGAAGATAGGGATTTTTGAGCTCTTATTGTAGATAGGAAACATAGATGAGAGGGAATTCTCTAAGAAAGGAACCTTCTTCCCAATTGTTACTGTAGTGTATGATTTTGTCTTTTTTAGAAAAGGGTGGAAGCACCTTAGTTTGTTTTTGGACAGATATAACATGGCAGAGTCTCATGCCAGATTTATTGATCCTAAAGGATTCTATGACCTCTTAAAAGAGAGGGTGAAAGATTCTTGTATGGTACATCAAGTGTACTATCCAGAAGACCTAATAAGAAATGTTTTCACATTGTAGGAACAAGAAGTGAGGAAAGAGAAATGGATATTTTTCAGTAAGACCTTAGAAATCATTAATCCTTTTGACCGCAATATGACCCATTCAAAGATAAGAAATACTGGTGGGCTAAAATGAAAGCATTAATGAATAATTTTGCTATAATAATTCAAACCATGAATGAGAAGAAAGTTATGTATGTTGAAACACATCCAGACAAGGCTGCAAAAGAACAAAAAAGGATAAGAAACAGAAATGTGGTCACTCCGGGCCAATATACATTATAGACAAGGGTAGGTTATGTCATGATTCAAAATGTCCAACAGGCACCCCTTTATCAAAAGCCAAGGTCAAGAATTCCATCTGCAGCTAGCTCTCCAAAAAGGCAAAAATTAGAGCAGGGGTTTTCTTCTTCTCAAAAGGAACAATACTCCCCAAGCCAGTCCCAAATCCAGATAGATGATGAAGCGTCTCTAAGGGAACAGCTTAGACAAATGGCTGGAGAAAGGGATGTGATTGTTACTTCTATAGATTTGGATGTTGGAGAGGCACAAGAACCTCCTACACCTTCCTTAGACCTAACCATTGGTAATTACCAAGGTAAGGAAATTGACCCAATAGTTGTCCAAGCTTCTAAAAAATTTATTAATGATGAAAATTTTGTAAGATCTAGGGCTTTTGCTCAGTTTTTGTGGAGATTAAATGTGGCAAATTTTGAGAAAGCCTATGAGAAAATCAAGGCTAAGAAACTAGATAAACCTGATCCAGTTATTAAGGAAGAGGTGAAATCAAAATTTTTGAATGATTTTGCCTAGTTTACTGCTGAAGTTGGGAGGCAAATAGTTAGACAGTTAGGAGTCCTCCTTCGGCCAAAATGGGATATAGAAAATGCTATTGTTTTTTATTTAGTGAGGAAGTAGAAGGATGTCCAACTAATGACTGCTGAAGAAATACTATAGGCTCATAGAGGAGTCAAATTTAGTGATGACCACCAAGCCCTTGTTGTATGGTCCATGGAAAAGAGGGAAAACACTACAATGCATGAGATTCCCACTATAGAACATACTGGTACATTGACAATTTTCAGGGCTAGTAAGGTAAGTAGTAAGCAAGTAATTGGGATGGCTTCAGAGATGCTGAAATTTGGTGGCATGGTGTCTAGCCAAGAAGAAGAAAAATTTTCCTAATTCAATGCTAGATTCGAGGAGGTATTGAAAGCATATGAGGAGAGGGGTATGCAAATAGAGTCATTGTAAAATAAAGTAGCCCAAATGGAGAAGATTCTTGAGAAAAGAAAAATAGGAGAAACTGGTAAACGCAGGATTGCATACCCCTCAAGGCCACCTATTGAACCTTTCAAGTCTACTCCAATTATTGAGATACCTGATACTCCAGAGAGACCTCAGTTCTATACTGTAGATGATTTTGAAGAAGAGAAGAATAAGTTGTATGCAATGCATGTAGAGCTCAACAATCAGCATGAAGAAAAACTGAGGCAGGGTATTATGTATCTAATAGATAGGACAGAATGGCCCACATTTTTTTATCAGTTATCAAAGATTTCAGCAATTAAAGATGAATTAAAGAAAAATGAAGATATATTCAAACCCATTGTACAGAAGTGGACAGAGAGAAGTTCAGATATCACTAGTATGTGTATATCTGTTATTCATCTAACATATCATCAGATAGAAGGAATTTTTGATTTACTAAATAAGTTGCAAGATTTTGATGATAAAGAAGATTCTTTCTACAAAAGATTAACTAATTGTCTTTCCAAATATTTTGTGGAAATTTTTGATTTATTCTCTTCTGTCCTAAAATCAGTTCATAAAATAAAGGAAAAGGAGGAATGGAAGAGGGAGCTAGATGAAGCCTTTTGTGAAAGAATAAATAAGGTTATAAATGAAGTGAGCCATATATTGTGGGCAATAACAAATGAGGTGTTGGTTAAAGTGTAGATATTTTATAACTCCATCTAAAAAGAATTGGTTAATATGGAGGCGATTGCAAATTCCCTGATAACTGTGCAAAAAGAAGTTCTGAATTTTGATTGGCCAAATCACATTGTTTATAATAAGTGGAAGGATAAATTCATGTCTACAGAGAAAATGTCAAAAGATGATGTTGCAGAAGATCATGCAAGTGTAACTGTTACTTTAATAGTCGATGATAAAGACAGAGAAAATCCCCAAGTTAAAGTAAACTTGCAGGTAACTGAAGGAGACATGTCACTTTCAAGCCTCATGGTCACTTATTTTGAGGAATCAGATGGATAAAAGAATCAGAATATTGTGTTATGCTAATTCCAGAAGATGTAACAGAAAGGGCCCACAAAAGGAATGTTTGATCTAAAACTTTTTCTATTACTCACATTTTGTCATCTTGTGATAAGTGTATGTAAATTTTTCTTGGAAAAGACACCTGTCACTTTCTATCTTAGCCTAAAGCTTGTTGCATCTCACACTATATAACTAAGATTCCAGGGCTAGAGAAAGTGTCCGAATTCTATTTTTCTAAGTGATACTTAGTCTATTTTTGGTCCATTATTTTGAGCAAATTTGTGTTATATTTTCTCTATTAGATCTTGAGAATACATGAATATAGAACAATATGTGTTTCTTCTGAGTTCATTCTGAGTCTACTATAAATTGTATACAATTTTCATGGAAAATGAATAAAAATTATGAACTATCCCCATATTAGTTCTTTTTGAATCTTGTCCCCTTTTAATTACTTGGTTATCTTGATATTGTATAAGTAAAGGCTTGTGCAATTGAATGCAATCCAGTTAGGTTGTATATCTGTTTATCACTATTGCTAATTCAATGTATTGAGTAAAATCTTTGGTGAATGTGATAAGGTTGTTGTAGTAGTGGGAAGGGTTTTGAATGATAAATTCTGATAAGAATTACTGATAAAATTTGTTGTAAGGCAACAAATTAGATCTGAGAATTTGCTATAGACTCTGAACCCCAATGGATTAGGCACTGATAAAATTTGATCTAGCTAAAAGAGAAAAGTATCACAAAGGGTTGTTAAAATGCAGCACCAAATCAATTTTTACTTTTATTTCTTGAAGATTTTCAAAGTTGGCTTGCACTTGTTTGCATGGAATGTTTTAGCTTTAGTTAGCGATTATTGCTGAGAACATCTGCAGACCTATAGAAGATTTTTGGTCATATCTGTTATACAGGATGTGTTTATCAAATTATCAAGAATTGTACATGTATTGGAGAAATTGAGATGAGAATTAGAATGAAACTAAAATAATTCTCATACAATTTTTTCAGTCTTGTATAATCCCTGGGTATACCCACCCTGGTTTTGCAGAGCTAGAAGAGTAGAAAACCACCCTTGGTTTTGTAGAAGTTGGGCCCAAATGGTTTGCACATACAATTGATAATAAGAATTATCTAGTTTTTAGACTATGTGAGTATTGTCATCTTGGTATTAAGCATTTTGTTTCTTAGTAGTTTTAAAACACCAACAAAATGGAGACTCTACTGGGGAGTTGTCCAACACATCTGTGAAAATTACTACAGTTTCTTTGGTCCTACTGTGTACGTGTGTGTCAGGTTATGTAAGCTTTTCCCTTGGTTATAAGAGAATATTTAGTGACAAACGTTGAGAATTTAAAGAAAGGCTAGCCCAAGTATCACAACTACACACTGACATATCCAGCCTATCCAAGTGTCTTATCTAACAAGCAAGAGTTGCAGTCTTATGATCCCAATGATTGGTTTATTTACATCCAATTTTTCTAGTTCTATTTGTGTGTTTTTCCTTTGAGTCAGAAATAATTCTCATTATGTATTTTCCCAAAAATAGGGTGGCAACTCAGTCAAGGTTTTGAAGCTAGTGTTTATTTTAACAAAAGGTGAATATGGCTGACAAGAGAAAGAACAAAAGAGCCTATATGAGAGCCAATCCTAATGTACCAATGTATATTGATTTACCTCAAGGTGGTAAGAAGAACCATAATAAGAAAAAAAAAGATCCAAATCCCACTTAGAAATCCAGAGGTAATGCATCCATCAATTCCTAGTATCAACCAGTATTGGGGATAGAGTCTTCTTCACTTAGTTCTGAATCCATAACTAGAAGACTCTTAGGAGGCATTTTTAGTACCCCATTACTAGATGAGAGAGTTTTTCAGGACAAAGATGTGTCCACGATAGGAATTGCTTCATCAAGGCTAGATCTCGTCGCAGACATGAACTATAGGCTACAGTTTAGGAGTTCATTTGATGATCCTTTTAATCACAAAGCAACCCCATATGTGGAGCCCAATCTTATAGATTTGGATGATCCTGCTAATTCAAAGGATACTTTTGCAGAACCTAAAGAAGTGCATTCTGAGATAGGAGTTTTGAAAAAATGGATTGCTAAAGAAGAAGCTAAATGCATTCATCTTGAAAAGAAAAAGGAGCAAGCCACCTTGGATGCCATAATAGAAAGGAATATTCTACTAAGAAGGATGGCTTCCTTAAAGGAGCAGAATAAAAAGTTAGAAGAAAATACCACAACTCTCCATATTGATGTATTTGGAGATGTAGACAATCTGAGAGCTAAAGTTCAAGAACAAGAAAAATGCCTAAATCAAAGGCAAGAACTAGTTATTACTCATGTCCAAGCCTATAAACATGTTCAAGTGGACCCTATAGAACCCACTAGAAAAGCTACAGATAAAGGGAAAGGAAAAGCCATAGGAATCCAAATAAATGAACCTCAAGCTCTTCCAAACAAACCCATACAACCCTCCATGTCAAAATTAGATCTAGATCTGGAGAAGGCTAGAAAGGAGAAGGAAGATCTTGCAAAAGAAATTGAAAAGGTTGATAATGAAGCTCAAGCCATAGAAACTAAGAGAAAAATCCAATTCATAAAATCTAATTCTGCATTGGCTTCATGGCCATATTTGTCTATCTCATCTGCAACTCATGCACCAGCTAGTGGTCCAATTATATCAACTCGGGGAATATCCCAATCTACCCCTACCTCATCTTCTACCATTGGTACCCAAGTCCCATTTGTCCAACCTCAACAATCCCAAGCTGCTCCTCTAAGCCAAGCTAACATACCAAGTATCTCATATGTTCCTGGTTTCCAGAAGAAACCTATATACCTAGAAAGGTATAGACAAATATCATTTACTGGTATTCCTGGTGCTCTACAACCCATGTCATTTGATTTAAGAAACAAAGTGGTTAAGTTCTCTGGGAATAATGTTGTTACTAGTGAAGAACATTTGAGAATTTTCATTGATATGTTAAATGATTATGAAGTTGAACATTAAGATATGGTAATGAATTTGTTTGTGCATTCATTAACTGAAGATGCAAGGGATTGGTTTAGGAGGTTGCCTGATGATAGTATCACCTTGTAGAATGACTTGGAGAAATTGTTCAAAGAGAAATATGGAGACAACACTAATGCCGGATTCATGTTGAATGAATTCAATAACATCAAGAAAAAACCAAATGAGTCCACATTCAACTTCAATCTAAGATTCTAGAAAGGTATGCACAGACTATTTCAAGTTATGAGGTTAAATGAGGACATCTGTCTCACAACATATGTCAATGCTTTTGATAGAAAAATGGCTTATCAATTGAGGGATAAGGATCCCAAGACTTTAAGGGATGCCTATAAAACTGCTATAAATATAGAGAATAATAAGAAGGCATCTAGCAAACTAGGTAGGAGGGATGATCCAAAGCTTGTTAATCCCAAGAACAATAACAAGAGGGAGGGTGATAAAACCCCTATAGGAAAGAATCCAAAAAAACCTACTATAAGCCAAGTTTTGGAATTACTGAAGAAGATGAATCCCACTAGTTTCAATAAGCCAAATATTACTGAGAGAACTCCTATGAATAATAGAAATTTCAATAGCCAACCTAGAATGCAAAATTACCCTTACACCACCTAGTAGAAAGATGGTAAGCCAATCCCCAACCAAACACAAAATGTGAAGGATAAGGGTACCCCAGATCCCCTGCAAAGGAATACTATAAATATGAATGATGATGTACCATGGTGCATTGTATGTCAATCACCTCATTCTGTTGATTATTGTGATGTTGCTCAGTCATTTTCCCAAGATCAAGGTGTGCAGCCTGAAGAAGGAAGTGAATAAAAAATCCATGATGATATAAGTTGCAATATGGTGAGCATATGTGATGATTTTATAGATTCTGATTCTAAGGAACCTAAAAATGATGTTACCAGTTAGAGAATTTCTTATCATTTACATCATCAACAAGTGCCTTTAGATGATGAAGGCTATGATATAGATAAATTATGTGTTATATCTTCTGATGTAGGTCACACAAGCTTAAGAATGTCCTCCAAAGAAGAGATTGACAGAATCACAGCAGAAATGATTTTCCAAGTCCATAGTAACTACAATTTGAGAAATAGAATAGTAAATAATGATGCAAGAAAGTCATCCAGTGTATTCATCAAAGATATCACCCATTAGATGAATGATCAAAATAAGAAGATCAATGTAGATGTGCCTAAGATCAATGACAACAAGGGTAAGAACTGGGAACCAAAAAAGAAGGTTCAGTTTCAAATAAATGAAACAACAAAAGTAGTTGTGCAACCAAAGTAATCAGAACCTAATATTATCAAACAAACAGTGGTGCCTGCTATTCAAAAGACTTCAACTCCAAGTACTCTTGTAAAACCCACTATTGTTGAACCTGTTGATATGATATCTATGTTGTCTCAAATAACTATAAAAGTACCTTTATCTAAACTCCTTAGAATTGAAGAACATAAGAGCAAGGCTCTATCATGGTTGGGAGGGATGGGAAACAATAATATTGTTGTAGAATAAAATGTTGCCCAACAAAACCCATTAGTAGTAGATGAAAGTTGTATCATATCGCAAATTCCCTAGATGTTTTTAGATGATTCCTCAATGACATTCATAGAAGATATTGACCCTTTTTCCCTCATTCTAATCATAAAAGGGAAAGCCCTAAAAAATTGTATGATAGACTCAAGGGCTTCTAACACCATAATGCCTTTCAAAGTAATGGAAGCTTTAGGGTTAAAAGTGGACACCAAGTAGGGAAGATGCAAGGGAATGGATGCTAGGGAAGTCCCAATCATAGGAACCATAAATGCTTTACCATTCAAGTTAGCTACATATCCTAAAGTTGAGTTAACCATGTCTATTGTTGTAGTGGATATACCTCCACATTATGGAATGTTACTCTCAAGAAAATGGAGTGTTTCCATGGGGGGAAGCCTACAATGTGACTTGACCTATGCTACTTTCCACATAGGGGATAAAGCGATCAACAAAAATAGAGAGCCTAGGGTCAGTCACATTTTAGGGGAAGAAATTGACTGAGATTTCACTTGTTTCTTAGATACTGGCGTAAATGCCTTCACAGCTGAATTGATTATTCAAGAAGTTGAAAATTTTCCTACTATCATTGAACATGAAGTTGAGTGTTGCACTAACTCACCCATGTTATCGACAATGTTTTCGGATGGGGTAAGTTCAAAAGAGGGTTTAGGGGTAGGTGTATTTTTTGTCTCCCCTAAGAAAAATACTTTTAGATATACATTTACTTTGAAGTTTTCTTGCACAAATAATATTACAAAGTATTAAGCTTTGTTGCCAGGGTTGAAAGTTGCCACACATCATGGGATTAAGAAGTTACATGTCATAGGGGATTATGAATTAGTCATCTCCTAGATAAAGGAAACTTATGCATCCAAGAATAGGAGATTAAAGTAGTATAGAAATGTAGTTTGGGATCAGATAGAATCTTTTGATGCATTTGGTATCTCATGGAGAGATAGGACTCAAAATAAGATGGCTGATTTGTTAGCGAATGTAGCAATAAGGCCTAAGGAGATATCATTTGCAAGAATATCTAAAATTGAGGTACAAAATAGACCTTCCATACCTGATAACATTGAAAATTGGCAAGTCTTTGAAGATGACAGACATTATAAACTTTTTGTTAAATGAAGATAAGTACCATGGTCAGGAAATGGATTGCAGTGATTTAATTGAAACCATAAATGGTAAGGAAACTATTTTTGGCTAGGAGATTATGCAATTGAAAACCAATAAGGTGCCTAAGGGGTTAGTGGTTTTGGAAAGTGTTTTTGACAACCAGGATAGAGTCAAACAAGAGTTAAGGACCTTAAGCCTCAAGAATTAGAAGAGATAAACTTGGGTACTGGTGAATCTCCCAAAAAAGTTTATATTGGCCAAAACCTGCATCGTAAAATTAGAAAAACATTGATTGACTTTCTTAGGAACTATAGACATGTTTTTGCATGGTCATATGATGACCTTAAGGCTTACAGGGAAGATTTGTTCCAGCATGTCATACCGTTAAAAGATGATGTAAAACCTTTCAAACAAAAACAAAGACCAGTAAACCCTACCGTAGCTCCCAAAATGCAAGAAGAGTTGATGAAACTAAGGGATGGGAGAATAATTAAACCAATTAGGCATTCCACCTGGGTTTCAAATTTAGTACCTGTCAGAAAGAAGAATGGAGATATAAGATTATGTGTGGATTTTAGGAATATGAACATTGCATCTTTGAAGGACAATTATGGATTACCCAATATGGAAGCCATGTTGCAGCAAGTAACTGTTGTCTAAGCTAATGTCAATGGTGGATCGCTTTTCTAGGTATAATCATGTTTTGGTAAAGGAAAGTGAACAATTCAAGACAGCTTTCACAACCCCATGGGGAACATATGTATATGTAAGGATGGAATTTGGCCTAATTAATGCAGGATTTACTTTCCAAA
Source organism: Cupressus sempervirens (assembly GCA_028749045.1). NCBI lineage: Eukaryota > Viridiplantae > Streptophyta > Pinopsida > Cupressales > Cupressaceae > Cupressus > Cupressus sempervirens. The sequence goes on from CM053791.1 coordinate 225,953,212, forward strand.
GAGCCATGGATGTGGCATTTCATGATTATATTGAAAAATTTATAGTTGTATACTAGGATGATCTTACAACATATTCTAAGAAGGCTAAGGATCACTACAGGCATTTGGAGAAAATCTTTATCAAAGCTTTGGACTATGGAGTACCTTTGAACCCAAAGAAATGCACATTTGGGGTGACAGAAGGAAAATTACTTAGACATATAGTGTCCAAGGATGGGGTGAAAATAGACCCTAAGAGAGTAGTAGCTATTGATAAAGTCCTCAAGCCAAAGAATGTAAAATGAATTCAATCCTTCTTTGGCCAAGTTAATTTTCATAGAAGGTTTGTTACCAATTTTGTTGTAATCAGTAGACCTATCTAAAAGATGCTCAAGAAGGGAGCTGCTATAGATTGGAATGGTGAGCCTTCACAAGCATTCCATGATATTAAAATTGTAATAAAAAATGCTCCAGTAATGAGAACTCCAGATTATTCAAAACCCATGCATATTTTTCCTTTTGCATCCTTCCACACTGTAGTTGTAGTCTTGTTGTAGAAAAATGAAGAAGGATATGAACAGCCTATTGCCTTTTTCAGTGAGTCACTACTGCCTGCTAAATTGAAATATTAGATAGATGAAAAATAGGCATATGCTTTGGTGAAGGCTATAAAGGCTTTTAGATGCTACCTAGTAGGTGCTACTGTCATTGCTTTTGTACCTAGTGCTACACTGAAAGATATATTTTCTCAATAGGAAGTATCAGGTAGAAGGTGTAGATGGATCAACAAGATCCAAGAATTTAATATTGAAATGTAGATAACTAAGTTGGTAAGAGGTCAAGGTTTGGCTAAACTCATGGCTGAATCTAATTTAGATGCCAATCAAATAAATTTGGTAGTTGATGACCTCAGATCTGACTTAGGTGATATGGATCATTTTGATTGGTACACCAATGTCATATATTACTTACAACACCTCGAAGCTCCTCCCCATTTGCCTGAAAATGAAAAGAGGAGTACTAAATTACAAGCCATCAGATACATAATTGTCCAAGGTAGTTTGTGGTGGAGAAATTTTGAGGGAGTGCTGCTAAAGTGTATTGATCAAGAAAAAGCAAGAGAAGTCTTGAATGAAATGCATGCTGGAGTGTGTGGAGGACACTATATGGCCAAGACCACTGCACATAAAGTGATGAGGGCTAGATTTTGGTGGCCTTCCCTTTTCAAGGATGCCCAAATTATGATTAGGAAACATGACCCTTGTCAGAGGTTTTCTAGAAAATTGAGGTTCTCAGGTTATACTCCATTTAAGCCAGTAGAGGTTCAAGCACACTTTCAACAATGGGGTATGGATTTCATACGAGAGATTTCTCCCAAGTCTAGCACTGGATATTCTTCAATTCTAGTGGCTACTAACTACTTTGCAAAGTGGGTAGAGGCTATTCCCACAAGAAATGAAACAAGTAAAGTTGGCAATAATTTCCCACTAAATAATATTATCTCCAAATTTGGCTACCCTCAGAGAATTGTAACTGACAATGCAATGTGCTTCAGGTCTAGGGAGTTCATTAAATTTTGTGATAAATATGGAATAACAAGGTCATCATCTTCTCCTTATCATCCACAAGGAAATGGAAAAGCTGAATCCACAAATAAGAGCTTGTTAAAGGTTATTAAGACGACCTTGGATGATAACAACAAATCATGGGATTCGAAGTTACAGCTAGCAATTTGGGCTTATAGGGTAACTATGAAGAAAGCCATTGGTATAGCCCCATTTGATGTGGTGTATGGAATCCGAGCAAGAATGCCTCAGAACAACCTGGTGGGTTTGTACAATTGCATTCAAATGTATGATGAGGATATCATTGATGATATGCATGAAAGATTGGATGAATTGGTACGACTGACAAAAACCAGAAGAGAAGAATCTCTTAAAAACCAAAAGTTGCAACTGAGAGTTAAGACACTCTATGATAGAAAAATGGTAAGCAGAAAGTTTAAAGATGGAGATCTAGTCTTAATGTGGAATTCTTGAATTGAGGATAAAGGAAAACATGGCAAATTTGATCCTATCTGGTTAGGCCCTTTTTTGATAGAAACTACTTGGGGTGAAGATTCTTATGCAGTCAAAGATCTATCAAACAATATTCTTGAATTGCCTGTTCATGGACAATTCTTGAAGAGGTATTTTTCTTTTAAAATACTTATTTTTCTCCATGAATAGTAGTTTTAGGGTCTGAACATTTTTTATATTTTGTAAATCTTTGTAAATTCCCTATGCAGTCTTGTTTCTTGTTCCTATGTGTTATTCAGTGTTCTCTAAAGAAGTTGTGATTTTTGTGAGAAATATGTGGTCTGCTCTCCCAAAGATTCTAAATTCTTGCATAGACTCAGGTAGTCCATCATCCCCAAACAGAGCCACTGTTGGTCTAATTTTTCACAATGCAGAAACTTTATAAGTATTTAGTGAAAAATCATTTTAGTCTTGAAATTTTGAGAGTTAGGGATTGCTCCTTGTATTTTTCAAATCTTTAGTTTACCCTAGTTTTAAAAAACTCTCAGGAAATATTATCAGAAAAATGTTTTTGGAATATTTTTAACCTAGGGAAGGGCTTGCACAAGCATGAGTTAATTATATTTTGTTTAATCTTACGTGGCCGCGCTTAGCCTACAAATGGCTTAATCATTTTATTTGAAAATGCCTCTAATAACGCAAAGTTTTACAATCATTGATCTTGTTCAGATCAATGGATATCACATGCCCACAATTTCAAGATGCAACGTGGATAAATAATGCGGGCATGTGACTTGGTGACACGTAGCCTTTACCTTTCTAAATTCCAGTGAATCATAAATTGTCAAGAACTTTTGTAGGTGTGTCAGTAATTTTGTGCACATTTTGGTTTTCTTGTGATATCATTGGTTGAGTCACCAACAAAGATATGCAGTTTATTAGCAAGAAGTGTCAACCATTGATTTCATTTGAATAAAGGGCTAGTACTTTCCCACAAGAAGGGGATGCTCATTAGATTAATAATGCAAGGAAGCAGAAATTGGACAAGTGGAAAGGTTTGACAAGATGGACCTAGCTTTCTCAAGGATGGATGTCTTTCGTGGAAAGTGTAAGATAAGTTGGGATGATTGGAGACTTTGATTCATTACTTTGGCGAATGTGGTGATAAGGATGCAAAGTTTCTATAACTATTGAAATATAAAAGATCAAAGGCCAATGCATGACCACAATTTGAAGCTGTACGAGAGATAAATAATGTGGGCAAGAAGATTTTTGATGTGTGGCAAGGTGGGGTTAGGTAGTTTTAATTGTATGATGTAGTGTGCCACACTGAAAATGATTATTGATGTGTACTGCCAGATGTGCCACTAAAGAAGTTTGACTGCTAAATGGAAATGAAGTCTTATTAGCCGTAGATCTTTCAAAGACCTATGGTTAGTGCAATCTTGCATTATGAAGTTGCAAGTTAGATAAGAAAAGTGGGAATGCACCTTTGTGATGCATGTCACAGTGGGGCCAAATTAGGGAAGAATGCTAAGTCATGCCATGTGGTCTACCACTTGTGCTTAGCTAGAACTATTTATGATATGGGCACGAAAGGTGTCAGAAATCAATGCAGTAGTTAGAGCCCATGGATTGAAAGCATTCATGTCATTGGCCCAAGTGGATGGTGCGAGTGTAGAATGTAGAGTTGTTTTCGATCATTGATCATTGTCCTGATCAATGAAAGGTGCTTCCCCACATTTTGAATTTGACTGAAGTTTAAACAAAGCGAGAATACGCCCTATAGACATGTGTCCATGGTGATGTCTAAAGTTTTTACGTAGATGCTTTGCAGGGTAAAATTACTATTGTAGTTGATCTTTTGAAGATCGATGACTGACGCAAGCCCATAATTTGAAAATGCTTGTTAGATAAGGAAAGCAGGAATGCGCCAGCATGACACATGGACTGAATGATGCCAAGTACTTGCTTGCTCAGAAGAAGATATGAGATTTGCTGGTGTGGAATGTTGTCAGAAGGCACGAGTTTATATGGAGGTTTCTTATTGGTCAGTATAGTTGACTAAATTTTATTAGAAAGTGAATTAATCTGATCGTCGATCTTTTCTTGATCAACGAACAATGCTTCTATGCAATTCTAAGGTTCAAGGAATTTAATAATACGAGAAAGTGCTATTATGACACATAGCATTATTTTGCTATTCGTAAAGCTTGTTATTTTTTAAATCAAAATCGTCCAATCTGGTAAAAACCTATGGATGGGATTCAAACTTGGGTGCAAATTAGAGGTAACGGTTACTGAGAGTAAATATGATTCAAATCTTATCCTTGTGATTTCAATATATGAAAAGAAACCATGATTTTGCCATTAATGTACGACCAAAGCTCAGAAAGAACATCAAGGCATACAAAATTTTAGGAGCCAGGGCATGGAAATTCTTAGTTAGCACTCCAGTAAAATTGTAGAAGATATCACATAGTCTAGAAGTGCGAATTTTGGTGGGTAAGTACTTTGTGACTTTCTAAGAAAATCCAAAGTATCTGCTATTGTGAAATTTCTATGGTTTATTCAAAATGGCTCCACAAAAAGAGTTCACTGGGAAAATAGATTATTTGAAATGTTCTGTTCACAATGACTTTCTTGAACAATTCCTCTTATCAGTGCATGAAATAACTAAGGGGGGGGGAACACATTCTGAAACATCCAAGAGTAGTTGTAGCAGAAGGTTTTTATGACAAAGCTTATTGGGTAAGAGATGCCGAGGTTTCCATGAGGGATCTGGAGTTGTTTAAGAAATGGTTTTTAGAGAAAAAATTGGACACTCCTATGAGCAATGTTTGGGAGTTTGATATTGGTAAATTAATAGTCCCCACAGTTTTCTTTGATAGTTATTTATTGATGGATCTGGCAAAGAAATATAATCCAATTATTGGGTGGGTAAAAAACCATGCCGGAGTAAATCTGTTTAGGGTTTCTCCTGAATTATTTAGTGAGGTTTTTAACATAAATTCCAACCATGTTGTGCATGAAATTATTGACATAGATGACCTTTAGGCAAGGTATGATACATAAATAATTTACCTAAGAACAGGGCCACTGCAGGAGCATGCTACTAAAATTGGAACTTTGCCTGTGATTATAGCTAGTACCCCAAAGTCATTGTTGAGAAAACATTTCAACTTAAGAGCTCAAGCATTGTATTTTTCTCTTGGCAATATTTTTTGGAATAGATGAAGTTGATCAGATTCTAGGTTCTATTGTCCTTATAATGGCTCAAACCCTTCAATTTGGAATGAGTACTATTCTAGATTTTGCTACTCTTCTAGCAAAAGAAATTCACAATGGCCTAGTGGGGATAGCAAGGGGAAAAGTGGACAAACTATTATGTTGGTGTTCATTGCTTATTCATATATGCTTGTACAAGGGATTCACCTTTTTCTCCAAGGGTATGGAACTAGAAACAACCAGGGATGGGGAGAGGAATCCAGTGCAGCTATGGAGTGTAGATATGACTTCAGAAGCTAAAGATGCCAGCTATGTGAGATTTGATAGATCCTTTGCTTCAAAGCTTAGGTTTCTTTTGAAAGGTGACATCCCCCATAATTCCACAAGCATTGCTGGAATTGGTTAGACCCAAAGACCATGCACAAGGATTATTTTTTAGTTATAATTGGGGGGATATAATCTCTTATAATGTTTCAACTGTGATAAGAGTATATGGTTTTTTTGGGAAAGCCACATGTGTTGCCCTTTCATTTCCCTTTGAAGATAGGGACTGTTGAGCTCTTATGGCAGATAGGCACCATAGATGAGAGGGAATTGTCTAAGAAAGGTGCCTTCTTCCCAATTGTTACTATGGTGCAATATTTTTTCTTTGTCAGAAAAGGGTGGAAGCACCTTAGTTTATTTTCTGATAAATATAACATGTTAGAGTCTCATTCCAAATTCATTGATCTTGAAGGATTCTATTACCTCTTAAAGGAGAGGTTAAAATCTTCTCTTGTCGTACATACTATCTAGAAGACATAATAAGAAATGTTTTCACATTATAGGAACTAGAAGTGAGGAAAGAGAAATGGATAGTTTTCAATAAGACTTTAGAATTCATTAATACTTTTGACCCCTAATATGACCAATTGAAAGATAAGAAATATTGGGGGGCTAAAATGCAAGCATTAATGAATAATTTTTTTGTAATAATTCACACCATGAATGAGAAGAAAGCTATCTATGTTGAAACACATCCAAACAAGGCTGCAAAAGTACAAAAAAGGATAAGCAATAGGAATGTGGTGGCTCTGAGCCAATATACATTATAGAGAAGGGTAGGTTATGTCATGATTCAAAATGTACAATAGGCACCCCCTCATTAGAACCCAAGGTCAAGAAGTCCATCTGTAGCCAGCTCTCCAAAAAGGCAAAAATTAGAGCAGGGGTCTTCTTCTTCTCAAAAGGAACAATACTCCCCAAGCCAATCCCCAATCTAGATAGATGATGAAGCATCTCTAATGGAACAGCTTAGACAAATGGCTTGAGAAGGGGATGTGATTGTTACTTCTACATATTTGGATGTTGGAGAGCCACAAGAACCTCTTCCACCTTCCTTAGACCTAACCATTACTAATTACCCAGGTAAGGAAGTTGACCCAATAGTTGCCCAAGCTTTTGAAAAATTTATTAATGATGAAAATTTTGTAAGATCTAGGGCTTTTGCTCAGTTTTTGTGGAGATTAAATATGGAAAATTTTGAGAAATCCTGTGAGAAAATCAAGGCTGAGCAACTAGATAAACCTGATCCAGTTATTAAGGAAGAGGTGAAATCAAAATTTTTGAATGATTTTGCCTAGTTTACTCCTGAAGTTGGGAGGAAAATAGTTACAAAGTCAGGATTCCTCCTTCTACCAAAATGGGATATAACAAATGCTATTATTTTTTATTCAGTGAGGAAGCAAAAGGATGTCCAACTAAGGACTACTGAAGAAATACTACACACTCATAGAGGAGTCAAATTTAGTGATGAACACCAAGCCCTTGTTGTATGGTCCATGGAAAAGTAGGAAAATACCAAAATGCATGAGATTCCCACTACAAAACATACTATTACATTGATAGTTTTTAGGGTTAGTGAAGTAAGTAGTAAGCAAGTAATTGGGATGGTATCAAAGATGCTAAAATTTTGTGGCATGGTGTTTGGCCAAGAAGAAGAAGAAAATTCCTAACTCAATGCTAGATTTGAGGAGGTATTGAAAACATATGAGGAGAGGGGTATGCAAATACAGTCATTGGAAAATAAAGTAGCCCAAATGGAGAAGATTCTTGGGAAAATAAAAATAGGAGAGACTGGTAAACCCAGGATTGCATACCCCCCAAGGCCACCTACTGAACCCTTCAAGTCTACTCCAATTATTGAGATACCTGATACTGCAGAGAGACCTCAATTCTTTACTACAAATGATTTTGAAGAAGAGAAGAATAAGTTGTATGTAATGCATGTAGAGCTTAACAATCAGCATGAAGAAAAACTGAGGCAGGGTGTTATGTATCTAATAGACAGGATAAAATGGCCCACATTTTTTGATCAATTATCAAAGATTTCAGCAATTAGAGATGAATTGAACCAAAATGAAGATATATTCAAACCCATTGTACAGAAGTGGACAAAGAGAAGTTTAGATATCACTGCTATGTGTATATTTGTTATTCATCTAACATATCATCAGATAGAAGGAATTTTTGATTTACTAAATAAGTTGTAAGATTTTGATGATAAAGAAGATTCTTTCTGCAGAAGATTAACTAATTGTCGTTCCAATTATTTTGTGGAAAATTTTGATTTATTCCCTTGTGCCCTAAAGTCAGTTGATAAAATAAAGGAAAAGGATGAATGGAAGAGGGAGCTAGATGAAGCTTTCTGTGAAAGAATAAATAAGGTTATAAATGAAGCAGGGCATCTATTGTGGGCAATAACAAATGAGGAGTTGGTTAAAGTGCAGATATTGTATAACTCAATTTGAAAAGAATTGGTTAATATGGAGGCAATTGCAAATTCCCTGATAACTGTGCAAAAAGAAGTTCTAAATTTTGATTGGCTAGATGACATTGTTTATAATAAGTGGAAGGATAAATTCTTGTCTACAGAGGAAATGTTAGAAGATGACGAGGCTGAAGATCATGCAAGTATAACTGTTACTTTAACAGTCAATGATAAAGACAGAGAAAATCCCCAAGTTAAAGTGAACTTGCAGGTAACTGAAGGAGACACGTCACTTTCAAGCCTCATGGTCACTTATTCCAAGGAATCAAATGGATAAAAGCATCAGATTATTTTTTTATGCCAATTACAGAGGATGTAACAAAAAGGGCCCACAAAAGGAATGTTTGATGTAAAAAAAATTCTATTAATCACATTTTTGTCATCTTGTGATAAGTGTATGCAAATGTTTCTTGTAAAAGACACCTTTCACTTTCTCTCTTAGCATGAAGCTTGTTGCATCTCACACTATATAACTGAGATTCCAGGGCTAGAGAAAGGGTCTGAATTCTATTTGTCTAAGTGATCCTTAGTCTATATTTGATCCATTATTTTGAGCAAATTTGTGTTATATTTTCTCTATCAAATCTTGAGAATACATGAATATAGAATGATCTGTGTTTCTTCTGAGGTCATTTTGAGTCTATTGTAAATTGTATAAAGTTTTCAAGGAAAATGAATACAAATTATGAACTATCCCCATATCAATTCTTTTTGAATCTTTTCTCCTTTTAATTACTTGGTTATCTTGATATTGTATAAGTAAAGGCTTGTGCAATTGAATGCAATCTAGTTAGGTTGTATATCTATTTATCACTATTGTTGATTCAATGGATTAAGTAAAAGCTTTAGTGAATGTGATAAGGTTGTTGTAGTAGTGGAAATGGTTTTGAATGATAAATTTTGATAAGAATTGCTAATAAAATTTGTTGTAAGGAAACAAATTAGATCTAAGAATTCCTATAGACTCTGAACCCCAATGGATTAGGCACTGATCAAATTTGATACAACTAAAAGAGAAAAGTATCACAAAGGGTTGTTAAAATGCAGCATCAAATCAATTTTTACTTTTATTTCTTGAAGATTTTCAAAGTTGGCTTGTACTTGTCTGCATGGAATGTTTTAGCTTTAGTTAGCCATTATTGCTAAGAACATCTGTAGACCTATAGAAGATTTTTGGCCATATCTGTTATATAAGATGTGTTTATCAAATTATCAAGAATTGTACATGTATTGGAGAAATTGAGATGAGAATCAGAATGAAACTAAAATAATTCTCATATAGATTTTCCAGTCTTGTATCATCCCTGGGTATACCCACCCTAGATTTGTAAAGCCAAAAGAGTAGAAAACCACCCTTGGTTTTGTAGAAGTTGGGCCCAAATGGTTTGCACATACAATTGATAATAAGAATTAGCTAGCCTTTAGACTATGTGAGTATTGTCATCTTTGTATTAAGCATTCTGTTGCGTAGTAGTTTTAAAACACCAACATAGCCAAAGAATAATGAGCTTGGAAAGGGACTTAAAAATACTTGGCATGCAATTGCCAAGAGATCTAGCTCAAAGTGAGAAGTATTTTCACACAATGCTTCACACACAAAAGGAACTAGCTACGTTGACATTATATGAGGCTAATAGTAAGGCCAAATTAGTTCATATCTAATCTACCCTAACCCCTCACATGGAGATTTTACAAAAAATGTAGCCTATGTAGAAAATGTGTTAAAGAAAGATCCAAATTTTCCTACCTTAGATGGCTTAGTTCACCTTGTAGCAGAGATATCCATCCAAATTAAATCACTAGAATTTGAATTACAAAATTGGGATGTTTCTCTGAGGATTGTAATGGAAGTGAATAGACCCTTCTTGGAAAAATATTTATTTAGAGTATAGACCTTTTGACATTATTGTCAAAAATGGGGAGATAGAAATTTAAAAAGGGGAGATAGAAACTGAAAATAGAGGCCAAAAGGAAACTTAAACTACATGGGGATACATGTAAAAGGAGGAGCTAAAAAAATAGAGAAAAGTGCAGACAAAGGAAGAGTGAATAGAAAAAACACACATAAAGAGTATCAGAATGAATCAACATGAGAAAAATATACTAAAAGAAGTTTTGTATGCAATAAAGGCACATCAACTTCAGGGGAGTTACAAATTTTGAGTTGTATAGTTCTTTACAAAAGTTTGAATAAATTTTGAAGTTTTGTATATGTGCTAAACAATAGTTGTATTATACTTGAGGAAGTTAGACTCATCATGTATAGTTAAGTGTTTTTGACACTCATGTCAAAGTGGGATCTTGTTGGTGTCAGAATAATTTTGACAATTGAGTTTCAATATACTTAAGCTATTTGCTAAGTTCATGCTAAGCTAGCAATATATGCCAAGTATAATATATATACAAATTTCAAGTCTAAATAGGTGTTGAGTCAGAAAAGATAGTAAGTGCTAAGTCATTTAGGTGCTAAGAAAATAGATAGTGTCAAGAAAGTATGTGTGCCAAGTAAACAATAGGTGGGGCCAGTAAGAAAAAATTTTAGTATGTGTTGAGTTTGTGCCTTCATAAACTACGAGGTAAATCATGTTGCAAGACAACTAATAGATAGATCTCAAAGCTTAGAGATAAGATCAAATCTATTTGATTCCCTATGTAATCAACATGCAACCAATTAGAAAATTGGAATGCTAAAGAGGCAAAAAGGATAAATCTTAGCCATAAATTCATGCTTAACCCTAAGTCATGAAAAACTTTTAAGTGATTGAAGCCCCATAATTTAGTATAGGAGAATGGAATGTAAGTGAGTGAATAACATAAGGATAACAAGGTGAAGTGTTAAGAGGACATTCAAGGTTTCTTTTTAGAAAAGAGGAATTGCAAGATCAGTTGCCAAAATAGAATATCAACACTACAATAGCATCACATCAGATTAGCAAGGATTAGTTTTGATTGAATAGTGATTTGAAATCAACAGTTGAAGATTGTATGTGATTAGGTCAACATATTCTACTATACTCTCTAACAATTGTATTAACAGAATGAAAATCCAATGGAATTACGTTGGTCTAATAGCCATTGCATAAATCCTTTAATAAGGTGACATTCCAAGTGAATGTTTTGTAAATACTTTAGACAGGTACACTTTTAATAGGGTGTTGGAGCCTTTAACAAGGTAGGCCTTTCATAGGGCAGACCATTGTTGATGATCAAACTTTGTAACCTTGACAAGTTACACTATTGTTGTAGTGATAAGTTGTGGGTGTCATCCCCACCCCAATTTTACCTTCTCATTTTGGAGGGTTTCTTGGTGATCAAATCTACTATCAACTATTTTCATGCATGCCTTTTACTTTCATGGTATTTAGATATTTTGCATAAATGTATTGATTTAAGTTAAAAGGTTTTATTGGTTCAAGTTTGATACTTCCCACTTGTAAATTCCAACATTGATGTCCTAAAACTCCTAGAAATTGAAAAATGGACCTAGGGTCAAGGATGAGCTTGACTCTTTCCTAGGTCAGGGTTAAGGTTGACCTTGACCTAAAAGGTCATCGTTGACCAAGAAAGTTGAAGTCCTCAATTTCACAGAGAAAGCTATCAGGAATAGGCTAGAGAGAGAGAGAGAGAGAGAGAGAGAGAGAGAAGTAAAATTAGGGGGAAAATTAATAGATCCATGCAAAAACCCATTCGAGGCACTTGGCATGATGCCAAACCACTTACTTAGAGGGCTAAACACTCTTAGTGTGGAATTTCTTCCATTTTAAGAAGATACTGTATAAATGAATAAAATGGTGTAGAAATCCACCTCTAGAGTGAAACTAACATATCTACCCTCTAAGGATCTTCTTGTATTCATCTCTTCCTTAACTTCGTAATAAAATACATATAACTAGAGATCTTGCAATATTTGACTCCAAAAATTGACATTGAGGGTAATTATTGAAACTATATTCCTTCACCTACTCAAGGAATAAGCAACAACACTATCCCTTCCTCATATCTAATTTACACCAAAGTGGTACTCAAATTGAAATTCCATCCAAATATTTTGTTGCACACTTAGGTTTTGTTGAATTAATATGTTCTACAAGATAGAATGGTCACTATGAAGTTAGAACTTTTGTCCCAAGAGAAAATCTCTTCACTTATTAATCTATAACCATTCTTAATACTAGGCTTATTTAGCTATCTATAATTAATAAATAACAACAGTGATCCATCCTTCTTCTTCACAAAAGTAATTTGGAATCCCTAGTGAGATATATTAGGGTGACTAAAGGCTTTGTCAAAATGACCATAACTTTAGTTCTATCTAATTCAACTCTTGAGTGGTCATTCTATAAGGTGCTTCAAGATGGGCTTTGCACTAGGTACTAATTCATTTAAAAAATCTATGTCTCTCTAATGAGACATTTTTAGAATCTTTGATGTTAAAATATATGCAAGAGAGGATGATTATCCAACGTAGCATCTTGACTTTTCTATTATTCCAAAACATTTACATTGATAGTGAAGAGTCTACATCCATTCCACATACACCCCTTTAAATTCAAAGGAAAAAGCATATGGAAATAAATAGGTCTATTGATGCCAACAATTTCCAATACAAAACCAACATCATTTATATATTCAATTTTCTTCTAATGAAAATATATCTTAGAGACACATGATAATTAAGCCAAACCATCATCATAATCACATCATAAGACCCCAAAGGAAAGACCTAAATATAAACAAGGGTTTTTATTTTCTCAAACCCTAACTCACAATTATGGACAAAAGTGTCTACAAGGACCCTAGTTCTGGGCAATCACCCAACTTGTCATGTACACTCTTATTTTTCAATTCCTCACCTATAAAACTCTATAATGGAAGGTGAAATAAAATAATTTTTAGTTCCACACACTAAAGGTGTTGGATACAATTATCCAATTGTGTGTTGTCTATGATGTTACACAAATGTCATATGAGTTATTTGTCAGTGTCTCCTGAGCTCAGTTGGTTTGCAAGATAATTTTCGGTGTCTACTAAGAAATCTTGGACATTACCTTGCATAGACAGTATCTACTGAGCTCACTCAAGCGTCAAAAGATTTTGTGGTAGAAGTCAGAGTTAACTAAGCTCACAAGGTTAATGAAGGAAAGTTAGTGTTTACCAAGTTCACTCAGTTGCCAAAGGATTTTGCAAGGTTCATAGTGTTAAACCAAGCTTCTATTGGTTAACACAAGAAATCATTTCTAGAATAGTTTTTACCAAGTAGGGTCAAGCAATGAAGGATTTTCCTAAATTGTGAATTAAGGCTTGATTGTTTTAAGTATTATTTCTAGCCAACTATGGTAATGATTATTGGTGATTGTAACTTCTGAATGAGTCAACTTGATAATCTAAATGGTATATATAAAAGGTTAAGTTGAGGATTTTAAGGATGCATGTATAGAAATGAATGAATGAATGAGCAAGCATGCAAGTGGATTGATTAAGAAAGTGAGAGCGAATTTTGAAGGATGGTTAGCTATCCTTGAGGAGTAGCAAAGCTGTATTCAATCAAGAAGGATCTAGTGGAGCAAAATAGAGATCTATAATCAAAAAATTTAGTTGCATCTTATTCAAGTCATTTCATTATTACTTTCTAATCATTGTAGCAATAATTCCAAAATCTCTTAACAAACTTGGTCTAACAACCATTTGCAAATCCTCTAACAAGGTGATAGTTCTATTGAATTGTTCTAAAGACCTCTAAGAAGGCCACTCCTAATAGGGTGATTAAATCATCTAACAGGGTCACATCTAATAGTGTGTTTTGTAACCTTTAACAAGGTTGGCTCCTAATAGGGCTCACTTCAGAAGAGTGAAAATTAGTAGCTAGTTGCATTGGTGGTTTTTTCCATATTGTGTTTCTACATTAAATCTAGTGTCTCATGTGTTCACGCTATTTATTTTATGGTTGCAAGTTATTTCTATGCATGTTTAAGATCTATTAAAGTTAGCATATAATGCATTTACCTAGTTACAACATTTTATGAATGTTTACCAAGTGACAGTAGTTAATAGATTTATCAGACATCTAAGAGATTTGTGGATTTGTTTTTGTAGTAACTAATTCACCCCCCTCAATTCCTTCATTTGTATTTTTTAAAATTGGTATTAGAGTTTTTGGTGCTTGTAGGAAAGGTTTCAAGGACATAAGGTAAAGATCAGGATGTCTTACAAGAGAGAAATTCCAATGCTTAACAAAGATAACTTTTCAACATTGCAAGGAATTATGAGACTTCATCTAGCTTCCATTGGTGATACAGGATTGCAATACCTTGATGAAGAATATGTAGCTCCTACTAGTACATTATCTATTAATGACATTACTGAGAAGAAGACTCACAACACCACAATGATAGACATTGCATTTTCCCGAAGATATGAAGAATTTGATGAAATCAAGGACTACAAAAATGCTAATGTAATGTAGATCAAGCTAAAAGAAATCTATGGAGGTGATGACAATGTGAGGAGAGTGAAGCAAAAAGCCTAAGAGGAAAATTTGACCAAATAAAAATGAGAGAGGATGAAAACATTGCCAAATATGTTGAAAGGATCAAAGCAAGTGTTAGTGCAATGAAAGCTTCTACAGGAAAAATCAAAGAAGAAACTATTATAAGTAAAGTTCTCAAAACATTACTTGCTATTTATGCAATTAGATTATCTACTGTTCAAGAAAGAAGATGTGAAGAAAATCACAAGATAAATCTAGATGCCATAGTTGTAATATTGATAGCATTTGAGCTAGACAATTATGACAACTATTTTCTAGCTTCTAAGAATATTGAATCTACATTTGAAGACAAACTATCACTTAAGGAGAAAGACAAGAAAATAAAGGACATTCAATTAGAAAGTGAAGAAGAATTAGAAGAAAGTTCAAAGAGTGATCTTGAAGTTTTTGAAGCATTACTTGCAAGAAAATATTCTAGAGGCAAATGAAAGTACAAAGGTAAAGTTCCCTTAATCTAGTTTTAATGTGCAGAAATAGGTCATATTGCAATTAGGTGCCCAAACAAACAAAGCAAGGATGAGAAGAATGGTCACAAGTGTAATGGAAAGAAGGATTTCAAAAACCACAAATCACTCAAGGATAAAGGTAAGAAAACATGCTTTATGGTTAAATATTTTAAGGATTCAGATAATAGTGAAGATGAAATTGTTTATATTGCTATAAAAAGATGAATCTAATAATGAAGAAGAAAATGAGATGGCACATATCTTTCGTGTGAGCAAAAATGATACATGGATCATAGATAGTGGATGTCCACATCATATAATTGGTGACAAAATAAAATTTGAAGACTTTGAAGACTATGATGGTGGTAGTGTAAGGTTTAGAAACAATGAACCTTGTTGTATAAAAGGAAGAGGAAAAATATCATTAACCAAAGAACTTGAATGTGATAATGCATATTAGGTTGAAGGGCTGAAACATAACCTATTAACTATAGCATAGCTAATAAACATTGGATTCAAGGTGGAATTCATTCATGGCAAAGCAAGACTACTGGATGACAAAGGAAAACTAATTGGATCAGGCAAACAAACAAAATGTAACTTGTTTTATCTTGATCTTGGTGAATGCTCATGCTTTAAATTGCTCAAGTTGAGGAAAATTGATTATGGCATAGAAGGTTGTGTCATGTAAATTTTGATAACATGGTGAAAATAAGAAAATTTAGGAAAGTAAGAGGCATTCCTAATTTGAAGAAACCTAATGCTGGTCTATGCAAGAATTTTCAGATTGGTAAGATGGGATAGACTAGCTTTAAAAGTAAAAACTATTAGTTTGAAGATATTTTTGAAATTGTGCATACTGATTTGTGTGGTCCTATTGCAGTAGAAAGTTATACTAGAGAAAAATTCTTTATTCTTTTTATTGATGACTACTCTAGAATGATGACTATTATGTATCTAAGAGAGAAGTCAGAAGCATTTGAGAAGTTCAAATGGTATTTAGCAAGAGTGGAAAAAGAAATAGGGAAAAGATTGAAATGCTTGAAATCATATAGAGGTGGTGAATTAATCTCCAATGAATTCAATAACTTTTGCATTGAAAGAGGAATCAAAAGATAGGTATCAACCTTGGTACTCCTGAGCAGAATGGAATAGCTGAAAGGAAGAATAGATCTATCATGGATTGTACAAGGACTTTAATGATTAAAAAGAACATTGCTATCAAATACTAGAAGGAAGCTATCAGCACTGCAATTCATACCTTAAATTGAGTACAATTGAAGGACTCATTCAAAACCCCTTATGAGTTATGGAATGGATATAAACCTAATGTAAGTTACCTAAAAGTATTTGGAAGTAAATGTTACATTCTTGAAAGAATCTAGAAAAGGAAAATTTGATTCTAAAGGTGATGAAGGAATATTCTTAGGATATTCTTGCAAAAGGCGTATAGATGTTTGAATTTTTCCACTCACAAAATCATAGAAAGTGCACATGTGAAATTTGATGAGTTTGCAGAGAAGACTAAAGAAGAAAGCAAAATGAACCTAAAGATTACAGAAGATTTTCTTTTATTAATACATTTCTAGACACATATCAATAAGAAGACTATATGTACCAAGCCCAACATAGCTACTAAGTTGCAAGAAGTTCAAACCAAGTCACAAGGACCTGAGTCTTAACCTAAAGCTACCAATCCAATACTTATCAAGTCTAAGAAACTAGAATCTAAAGTTGAAATTCAAGAGAATGAAAATGCAATTCATTCAAGAGGCAAGGAACCTATATTGGCCAAGTATGTCAGGAGGCATCATGCACTAGATCAGATTATTGGAGACAAATCAAAAGGTACCAGAACAAGAAGTAAGCTAAAAGATACATGTTTACTTGTTGATTTAGAACCTAGAAATGTCAAAGATGCACTGGAAAATGAATGTTGGATTGAGGCTATGAATGAAGAGATAGAACAAATAGAGAAGAATAAAACTTGGACTCTTGTACCTAGGCCTAAAGCAAAAATATGATTGGAACAAAATGGGTATTTATGGATAGGTATCAAGGAACAAAGCTAGATTGGTATGTAAAGGATATTCTCAAGAAGAAGTGATAGATTATGGTGAGACTTTTGTTCCTACTGCAAGATTGGAAGGTGTCAGGACCTTACTTGCATATGCAACACATCAAGGATGGTATTCTTGATGAAGAAGTCTATATTAAGCAACCTAAAGGCTTTATTGATCCAGACAAGAAGGACATGTTCTAATGGTTGCACAAAGCATTGTATGGTCTGAAACAAGCTCCTAGATCATGGTATGAAAGATTGCATAACTACCTTATTTAGATTGGATTTCAAAGAACTAATGATAATAGTAGTTTGTACATCAAGCAAGGACTAGATAACAATATTTTTTGTGGATGATACTTCTTTTTTAGGGAATGATGATCAATGCAAAGAATTTTTAGAGAAAATAAACAAATAATTTTAAATGTCTATGTTCGGTGAGATTAAGTTCTTTGTTGGTATTCAGATTAATTAGAGAAAGAATGGTATCTACATCACTCAGTCTAAGTAAATCAAGAAGATACTCAAGAAATTTGGTATGGAAGACTCTAAACTAGTTGGAACTCCCATGTGTATAGAATTAAAGGTTACACAAGATGATGATTCAAAAGAAGTAGACCATACCTTATATAGATCAATGATTGAAAAATTGTAGTATGTTAGTGATACAAGGCTTGATATTGCTTTAGCAGTTGGTATAGTAGCAAGATTCTCATCAAAACCTAGAGAAGATCATATGATGATAGTCAAAAGAATCTTGAGATACTTGAAAGGAACTAAAGGTTATGGCTTATGGTATAAACTTGGAGAAAACCTAGATTTAAAAGTGTTTATTTATGTTGATTGGGTAGGAAACATTAATGATAGAAAGAGTACAAGTGGTGGTGCATTCTTTCTTGGAAAAAGGTTGGTATCTTGGACAAGCAAAAAGAAAAATTACACATCCCAATCTACAATAGAAGCAGAGTATGTTGTAGCAGTGGTAAATTGTTCCAATGTTTGGTTTAAATAGTTATTAGAAGGCATGAAGTTTGAGGTCACAGAACTAGTTGTCATGTTCTATGATAATACATGTGCAATTAACATTTCAAAGAATCCAATGATGCATTCCAAAATCAAGCATATTGCTATAAAATATCACTTTATCAGAGAATTGGTGCAAGACAAGGAAATGAGATTAGAATATGTCCATACAAAAGAACAAATTGTTGACATATTCACTAAGCCATTACCTAAGGATGCATTCTTCTATCTAAGAGGTAAGTTAGGGGTCATTTCCCTATTGAAGCTCACTAAAATAAAGTTTTTTTGATGCATCAATAAGAACCAATTTGAAAATTTCTTAGTTGATGTAGCGTAGTCAAGGAAAAATTGTATATGAATCAGTACTTGAGGTACATTGAAACATATTTGGTATGTCTTGTCTTTGGCATGTGTTATAAAAGAGGGATAGTATAGTATCATATCTTTCTAAAAAAACTTTGAAGTAATGAGGGATATTTTACTAAGAAAGAGGGAGAGCTTACTATCAAATCTTTCTAAAAATCTATTTGAGGGAGGGTTTGTTATTTGAAGGAGAAGCTATGTAATTCCTTCATAGAGGGAGATCATTACAGATGAGTGAAGCTTGAGGTGTAAAATATAAGAGGGAGAAACTTTCTATCAGAGAAAGTCTTATTTCCAAATTTTATTATGCTATGAAATGTTTTGTTTCCATCAATGCCAAAGAGGGAGATCATTGGATATAATTATCCAATTGTGTGTTGTATTTGATGTCACACAAATGTCATATTAGTTATCTATCAATCTCTACTAAGCTTAGTTGGTCTGGAAGATGATTCTCAATGTCTACCGAGTAATCCTAGACATTACCTTGAATAGACAGTATCTACCAAGCTCACTTGGGCATCAAAGGATTTAGTAGTAGAAGTTAGTGTTAACCGAGCTCATAATGTTAACAAAGGAAAGTTAATGTTTATCGAGTTCACTTAGTCACCAAAGGATTTTGTAGGGTTCACAGTGTAAACGAAGCTTCTGTTGGCTAACAAAAGAAATCATTTCTAGAGTAGTGTTTACCAAGCAAGGTTAGTCAATGAAGAATTTTGCTAAATTTTGAATTAAGGCTTAATTGTTTTAAGTATTATTTCCATGCGATTATGGTAATGATTATTGGTGACTGTAACTTGTAAATGAACTGACTTGATAATCTAAATGGTATATATAAAAGGTCAAGTTGAGGATTTTAAAGATGCATGTATGGAAATGAATGAATGAATGAGCGAGCATGCAAGTGGATTGATTGAGAAAGTGAGAGCAAATTTTGAAGGATAGTTAGATATCATTGAGGGGAAATAAATCTATATTCAATCAGGAAGGATCTAGTGGAGGAGAACAAAGATCTGTAATCAAAAATTTTAGTTGCATCTCATTCAGGTCATTTCATTGTTACTTTCTAATCACTATAGTAGTGACTCCAAAATCTCTTAATAGAGTTGGTCTAACAACTATTTTAAAATCCTCTAACAAGTGATACTTCTATTGAATTGTTCTAAAGACCTCTAACAAGGCCACTCCTAATAGGGTGATTAAATCCTCTAACAGGGTCACACCTAATAGTGTGTTTTGTAACCTTTAATAGGATTGGCTCCTAACAAGCCTCACTTTAGACGAGTGAAAATCAGTAGCTAGTTACATTGGTGCTTTTTTCTATATTGGGTTTCCACATTAAATATGGTGTCTCATGTGTTCATGCTATTTCTTTTATGATTGCAAGTTATTTATATGCATGTTTAAGATCTATTAAAGTAAGCATATACTACATTTACCAAGTTATAGAATTTTATGAATGTTTACCAAGTGACAATAGTAAATAGATTTATCAGACATCTAAGGGATCTATGGACTGTTTTCTTGGTAACTCATTCACCTGAACTTTCAATTACTCCATCTATATTTCCAACAAAAGCATCTTCACAACTATTTCTTGATGATCCTAATATGGATTCACAACAATTGAAAAAATATAGTGATACCTCTGAACTGTCCCTTTACTAGTTTTGTATGATATTTCCAACCTCTAATCAGATCTTTAAAATCAAACAGCTAATATCCCAAAGATCCACCAAATTCCTCAAGAAACCCCAAATCGGGTATGCTGAAAATAGTGCTAAAAGCTTCACAACTTCACAAATTATTAATAAATCTGAAAATGGAAATTTTTACAGAACTTTCAGCAGCATAACAGCCTACAAATTGACATTTCTAGATCTGTATAGCCTTTACACAACAGCTCGAAAATGTAGGACCAAAACTATGCTCATCGGGCTCCCGAAATAGCACAAAATATGCCCAAAAACACCACAAAAACACTAATAATCTATCTCAAAAGTTTAATCAAATCCCAATATATATATTCAGCTCTATTTTAACATTTAAAAGTCTGATATACAGCA
This sequence comes from Cupressus sempervirens, assembly GCA_028749045.1. Classification (NCBI taxonomy): domain Eukaryota; kingdom Viridiplantae; phylum Streptophyta; class Pinopsida; order Cupressales; family Cupressaceae; genus Cupressus; species Cupressus sempervirens. The sequence goes on from CM053791.1 coordinate 225,973,753, forward strand.
GCAACCCAAACTGATATGAAATACTCAACTGTAAACACCAAACTCATACAAAAACACACCCGAAAACTCACAAATCTGCACTGTTCAACACAAAGGCAAACTCTGTATGAGCATGCACATGGAATGGCTTCAAAATCCCATCCTTAGCCTTCCTAGAAACCTAAAAACTCCCATTCTTGGGTCTCCCTGGAAACCTGCAAACTCTCGTTCTTAGGTCTCCTTCTCCACAGGTTTGTCAGCCTTTGAAGAATAACAAAGAATGAGCAAAAATCAAGTTCTGGAATGAGCCCAAAATGCCTCCAAACCCCTTAAAAGAGGGCATAACTGTAACTCACATCCAAGAGAGGTTAATGAAACTTATTTTAATAATAATTTTCATTTATTAGTCCAACAGTTTCCAAAGATTAACCCCCTTTTTCCGAAACTTCACTTTCTTGGGCCTGCCTGCCTTAGCAAAGATTTTCTTTTTTAATTATTTGAAAAGGGGACATGACAAGTCCTCCCCTCCCAATAATTGCTTGTCCTCAAGAAATGGCTAAAAAATAAACCAATCAATCCACCTAGATCCCAAATGTGGTCATGAACTATACTACTACAAATTAACACAGGCTCCTGTAATATCCTCTGCAATATGACCAAGAGGAATCCATAATCAAATTGACAATTATAGCTCAACCAAACTCTAAAATCACCACTACCACAATCAAAAACCCATGAGGCACAAACTCTTAGAACATCAGAACCCAAGTAAAGTGGACAAATCAAACTACCAACATAGTAAATACCATCAACGCATCCCACTGGCCTATATGGAATGTACAATCCAACTCTGCAACAAAGGTGAACCCTCTTGAATGAAACTGTACCAAGTATGGAGAATCCACACACTGTACAACTCCTGCAGTGAACACAACTCTACAAATCATCGGCCACTATCTCAAAACCATAACTCCCATACACTGCTGATGGTGAAAAGACATTACAAGATAAAGAGTAAGAAATGGAATCCAAACCAAATTTGTCTGTCATCAACTCCTCAGCACAAGGATCAAATGCTAACTGATATACATACCCTGCAATATAATGTTGATAAAAAAAACCAACCTCAGTCAACAGCTCACCATGAAGAAGTGATACAACCCACTGTGACTGATCACCAGCTAAGTCAAGAAATGTCATAGCCAAAGGAGTAGAATCAATAACAACACCTGCTAAAGAATCACTCCAAAACTCCTACACTAAGTCATGTATTATCAACCTGTCAATTGCAGGACCTATCACCATGTCATGCCCATCAAAACTCTCATCCTGAGGCATCAAACTATCCCATAACTGATGATAAGCACTAGGAACCAAAGTAAATCTCTGTATCATCATCTCATCAACATGGTCATCAAAGGTAGATAGATGAGCATACCTCACAGTGTAATGCCGATAGAATGCACCAATCTCAGTCAGTGGCTTAGACTGCAATCCAGATGTAACTAACTGCAATCGATCATTAACCAAGTTGGAACTGACTACTACCTCTGAAGACATTGTGAAGGGAGTAGTATTACTAGTAGAGCCATGCCAACTATCAGCTCACCAACATCACACATGGTCTTTGATACAACATCTCTAGTCTTCGTGCCATTAGTACTAGAGGTCACCACCATGTCAAGCACACCACAAAAATCTGCTACAGTACCCAACTCAATTGAACCTGACTCTAGTGGGAATGAACCTGATATGCCAATGTTAGTATCAAGGATGGATGCATCCCCATCTCCACTGTCTCTAACAATCTCGTCCATGGACATCCTCGGATCACCAAACACCACAGCTTGTGACTGTATACAATCAGGTTAAGACTGTAGTCACTCTAACTCCATGGTCACCTTAGCCAAATGAAACTGTGACTCCTTGAGAGCCAATTGTGTACTCTCAAGAATCTCAGAAGTCACCTCAAGCTGCTCATTAAGATCACTCACCTCATCTTCCTTGGCCAACAATGCATCATATGCTGTACTACCCCACTCCATAAGATAATCTCTGTCGGCTACCAACGGCATATAATTATGTCTCAAAATCTGAATAGCCTCCCATAAAGAGTGGATCTCTATCAAGGAAAGATAACTTCCTCCCTGCTCATCACTAGTAGGAGAACCCCATCCATAAACTGCTAACAACTGACGAGTAGCATCGAAATGTTGGCAAGTGATAGCAATGTCTTTGTCACTAACTCTCAACTGATTAGACACGTGATGGCACTGGCTTGACTGTCTCCTACAAACCTCCTCTGATGCACTGTCTAAAGGAGTGTCCTCAAAGTTACTAGTCTCTAGAGTATTACCATCCATATCCTGTGAATCAAATCTAAAGCTCATATCAAAATACGGAGTATCAAAAACATTAGCATTTCTGTCCAACTCCTCTATACCCAAGGAAACTAAGTCTTCAAAACTGCCCATTGCATCCTTCTAGATGTCATCAATGCCAATATGATCCTGGGACTCATCTATACACACTACCAAATATGAAATATCATCAACACATTCCAGCAAGTATGGCTGATTGGATATATGAACAAAGCCCAACATTGGTGTATAAAAACTAATACCAACATCAAACAAGATACTGGCACAAGAAAAGACAACACCATGTAATCTACTAATCAAATCCATTATAGCACCCAAACAAACACTGCTACCAAAAAGTGTTAAAGATCTCCAGTCAACTGAATCCCAAATGCCAATATAACAATCTTGAGTCCATATCCATAAACTAGAATCAATTGGTAACTCAAGAAAACTCCTCACCTGAGTAATATGACCAATACCAACTAACTCCACATACCTGTCATGATGAGAAAATGAAGTCACACTACTATCATTGTTCACCTTCAACTGGCTGGACAAATCATGTGAAGTACTACCAACCTCAACCTCATGTGATGAAGCATCTAACTGTGTCTGGTACTCTTTCTCAACAAATTCATGAATGCTCAATGTCTGTTCATCTCTACCAGGTATCTCATCCTGCACAACAACATCCTCATAATCATCATCTAAACCCACTACACTGTAGTCACTGCCTGCTGTAACTATACCATCCTGAATACCTGTGGTATCACCCTTTGATGACCTATAAACAATTGTCTCAATTTGAGTATCAAGTTGATCATTACTATCAATCTGTGTAATATCCTTTCCCACCACCTCCTGTGGCAGAGTAGAATCTGAGACCTCTACCTGGCTATTAGCTAGTTTCTCAAACTCCTCATGCAAGTTCTTGGGAATTGTGTCATCTGTCCTGTGAGAAAATTTGCGAAATAGAAATTCAGTCAACTTATCCACCTTAGCTGGGTCAGATAACATGTCATTCATTATACGGTGGTGCTCAACCAACTGTTTAGACATTTCATGGCTTATTTTCATAAGTTTATCTCAAATGTCTAAATAACCATCTTTTCTACTATTTTGACTCTGGCTATCAATTGTCCAAGATCGTTTCCTCTGAGACTCTGTACTATACCTGTCCATTCTGGATAAAGTAGAGTGTAACCCCAATAGGATATAACTTCTTCAAACACCAAGAACTAACATGCAAATGATTAGAAGTAGCATGCAACCATAAATTTGGACATGCAACTGATTAGAAGCAACATGCAACCACCAAATTATGACATGCAAGATCTGGGTAGTTGTCAGAACTGACATGCAAGATCTGGGTAGTTGTCAAAACTGACATGCAAACTTCTACAACCACCAAATTCATCAAGAACTAACATGCAAATGATTAGAAGTAGCATGAAACCATATATTTTGACATGAAACTAATTAGAAGCAACATGCAACCACCAAATTATGACATGCAAGATCTGGGTAGCTGTCAAAACTGACATGCAAGATCTAAGTACTTGTCAAAACTGAAATGCAAACTTCTACAACCACCAAATTCACCAAGAACTAACACGAAAATGATTTGAAGTAGCATGCAACCATAAATTTTGACATGCATCTGATTAGAAGCAACATGCAACCATAAATTCTGGCATGCAAGATTTGGGTAGTTCTAAAAATTGAAATGCAAGATCTGGGTAGTTGTCAAAACTGACCTGCAACTTCTACAAACCCTCAGGCTGGCAAGATCATGGCTCTGATACCACTGAAATGTCCCTTTACTATTTTTTTATGATATTTTCAACCTCTAATCAGATCTTTAAAATCAAACAGCTAATATCCCAAAGATCCACCAAATTCCTCAAGAAACCCCAAATTGGGTATGCTGAAAATAGTGCTAAAAGCTTCACAACTTCACAAATTATTAATAAATCTGAAAATGGAAATTTTTACAGAACTTTCAGCAGCATAATAGCCTACAAATTGAAATTTCCAGATCCGTATAGCCTTTACACAACAGCTCAAAAATGTAGGACCAAAACTATGCTCATCGGGCTCCCGAAATAGCACAAAATATGCCCGGAAACACCACAAAAACACTAATAATCTATCTCAAAAGTTTAATAACGTCCCAATATATATATTCAGCTCTATTTTAACATTTAAAAGTCTGATATACAGCAGCAACCCAAACTCATATAAAATACTCAACTGTAAACACCAAACTCATACAAAAACACACCCGAAAACTCACAAATCTGCACTGTTCAGCACAAAGGCAAACTCTGTATGAGCATGCACATGGAATGGCTTCAAACTCCCATCCTTAGCCTTCCTAGAAACCTGCAAACTCCTATTCTTGGGTCTCCCTGGAAACCTGCAAACTCCCGTTCTTGGGTCTCCTTCTCCACAAGTTTGTCAGCCTTTGAAGAATAACAAAGAATGAGCAAAAATCAAGTTCTGGAATGAGCCCAAAATGCCTCCAAACCCCTTAAAAGAGGGCATAACTGTAACTCACATTCAAGAGAGGTTAATGAAACTTATTTTAATAATAATTTTCATTTATTAGTCCAACGGTTTCCAAAGATTAACCCCCTTTTTCCGAAACTTCACTTTCTTGGGCCTGCCTGCCTTAGCAAAGATTTTCTTTTTTAATTATTTGAAAAGGGGACATGACAACCTCACCAATATCTAACAATGTGTTTAGAAGTATCCAAATGAGAAGAAGATTTATATCCTATCTTTCTTGGTGAAATGAACCATAATGTCTCTCACCTAACTAGAAGAGAAATCAATCATTTTACAAAAAATAATTCTAGTTAGAGTTGTATTCATCTAATGAAAACTTCCTCTAGTAAAACCATTTTTAAAACTCTATGAAGGTTGACTATTTTGATATATCTTATTTTCATACTAGTTTTTATCCTTTTGTATATCATGTCCCTAATTGGAATTTTCTTTACTATGCCTAATATCATGAAATCATCTCATTGTGAAGTTTTTTGCTCCCTTAAATAAGGAAGGATGAGATCTAGTATGATTAGTACTTTTAGAATATGTACCTTAATGATCTCCTCTTGGTGAGTGTTCTCTCTTGATTGTCTACGTATGTGAGTAATACATTCAACTTCTATTCTCTCCACTATTAATATGCCTTTTAAATGGGATCCATAACTTTCATAGGACCACAATGTTGCACATCTTTTTTAAGAAGAGGATCAAGGATTCACATAAGATATTGCACTAGCATGGCCTCATCATTCTAAATTTTTGAATATAGTTTTAATTAGAAGAATTATTGTTCATACTACTCTATTGTCATATGGGTATGTGCAAGATCATGGTGTGCCAAAAAGTTGCGATGTGAAAAAAATAGAGTTTGAAGATGTCCAAAAGCACTTCAAAATCTACTCTGACTTTTTTCCACCGATTCAGGCACCAAACTTAGAAGGTAAAGCTGACACTTATCGGATATCCGATTGCAAATCGAATATCCGATATTATTGGATATCTAAAAACATATCGGATATCTGATTTATACGATAATAATATAAAAAATATTACTTATAATAGTATAATATAATACAATACATTATAATATTATAATTAAATACATTATAATATAATATATAATATTATCATTATTATTATTATATTATACTATAATAATATAATATAATATTTAATATTATAATACATAGTAATGATATATATTATATATATAATATAATAATAAAAAAGTAATATATTATAATATAATATATAATAAAAAGTATAACATATTATAAATTATAACAATATAATACATTATAATAATATAATATAATAATATATAATAATTTAAAATATAATATAATATATCATATGTTATGTAAAATGATTTGTGTTATAAAAAATATGAGATTTGTGATATCGAATATCCGATATTGTATCGGATATCTGATACAATATCCGATATCCGATATATGTTAGCACTTATAAAAAAACACAGACTCGTGGCTTGTGTATTCCACGTTTTGAGGCCAGTGACGACCAATATCGGCTTATATATCAAATATCAGATTTTAGATCAGATATCAAATATTCAAGTAATTTTTTTTTAAAAATTTATTCATTTTAAATCTAAATTGAATAGATTTTAGCATAATTTTGTTTGTTTTAGTTGAATCTAGGGTTTTTTTGAAAGAATTGGTTAAAATTAAGATTTTTTTTTAATATATATTATGTTTTGCAATTCAATAAGAATGGTTGATCAGAATGATGACACTGAGGCCTAAAATAATATTCCTTGTAACCCCCCACCAAACGATCCAATACCCCAACAAAACTGTCCACCAAATGATCCTCTACCCCCTTAAAACCCTCCTCGAATTGAAGATTTGATAAATGAGAATCTCACTAAGTTGAGAGGTTTGCATAGAACATATAATAATGTACCCGCATTGGCTCCTATGTTATCCACATTAAACACCATAGTGGATAACATTGAAACCCTTACAAACCAACAAAATGCCACTCTTCGTTGGCGTGATGAAGTGCACGCGATGTTTGATGATGGTTTAGACTATGATGAGATTGTGTCCCTCAACATAACCAAAGAATTTTTGGCTAGCCTTTTTCCAAACTCGAAAAGGGGTTTACCAATCGACCAAAAAAAATCCAAACTATCCATTAAATGGTGCACAAATGATGCCATACATGAAAACTTTTGAGATCATTGGTGGATGGTCTTTGATATCCCTCCACATGGCAATTTAGATATCCCATTTTATTTCCTTAGAAAATTATATGCAAAATTTTTGTTGAAACTTAAGGTGAACTATTGGAGCATGAAGCCCAACATGGGCTTAGGACTAGGAGCTCCTCAGGATAAACCCTCTTCCCAGTAGAAGAAAGCTAGCACTTTTGTCCCCCCCACTAATATCTCCCCTCCTCCTCGAGTGCAGCATCCAAATATTATGACAGAGGCTAGCTCTCAGACAATTAGAGCCATTCATAGGCTGAGTAGCCTAATGATATCTTAGGCTAGGTAAGTCCTACCTCCTAATGTTGATGATGTTGGTACAGTTCATCATCGGCTAGCTCATCACACATTTTGTGTGCCTCACACTTGCATTACATGCAAGCATATCTTCCTGGGTCCCATAGGTGATTGTCTTGAGTATCATTTTGGATTAGGCGAGGATACACCAGACACACATGCAGAGGCTACAGACCTTGATGCGAGAGAGGAGGGGAATGCCTCTACATGGACTCCTTTAGTGTCGGTACGTGTATACATTTTTTTTGTTATGACATATGCAATTTAAAGTTAATTTTTATAATAGAGTAATTTTAATTTTTAAGCCATATTTACATTTATATGTATGTGATCTTCATTCATGTTTAGTTGATGATCGAGGAGGAGCTCAGATAGATTGATGATGCCATGCTCTCGGCCATTTCATTGGGCCTTGAGACATCTACGATACATTATGTTGTGTTTGCATTTTTTTTTAATTTGATATTGTAGTATATATGGTTGCTAAACTTTCTTTTATCTTGCAGGTAGTAGCTGTCCTAGGGGATCAAAGTGTAGAGGATGGGCCAGCGCGCATTGACAAAGGAAAGGTAATTAGGTGCTTTCTATTTAATTAAATATTGATGCATTCTTGTAACATTTTTTTGATAATATCATTTAATTACATTCTTTATTGTATATAGGGTGTGGCTACTAGCGATGACCATATACAGATTTTGCATCGTAGACCATCAGGGATTTCCATTCGCACTCAAAGCCCCACTATATGTATAAGTATCATTTATTTTTTATTATCCTTATCTTCATAAATAAATTCAAAACTAATTTCCATGATATTAACAACTACTATTTTGTATCTCATAGGAGACTCCTAGTGCACATGAGGTCCGATGGGAGAGTTATGTAGATTTGATGATGCAACCACTCTTTCCTGAGGAGTAGCCTACAATAGTAAGTTGTAGTTTGAATTCATGATTAAATATGTTATCAATTTAGCATGCTATGAATAATAATTTTATAGTTTAAATTGTAGATTCATTAGATAAACATATTTGAACATATACAACCCACAATCAGAGAGGTAGAAGCATTTCTAAGGGAATATGAGAGGACTCCTAACCGGTGTAGGAGGTCGACAAAAGAGGTATTTATTATGAAATTTTGATAGTATAAATTTTCATTACAAAAAATATCATTATGCATTTGAGTAATTCAATGTTAGATACAAAGAATCATATAAATTTAGTAGTCTAACTTTGGGTTTTCCATTTTTTGTTTATGTAGAAGGCATCTGATCCACCTAGTGTAGCCAAGAGGCTACATTTTGATCATCCACCAGCAACCTAGGATAGTATAGTTATCGTAGGATGCATTATGAGACATTTTGTGATGGCATATGCCACATGGTATATAGAAACATTGATATTATACACATTTTGATGGCATGACCAGCCACACTTTGTATATGGATCCATGTATTTTGATATATATATTTGAGTTCTTTGTCTATGGATACACTGGTCTATTTTGATATGTTCATTATTAATAAATGGTATTTTACAGTTCAAAATTTTATTATTGATTCATATTATATGAGTAATGGTTTGTAAATATTATATGATTCATATTATTGATGCCCATATTTCAAGGATTTATTTGAAAATCTTAACAAGTGGAGAAATTGAAAGTTTGAATATATGAGACAATTTAGTTGAACATTAAAAACAAAACTCCTGAAATTAACTAAAGTAGTAGGAATGAATGTTCATTTATTCCTGAACCTGAGAGATCTTCATCATTATGTATGTGGGTAAGAGTTTTTCCCTTTATCGTTCATAAAATTCTTATAGTGAGTATTCCTCAATTCATATTCCTTTAATCATTCTTCCATGCATATTAGTGCTAATTTAAGAGCTTTCTAAAAATAATCATATAAGAATTAATCCAAAACAATGACACAATGAATTAAATAACTTTCAATTATACACAACACATTGCATACGAATTCATATCATATGAATTCAATATTTATTCTCAATGTCCCTGGCACTGGAAAAGTCTTATTCTTAGTGGTTGAGCTAACCAAATGCTTTTAACATATTTTTTTTCTTTTAAAGATAAACTATAATAACATAAAATAGATGTGTGACTTATACAGATAATAATAGGAACAAAAGATGTATAAGTACCTTAAAAGATCAACCTCAAAATGCACTTAGAGCACCTTGGAGAATCCTTGGTATAGGGTGGCTGCGAATGACAGATGGTCTCCTTTACTAGAACAAGGGTGTGACTAGGGTTCACCCACCCACCCAGAGCTAATGGCACCAACAATTCGATGCCAAGATCAGCAGTTTCAAATTTATGCTATGGTGCACCTATGAATTGAGACACACTGTGAGATTTGGCATCGAGCGAGATCACTGTGCCGAATCCAAATGGAATGTGATCTCTCAAAAATGGGATAATTTATTTTAGACTTCAACATCAGTGTCCTATAGCATTTGACAATTCATCGATAGCCCTCACGAGTTTCAAGTTATGACCCTCAAAATATCGACCTCAAAATGCACTTAGAGAACCTTAGGGACTCCTCGGTATGGGGTGGCCACGAATGATGGATGGTCTCCATGGCTAGAACAAGAGTTTGACTAGGGTTCACCCACCCACTCAGAGCTAATGGCACTGACAATTTGATGCCAAGATCAACAGTTTCAAAGTTGCATTGTGGTGCAACTATGAACTGAGGCACACTACGAGTTTTGGCATCGAGCAAAATCATTATGCCGAATCCAAATAGAATGTGATATTTCAAAAATGAGATAGGTCATTTTAGGTCTTAACATCATCATCCTGTAGTATTCAACAATTCATCAATAGTCCTCACGAGCTCCCAGTTATGACCCTCAGAAGATCGACCTTGAAATGCACTTAGAGCACCTTGGAGACTCCTTGGTACGGGGTGGTCGTGGATGATGGATGGTCTCTGTGGATGGAACAAAGGTATGACTAGGGTTCACCCACCCACCCGGAGCTAATGGCGCTGACGATTTAATGCCAATATCAGTGGTTTCAAAGTTATGTTGTGGTGCACCTATGAACTGAGGCACACTGCAAGTTTTGGCATCGAGCAAGATCACTGTGCCAAATCCAAATGGAATGTGATATCTTCAAAATGAGATAGCTTATTTTAGGCCTTAACATCATCATCCTATAGCATTTGATAGTTCATCTATAGCCCTCACGAGCTTCGAGTTATGACCCTCAGAAGATCGACCTCAAAATGCACTTAGAGAACCTTGGGGACTCCTTGGTATGGGGTGGCCGCAAATGATGGATGGTCTCTATGGCTAGAAAAAAATTTTAACTAGGGTTCACCCACCCACTTAGAGCTAATGGTGTTGATGATTTGATGCCAAGATAAGCAATTTCAAAGTTGTGCTATCGTGCAACTATGAATTGAGGCACACTGTGAGTTTTGGCATCGAGCGAAATTATTGTGCCAAATGCAAATGGAATGTGACCTCTCAAAAATGAGATAGGTCATTTTAGGTCTCAACATCATCGACCTATAGCATTCAATAGTTCATCAATAGTACTCACGAGCTCCCAGTTATGACCCTCGGAAGATCAACCTCGAAATACACTTAGAGCACCTTGGAGACTCATTGGTATGAGGTGGCCGTGAATGATGGATGGTCTCTATGGTTCGAGTTATGACCCTAGAAAGATTGACCTCAAAATGCACTTAGAGAACCTTGGGGACTCCTTGGTATGGGGTGGCTGATAATAATGGTTGGTCTCTGTGGCCAAAACAAGGGTGTAACTAGGGTTCACCCATCCACCTCGAGCTAATGGCACTAATGATTTGAATAGTTCTAGCTATTAGAAGTTAGTTTTGAAAAGTTGTCAAGAAAATTGCAAAAGTTGCTAAGTAACTTTTTGCAATTTTTGCGCTAGGACAAGTTATATCGCAAATTTTATTGCAAATGGACTCTAAAAACTCCTAGGTACCCTAATAATGTTCTAAACATCTAGGCTTACCTAAAAAACATTAAATTTATCAAAAATCCACTTTATTGGACCAATTGATGGCCAAGGCTTATAACAAGGTTTGAGGTTGACGGCACAAAAGAATGCAAAGATAATATTCCCATCAACAAAGTGATCCCAATGATGATCAAGTTGTGCAAGGAAATGGAATTAATATTCCATGGAAGATGTTAATGCATGCAAGGGATTTCTCCAAGGATTAAACCCAAAGATGAAGATGAAAAAGAAGAATTACAAACGATGAAGGTGGAAATATCAAGGGTTCAAACATTGTGAAATCCACCTATCCAAAAGAAAGAAGTCCTAGAATGATAAAAAATTCCTAAGAACAAGGAGGTGGAATTAAGATAAAGATTACATAAAGAAGTTAGAGGATCAGTGAATGATATCGTGGGAGCACACACCAACCACCTTGTTAGAATGTAGGATTGCTAAAGAACCTAGGATTTCCAAAGAACCCAAGATTTGTAAGTCACTTAACTGATTACTAGAAAATCACATTATTTCACTAAGTGAACATCCACAATTAAAGGAACCTTAAAATAATTTGATGATCTTACTTAGCAATCTTAGCATGAGAGATGACCTTATATCAAGAGAGAATTGAATGTTTGGTGTCATACATGTCATGGACATGGTCATTTCAATAAGGCCCAAAAAATTGTAGACAATTGCAATAATGAATCTTTTCCAAACTAAATTTGGGAAGAATTAAATCAAATTTTTTAAAAAGTCAAATCATGTAGTATTCTAATTGTTCATCCTTACTTTCTAGATTTTTCTTATTTGATTAGTTTGATAAAAATAGTTTTAATGATCATAATGTCAGCTTTATGTCAAATAAGGAAAAATCCAAACTTGTAATAAGATATTCGCAAGCAATTATCTTTGATATAGTTATAAATGCTCTTAAAATTGTCCTTATAGCCTTGTATCACATGAAAATATGATTTGCAAGAACTTTTTCAATATCTTCCTCTTAAAATTCTTGACAAAAAAACTACCAAAATACAAAAACCATATACAAAAAAAGTACACATTTTACATCATAATACATCATAAATTTTAGAAATTCTCCCCAATACCACACCCTTCCAACTCTTCATGATGTACCTACATTCCAATATCATAAAAAAATTAGTAACTTATTGTATTAAACAAGATAATCATCAATTCATTAAATCATTATGAAGAAAATAACATAAGAAGTATATATACCTAGTTGAGTATTCCAATAGGGTCCTCTCTCTATTTTAGGGTCTCCAATAGGGCTTCATGATCAACATTAGCAAAAAAGTTCTTTTACTTTTGGTCTTTCTTGATGCTTCAATAACTTTACATTTGTTGCTATAATAAGATGCGAGTATATGAGAATTACTTTGTGCTTCTGATAGTCTTCGAATGCAGGAATTCCATTTCTTCTAAGCATGTATGTCCGCAACCATGTTCCAATAACAACCACTGAACCAATAGGATATGTGAATCCATCATCATCTATAATAAATTGTGCAAGTTTTTTTTTACCTCTTACACAACGTGCTAACCAATAATCAGATTTCTCATCATTCCCTTGTGGTGCAACCAATGCAAAGACATGTCCTTGCTAAAGTAGATCTGATAGATGGTTATGCTCAAGTGAACTTTCCATGTCATCATTTTTTATAAAGGTTATGATAGACAATGGAGTAAGATAATGTGGAGCCCATGTGTCCACCCACTCACTTGACTCATAGTGATCCCAATCACACTGAAAACAAGTATGAAAAAAACAAGCTAGTTGTCATGTCCAAATGGTCCATGTAATAGAATCTAAGCTCCAAAATGAATGCATTTTTTATGAGTTTCTCACTGTAGCACAATCTTATCCATCACCTATGGACCCTTCCTCAACCAACCAAAAGAACGTGCATACCACTGAATCAAGAGTCCTCCCTAGTGATAATGCTAAATGACACCAATCAACAATGCTACGAGCATCAAGTAGCTCTGTTGTTGAAATTTTCAGTTGCTCCCTAACTAGAGCTCTCTTCACACATGCCCTTGCTCCATCATGTTCCCCTTTTCCATGGAAAAACTCTAAATATGAGGCACCCCTCTCTCTACATGCATCCTACACAACCAATAAAACATGCGAACATTCTTGAATTGACTTGTACAGTTATCTGACCAAATGATATGTCTATCCATAGCAATTGCATGCACATGTAAGAAATTAGAAAAAATCTTGAAACAATGTTGCACAAACTTGTGAGAGTGTGATCTATTATCACTCATAAAAATGATACTCTCTAATAATCTTTCGATTATCTTCTACACTATCAGGGGCATGTCTATATGTTATGTGAACAAAAATTAAAATCTGAATGGAGTTGTAATACTGAGATTGTGTCTCATTTTGAGGTTGCAATGTGTAGTTCTCAGCAAAACCAACAATTGATATAATAATGTCAATGGGAAAAGTCTCCTTACATGTTCTAAATTGTTGATCCAACCACTGAGACCTATGACTATGTCTTCCATACCTGTAAAAAATATTTGCCTTGAAATTTGAAATAAAATTAACCACACTAATATCTTTTCCAACCAATTCACATCTAGAGCTCTCACTCCCACTCTTCAATGTGTATTTCACCATTTCATATACTCTTTTTTTCAGTATTGTCTTTCCAAGATCTTGTTTGCACCTCTCATGGAAACATGTGTCAAACTTGGATAAGCCACTGCATTTTGAACACTTCTCATTTAAGCAAGCATTTCTATAAAAGGAACAACCATCAACTCTATGACATAAGAGTTGATCTAGCAAGTCTCTTGATAATTTTGCAAGCCCATTAGCCCCACAATTCTCCACCATTTCTTTACCATAATGGATGGAGCGTAATAGTCATGTTGCATAGAAAACTCAAAATGATATTTGCAATAACATGTATTTTGAATTTTGAGTGGCACAAAATAAAATGACTTAAAAGATTCAAAAGCCCTTTGTGATATATGAAGACTTTGATGACTCTCTCTAAATTGTTTGAACAACATAGTTTGACTTACATCCAAATGGTGTATAGGATGTGGCATGCAGTCTCTGATGTCAATTCTCAACTTTAAGATGTCCTTAGCATTGGGTGATACTTGTGAGTTAGAGTGCCAAAATTTTGTAATTTCTTCCTTTGCATCGTCGAATAGCTTCTTATCAAAATGTGGAAGTCTCCCACCAAATGCCCATGTTTCATTTTGAATAGGATCATCAATTTTGTCTCATCAACTAACTGTTCTTCTCAAAGTTGTATGATTTAGATTCAAATCAATACAATTTTGTCTCATATATCTACCCTTTCTCAAATGATGACTTACCAAAGAGGTTTTAATAACCCTTTGAGCAGCTCTATTATTCTTCTCTCTGCTATTTTTCCCAATGCTATTGAGAGCACTGAAAAGATTCTTCATAATAATGGCATTTCTTTCCAATTTTTTATTGACACACATCTTCAATTTGGAAACCATAAGTCTCATCTTTTTCATCTTTAATAAGTGCATGAAAAGCTGACCTTGATCTACCACTGTCTTGTTGTCGAAAAACATCTTATATAGTCTTGAAGCCCATAACCAAATGGTTCTTTCTAATTTTTTTCCTTCCAAACTAGTAATAATCATTTCATCAATTTCAATTATCCATTTTGGTGTTTTAGAACCTTCATGTCCATTATAATTAGGAGATATGTAAGGTTCTTGTGCATTTTCATCTTCGACATGGTCAATTATGCAATTTGGATTATGACTTGGTGGAATTTCTTTTTCAAAATTTTCATTCTCCAAATTTTTAATTTTGGCATTATCATTTTCAATAGGTACATTTTCATTCCCCAACTGTACATATTCATTATCTGACTCTATGATTTCACCTTTGATTAATTCATCATCAACTTGACTAATATTTAGCATACCTTGTCTTTTTCTTCAGTGTTCCATTTTGTCCCTTTCTCTATATGCCACAATGTCTTCATTGGATATCTTCCTTTTGCATTTATCCTTTCGACAACTGCTCCTTCTCATTCAGATGACAAATTCAAACACCTAAGGTTATATTTTCAATTTTTTTTTATTGGTTGGGCCCCAAAACATGACTTCTTGCAAAACCTGTGAAAAAAGAAGTGAAAAAGTGATGTTGTTGAGTCTGTAGGGATAGGGAAATATTGGAAATTGTAGCCAGTAAAATCAAATATCCGATTCAAAATCTGATATCTGATCCTAGATCGGATATCTGATTTTGCAAAGTGAATTTTTAGGGGGAAACTTGCTATAATTTCTCTCCTTTTCCATAATTATATTGCTATTATGAAAATATTAGAGGGAAACCAAATTTGGTTTTTTACTAAGTTAATAGTATAATAGTATTAATATATAATAGTATGAATAGTATAATAGTCTTAATATAAAGTATCAATAATATTAATATATAATAGTATTAATATATAGTAGTATTAATCTATATATTATTATTATAGCTATAATAGTATTATTATTACTATAGATATAATAATATTCATATTTAGTGTCTATTTATAGTATTCTTATTATCATAAAATAGTACAAATTGTGTGTGTGTGTGTGTGTGTGTGTGTATATCCTTTCATTTTTTAAGCCATATACATATGAATGATTTGAATATATCCCTAGGGGTCCTAGGACCCCTAGAGACATATGTTATTGTTTAATGGGTCAAAGGGAGTCATAGGCCACACTATGACTCCCTTTGACCCATATGAATGATTCGAATATGTCCCTAGGGGTCCAAGGACCCCTAGGGACATACGTCGTCATCTTTCACCCATATCAATTATTTGAATATGTCCCTAGGTGTCCTAGGACCCCTAGCGACATATGTCATCATTTAATGGGTCAAAGGGGGTCATAGGTCACCCTATGACCCACTTTGACCCATATGAACAATTTGAATATGTCCCTAGGGGTCCTAGGACCGCTAGAGACATATGTCATCATTTAATGGGTTAAAGGGGGTCATAGGTCACCCTATGACCCCCTTTGGCCCATATGGCCCATTCGAATATGTCCTTAGGGGTCCTAGGACCTCCAAGAAAATATGTCGTCGTTTAATGGGTCAAAGGGGGTCATTGGTCACCCTATGACCCCCTTTGATCCATATGAACCATTCAAATATGTCCTTAGGGGTCCTAGGACCCCCAGGGACATATGTTATCATTTAATGGGTCAAGGGGGGTCATAGGTCACCTTATGACCCCCTTTGACCCATATGGCCCATTCTAATATGGCCCTAGGGGTCCCAGGACCCCCAAGGACATATGTCATCGTTTAATGGGTCAAAGCAAGTCATAGGTCACCCAATGACCCCCTTTGACCCATATGAACCATTTGAATATGTCCCTAGGGGATTTAGGACCCCCAGGGACATATGTCATCATTTAATGGGTCAAAGGGGCTCATAGGTCACCCTATCACACCCTTTGACCCATATGGCTCATTCAAATATTTCCCTAGGGGTCCTAGCACCCCCAAGGACATATGTCATCATTTAATGGGTCAAAGGGGGTCATAGGTCACTCTATGACCACCTTTGACCCATATGAATGATTAGAATATGTCCCTAACGCTCCTATGACACCTAGAGACATATGTGATCATTTAATAGGTCAAAAGGAGTTATAGGTCACCCTATGACCCCCTTTAACACATATGAACAATTCAAATATGTCCATAGGGGTTTTAGGACCCCTAGAGACATATGTCATAGTTTAATGGGTCAAAGGAGGTCCTAGGTCACCTATAACCCCCTTTGACCCATATGAATGATTCAAATATGTCCTTCAAAGTCCTAGGACCCCTAGGGACATATGTCATCATTTATCACCCTATGACCCCCTTTGACTCATATGAACAATTCAAATATGTTAATAGGTCAAAGGAGGTCATAGGTCACATATTGACCACCTTTGACCCATATGAACGATTTGAATATGTCTCTAGGGGTCTTAGGACCCATAGGGACATATGTCATCATTTAATAGGTCAAAGGGGGTCATAGGTAACCCTATGATCCCCTTTGACCCATATGGCCCATTCAAATATGTCCTTAGGGGTCCTAAGACCCCTAGGGACATATATCATTTAATGGGTCAAAGTGGGTCATAGGTCACCCTATGACCCCCTTTGACTCATATGACCCATTCGAATAAGTCCCTCGGGGTCCTAAGACCCCCAGGGACATATGTCATTGTTTAATGGGTCAAAAGGGGTCATAGGTCACCCTATAAACCTGTTTGACCCATATGAATGATTCAAATATGTCCCTGGGGGTCCTAGGATCCCCAGGGACATACGTTTAATAGATCAAAGGAGGTCATAGGTCACCCGATGACCACTTTTGACCCATATGAATGATTTGAATGTGTCCCTAGCAGTTATAAGAACCTTAGAGACATATGTCGTCATTTAATTAGTCAAAGGAGGTTATAAGTCAACCTATGATCCGCTTTGACCCATATGAACGATTCGAATATGTCCTTAGGGGTTCCAAGACCCCTAGAGACATATGTCATCATTTTATGGGTCAAAGGAGGTTATAGGTCACCCTATGACACCCTTTAACCCATATGAACGATCGAATATCTGCCTAGGGGTCCTAGGACCCTTAGGAACATATGTCGTCATTTAATAGGTCAAAGGGGGTCATAGGTCACCCTATGATCCCCTTTGACCTATATGGCCAATTTGAATATGTTCCTCGAGGTCTTAGGACTCCGAGAGATATATGTCGTCATTTAATGAGTTAAAGGGGGTCATAGGTCACTCTATGACCACTTTTGACCCATATGAACCTTTCGAATATGTCCCTTGGGGTCCAAGAACTCGGAGGGACACATGTCATCATTTAATGCGTCAAAGGGGGTCAAAGGTCCCACTATAACCCACTTTGACCCATATGGCTCATTCGAATATGTCCCTCGGGTCCTAAGACCCCTAGGGACATACGTCATCGCTTAATGGGTCATATGGGGTCATAGGTCACCTTATGACCCCCTTTCACCCATATGAACGATTTGAATATGTCCCTAGGGGTCCTAGGACCCCTAGAGACATATGTCATCGTTTAATATGTCAAAGGGGGTCATAGGGTTAACCCATATGAATGATTCGAATATGTCCCTAGGGGTCCTAGGACCCTTAGCGACATATATCATCGTTTAATAAGTCAGAGGGGGTCATAAGTCACTTGTGACCCCCTTTGACCCATATGAATGATTCTAATATGTCCCTAGGGGCTAGGGGTCCTAAGACCCCTAGGGACATATGTCATCATTTAATGGGTCAAAGGGGGTCATAGGTCACCCTATGTTCTCTTTTCACCCATATGAATTATTTGAATATGTCCCAAGGGGTCCTAGGACCCCTAGGGACATATGTCATCATTTAATGGGTCAAAGGGCATCATAGGTCACCCTATGACCCCCTTTGACCCATATGAATGATTCAAATATGTCCCTAGGGGTCCTAAGACCCCTATAGACATATGTCATCATTTAATGGGTAAAAGGGTGTCATAGGTCACCTTGTGACTCCCTTTGACCCATATGGCCCATTTGAATATGTCCCTCAGGGTCCTAGGACTCATAAAGAAATATGTCATTGTCTAATGGGTCAAATCGGGTCATAGGTCATTCTATGACCCCCTTTGACCCACATGACCCATTCGAATAGGTCCCTTGGGGTCCTAGGACCCCTAGGGATGTATGTCATCATTTAGTGGGTCAAAGGGGGTCAAAGGTCACCCTATGACCCCCTTTGATCCATATGAACGATTCGAATATGTTCCTTGAGGTCTTAAGACCCTTAGAGACATATGTTATCGTTTAATGGGTCAAAGGGGGTCATAGGTCACACTATGACTCCCTTTAACCCATATGAACAATTTGAATTGTCCTTAGCGGTTCTAGGACCCCTAGAAACATATGTCATTGTTCAGATGGGTCAAAGGGGGTCATAGGGTGACCTATCACCCCCTTTGACCCATTAAACGACAACATATGTCCCTAAGCATCTTAGGACCCCTAGGGACATATGGCATCGTTTAATGGGTCAAACGGGTTCATAGGTCACCCTATGAACCCCTTTGACCCATATGAACGATTTGATATGAACTTAGGAGTCTTAGGACTCTTTGGGACATATGTCATCATTTAATGGGTAGAAAGGGGTCAAAGGTCACCCTATGACCCCTTTTGACCCATATAAATCATTCGAATATGTCCCTCAGGGTCCTAGGACCCATAGAGACATATGTTGTCATTTAATGGGTCAAAGGGCGTCATAGGTCACCCTATGACCCCCTTTGACCCATATGGCCCATTCGAATATGTCCCTTAGTGTCCTAGGACCTCCAAGGACATATGTCATCGTTTAATGGGTCAAAGGGGGTCATAAGTCACCCTATGACTCCCTTTGACCCATATGAACCATTCAAAAATGTTCCTATGGGTCCTACGAACCCTAGGGACATATGTCGTCATTTAATGGGTCAAAGGGGGTCATAGGTCACCCTATCACCCCCTTTGACCCATATGGCCCATATAAATATTTCCCTAGGGGTCCTAGCACCCCTCGAGACATATGTCATCGTTTAATGAGTCAAAGGGGGTCATAGGTCACCGTATGACCCCTTTTGACCCATATAAACTATTCGAATATGTCCCTCGGGGTCCTAGGACCCCCAGAGACATATGTTGTCATTTAATGGGTAAAAGGGCATCATAGGTCACCCTATGACCCCTTTTGACCCATATGGCCCATTGGAATATGTTCCTTGGTGTCCTAAGACCCCCAAGGACATATGTCGTCGTTTAATGGGTCAAAGAGGGTCATAGGTCACCACCTTTGACCCATATGAACCATTCGAATATGTCCATAGGGGTCCTACAAACCCTAGGGACATATGTCATCATTTAATGGGTCAAAGGAGGTCATAGGTCACCCTATCACCCCCTTTGACCCATATGGCCCATTCAAATATTTCCCTAGGGGTCCTAGCACCCCTAGGGACATATGTCATCGTTTAAAGGGTCAAAGGGGGTCATAGGTCACCCTATGACCCCCTTTGACCCATATGAATGATTAGAATATCTCCCTAAGGGTCCTAGGACCCCTAGAGACATATGTCATCATTTAATGAGTCAAAGGGGGTCATAGGTCACCCTATGACCCCCTTTGATCCATATGAAGAATTCAAATATATCCCTAGGTGTTTTAAGACCTCTAGAGACATATGTCATCGTTTAATGGGTCAAAAGAGGTCATAGGTCACCTATCACCCCCTTTGACCCACATGAATGATTTGAATATGTCCTTAGCGGTACTAAGACCCCTATGGACATATGTCATCATTTAATGGGTCAAAGGGGGTCATAGGTCACCCTATGACCCCCTTTAACTCATATGAACAATTCGAATATGTCCCTAGTGGTCCTAGAACCCCTAGGGACATATGTCATCATTTAATGGGTCAAAGAGAGTCATAGGTCACCCTATGACCCCTTTTGACCCATATGAACGATTCAAATACCTTTTGACCCATATGAACAATATAAATATGTCCCCCTAGGGATATATGTTATCGTTTAATATGTCAAAGGGGGCCATAGGTCACATTATGACCAATTTTGACCCATATGAATGATTTGAATGTGTCCCTAAGAGTTATAAGAACCGTAGAGACAAATATCGTCATTCAATAGGTCAAAGGTTTTCGTAGGTCACCTTATGACCCACTTTGACCCATATGAATGATTTGAATATGTCTCTAGGAGATCTAAGACCCCTAGCGACATATGTCATCATTTTATGGGTCAAAGGGGGTCATCGGTCACCTTATGACCCCCTTTAACCCAGATGAACAATCGAATAAGTGTGTAGGCATCCTAGGACCCCTAGGAACATATGTCATCATTTAATGGGTCAAAGGGGGTCATAGGACACCCTATGACCCCCTTTAACTCATATGGCCCATTCGAATATGTCCCTCAGTGTCTTAGGAACCCCGAGGGACATATGTCATCATTTAATGGGTCAAAGGGGGTCATACGTCACCCTATGATCACCTTTAACCCATATCAACCATTCTAATATGTCCCTTGGAGTCCAAGGACCCCCAGCGACACATGTCATCATTTAATGGGTCAAAAGAGGTCATAGGTCACCCTATAACCCCCTTTGACCCATATGGCCCATTTGAATATGTCCCTTAGGGTCTTAGGACCCCTAGGGACATATGTCATCATTTAATGGATCAAAAGGGGTCATGGGTCACCCTATGATCCCCTTTGACCAATATGAATGATTTTCATATGTCCCTAAGGGTCTTAGGACCACTAGCGATATATGTCATCGTTTAATGTGTCAAATGGGGTCATAGGTCATCCTATGACCCCCTTTAACCCATATGAACGATTCGAATATGTTCCTAGGGGTCCTAGGACCGATAGCGACATATGTCATCGTTTAATGGGTCAAATGGAGTCATAGGTCACCTATGATGTCCTTTGACCCATATGAATGATTCGAATATGTCCCAAGCAGTCCTAAGACCCCTAAGAACATGTCGTCGTTTAATGGATCAAAGGGCATCATAGGTCACCCTATGACCCCCTTTGACCCATATGAATAATTTGAATATGTCCTCAGGGGTCTTAGGACCCCTAGAGACATATGTCATCATTTAAGGGGTGAAAGGGTGTCATAGGTCACCCTATGACCCCCTTTGACCAAAATGGCCCATTCGAATATGTCCTTAGGGGTCCTAGGACCCCTAGGGAAATATGTCATCATTTAATGGGTCAAAGGGGGTCATAGGTCACCCTATCACCCCCTTTGACCCACATGACCCATTCGAATATGTCCCTTGGGATTTTAGGACCCTTAGGGACATATGTCATCATTTAATGGGTCAAAGGGGGTCAAAGGTCACCCTATGACCCCTTTTGACCCATATGAACGATTTGAATATGTCCCTCGAGGTCCTAGGACCCCCAAGGACATATGTCGTCATTTAAAAGGTCAAAGGGAGTCATAGGTCACCTATGACTCCCTTTCATCCATATGAATGATTAAAATATGTTCTTTGGGGTTCTATTACCCCTAGAGACATATGTCATCGTTTAATTGGTCAAAGGGGTCATAAGTCACCCTATGACCTTCTTTGACCCATATGAATGATTTAAATATGTCCCTAAGGGTTCTAGGACCCCTAGAGACATATGTTGTCATTTATATAGGTCAAAGGGGGTCATAAGGTGACATATGACCCCCTTTGACCCATATGAACGATTTGAATATGACCCTACCCCTAGGGACATATGTCATCGTTTAATGGGTAGAAAGGGGTCATAGGTCACCGTATGACCCCCTTTGACCTATATGGCCCATTTGAATATGTCTCTAAGGCTCTTACGACGCCTAGAGACATATGCCATCATTTAATGGGTCAAAAGGAGTCAAAGGTCACCCTATGACCCCCTTTGACCCATATGGCCCTTTCGAATATGTCCCTCGAGGTCGTAGTACCCCCAAGGACATATGTCATTGTTTAATGGGTCAAAGGGGGTCATAGGTCACCCTATGACCCCCTTTCACCCATATGATCCATTTGAATATGTCCCTAGGGGTCTTAGGAACCCTAGGGACATATGTCGTCATTTAATGGGTCAAAGGGGGTCTTAAGCCACCCTATCACCCCCTTTGACTCATATGACCCATTCAAATATTTTTCTATGGGTCCTAGCACCCCTAGGGACATATGTCATTGTTTAATGGGTCAAAAGGGGTCATAAGTCACCCTATGACTACTTTTGACCCATATGAACAATTAGAATATGTCCCTAGGGGTCCTAAGACCCCTAGAGATATATGTCATCGTTTAATGGGTCAAAAGGGGGAATAAGCCACCCTATGACCTCCTTTGAGCCATATGAACAATTCGAATATGTCCCTAGGGGTTTTATGACACCTAGAGACATATGTCGTCATTTAATGGGTCAAATGAGGTCATAGGTCACCTATGACCCCCTTTGACCCACATGAATGATTTGAATATGTCCTTAGGGGTCTTAAGACCCCCGAGGACATATGTTGTCGTTTAATAGTTCAAAAGCGGTCATAGGTCACCCTATGACCCCCTTTGATTCATATGAATGATTCAAATATGTCTCTAAGGGTCCTAAGACCCCTAGCGACATATGTCATCATTTAATGGGTCAAAGGGGGTCATAGGTCACCCTATGACCCCCTTTGACCCATATGAAAGATTACAATATGTCCCTAGGGTTCCTAGGACCCCTAAGGACATCTGTCATCATTTAATGTGTCAAAGCAGGTCATAGGTCACCCTATGATCCCCTTTGACCCATATGGCCCATTCAAATATGCCCTTAGGGGTCCTAGGACTCAAAAGGACATATGTCATTGTTTAATGTGGCAAAGTGGGTCATAAGTCACCCTATGACCTCCTTTGACTCATATGACCCATTCAAATATGTTCCTCAGGATCTTAGGACCCCCAGGGACATATGTCATTGTTTAATAGGTCAAACGGTGTCATAGGTCACCTTATGACCCCTTTTGACCCATATGAACGATTCAAATATGTCTTTAGGGGTCCTAGGATACCCAAGGACATATGTCATCATTTAATAGGTCAAAGGGGGTCATAGGTCACCCTATCACCACCTTGGACCCATATAAACGATTCGAATGTGTCCCTAGGAGTTATAAGAACCCTAGAGACATATGTCATCGTTCAATGGGTCAAATGGTGTCATAGCTCATCCTATCACCCGCTTTGACTCATATGAACGATTCAAATGTGTCCTTAAGGGTTCTAGGACTCCTAGTGACATATATCATCATTTCATGAGTCAAAGGGGATCATAGGTCACCCTATGACCCCTTTTAACCTATATGAACGATTGAATTTGTGCCTAAGGGTCCTATGACCCCTAGAAACATATGTCATCATTTAATAGGTCAAAGGGGGTCATAGGTCACCCTATGACCCACTTTGAACTATATGGCCCATTTGAATATGTCCCTCGGTGTCTTAGGACCCTGAGGGACATATGTCATTGTTTAATGGGTCAAAGGGGGTCATAGGTCACCCTATGACCCCCTTTGACCCATATGAACCATTCGAGTATGTCCCTTGGGGTACAAGGACCCCCAAGGACATATGTCTTCATTTAATGGGTAAAAGGAGGTCATAGCTTACCCTATGACACCCTTTGACCCATATGGCTCATTCGAATGTGTCCCTCAGGTCCTAAGACCCCCAAGAATGTATGTCGTCACTTAATGGATCAAAGTGGGTCATAGGGTGACCTATGACCCCCTTTGACCCATATGAATGATTCGAATATGTACCTAGGGGTCCTAGTACCCCTAGAGACATATGTCATCATTTAATGTGTCAAAGGGGGTCATAGTTCACCCTATGACCCCTTTTAACCCATATGAATGATTTGAATATGTCCCAAGGGGTCTTAGGACCCCTTGCGACATATGTCATCATTTAATGGGTCAAAGGGCGTCATAGGTCACCTATGACCCCCTTCGACCTATATGAACAATTCGAATATGTCCCTAGGGGCTAGAGGTCCTAGGACCTCTAGGGACATATGTCATCAATTAATGGGTCAAAGGCGGTAATAGGTCACCCTATGATCTCCATTGACCCATACGAACAATTCGAATATGTTCCAAGTGGTCCTAGGACCCTTAAGGACATATGTTGTCATTTAATGGGTCACCATATGAACGATTCGAATATGTTCCTAGGGGTCCTAGGACCCGTAGAAACATATGTCTTCATTTAATGGGTCAAAGGGTCTCATAGGTCACCCTATGACCCCCTTTGACCCATATGGCCCATTCGAATATGTCCTTAGGGGTCCTAACACCTCTAGAAAAATATGTCATCATTTAGTAGGTCAAAGGGGGTCATAGGTCACCCTATCACCCCTTTTGACCCACATTACCCATTTGAATATGTCCCTTGGGGTCCTAGGACAAATAGGGATATATGTCATCATTTAATGGGTCAAAGGAGTTCAAAGGTCACCCTATGACCCCCTTTGACCCATATGAACGATTCGAATACATCCATCAAGGTCCTAGGACCCCCAAGGACATATGTCATCATATAATAGGTCAGAGGGGGTCATAGGTCACCCTATGACCCCCTTCCACCCATATGAATGATTCGAATATATCTATAGGGGTTCTGGGACTTTTAGAGACATATGTCATCGTTTAATGGGTCAAATGGGGTTATAGGTCATCCTATGACTCCCTTTGACACATATTAACAATTTGAATATGTCCCTAGGGGTTCTAGGACCCCTGAAGACATATGTTGTCATTCATATGGTCAAAGGTGGTCATAGGGTGACCTAGGACCCCCTTTGACCCATATGAACAATTTGAATATGACCCTAGGGGTCTGAGGACCCCTAGGGAAATATGTCATCGTTTAATGAGTAGAAAGGGGACCTATGACCCCCTTTGACCCATATGGCCCATTCGAATATGTCCCGCGGGGTCATAAGACCTGTAGGGACATATGTCGTCGTTTAATGGGTCAAAGGGGGTCATAGGTCACCCTATGACCCACTTTGACCCATATGAACCATTCAAATATGTTCCTAAGGGTAGGGACATGTGTTGTCATTTAATGGGTCAAATGGGGTCATAGGTCACCTTATGACCCCCTTTGACCCATATGACCCATTCGAATATGTCGCTAGGTGTCCTAAGACCCCAAGGGACATATGTTCTTGTTTAATGGGTGAAAGGGGGTCATAGGTCACCCTATGACCCCCTTTGACCCATATGAACGATTTGAATATGTCTCTAGGGGTCCTAGGACCCCTAGGGACATATATCGTCATTTAATGGGTGAAAGGGGATCATAGGTCACCCTATCACCCCGTTTGACCCATATGAACAATTTGAATATTTCCCTAGGGGTCCTAAGACCCCTAGGGACATATGTCATCGTTTAATGGGTGAAAGTGGGGTCATAGGTCACCTTATGATGACATTTGACCCATATGAACAAGTCGAATATGTCCCTCGGGGTCCTAGGAACCCCAGGAATATATGTCATCATTTAATGGGTGAAAGGTGGTCATAGGTCAACTATGACCTCCTTTGACCCATATGAATGATTCACATATATCCCTCGGGGTCTTAGGACCCCCTAGGACATACGTCATCATTTACTAGGTGAAAGGGGGTCATAGGTCACTTATGACCCCCTGTAACCCATATGAATGATTCAAATATGTTCATAGGGGTCCTAAGACCACAAGGGGCATATGTCGTCATTTAATGGGTGAAAAATGCTCATAGGTCACCTATGACCCCCTTTAACCCATATGAACGATTTGAATATGTTCCTAGGGGTCCTAGGACCCCCAACAATATATGTCATCATTTAATGGGTCAAAGGGGGTCATAGGTCACCCTATGACCCCCTTTGACCTATATGACCCATTCGAATATGTCCCTAGGGGTCCTATGACCCCGAAGGACATATGTCATCATTTAATGGGTCAAAGGGGGTCATAGGCCACCCTATGACCCCCTTTGACCGATATGACCCATTCGAATACATCTCTTAGGGTCTTAGGAACCCTAGGGACATGTCATCATTTAATGGGTCAAAGGGGATCATAAGTCACCCTATGACCCCCTGTGACCCATATGGCCGATTTGAATATGTCCCTAGGGGTCCTAGGACCCCTATGGACATATGTCGTCATTTAAAGGGTTAAAGGGGTTCATAGGTCACCCTATGACCCCATTTGACCCATATGGCCCATTCGAATATGTCCCTAGGGGTCATAGGACCCCTAGGGACATATATCGTCATTTAATGGGTCAAAGGGGGTCATAAGTAACCCTTTGACCCCCTTTGACCCATATGACCCATTCGAATATGTCCCTAGGGGTCCTAGGACCCCCAGGAACATATGTTGTCATTTAATTGGTCAAAGGGGGTGACCTATATGACCCATTCAAATATGTCCCTAGGGGTCCTAAGAACATTAGGAATATATGTCATCGTTTAATCGGTCAAAGGGGGTCGTAGTTTACCCTATGACCCCTTTTGGCCCATATGATCCATTTGAATACATCCTTAGGTGTCTTAGGACCCCCAGGGACATATGTCTTTATTTTATGGGTCGAAGGTTATTTGATCCATATGACCCATCTGAATATGTCCCTCGGGGTCCTAGGACCCCCAATGACATACGTCGTCATTTAATGTGTCAAAGTGGGTCATAAGGTGACATATGACCCCCTTTGACCCATATTACCCATTTGAATATGTCCCTAAGTGTCCTAAGACCCCCTTTGACCCATATGAACAATTTGAATATGTCCCTAGGGG
Organism: Cupressus sempervirens; assembly: GCA_028749045.1. Taxonomy (NCBI): domain Eukaryota; kingdom Viridiplantae; phylum Streptophyta; class Pinopsida; order Cupressales; family Cupressaceae; genus Cupressus; species Cupressus sempervirens. The sequence goes on from CM053791.1 coordinate 226,001,678, forward strand.
TTTTTAAATCCCTAAGAACATATATCATTGTTTAATGGGTCAATAGGGGTCATAGGTCACCCTAGGACCCTCTTTGACCCATACGAACGATTCAAATATGTCCCTACGGGTCCTAGGACCCCTAGCGACATATGTCATTGTTTAATGGGTCAAAGGGGGTTATAGGTCAACCTATGACCCCCTTTGACCCATATTAATGATTCGAATATGTCCCTAAGGGTTATAGGACCCCTATGGACATATGTCATTGTTTCATGGGTCAAACGGAGTCATAGGTCACCCTATGACCCCCTTTGACACATGAACGATTCGAATATGTCCCTAGGGGTTTTAGGACCCCTAGAGACATATGTGATCATTTATTGGGTCAAAGGGGGTAATAGGTCACCCTATGACCCCCTTTGACTCATATGAACGATTTGTATATGTCTCTAGGAGTTCTAAGACCCCTAGAGACATTTGTCATCATTTAATGGGTGAAAGTACCTATGACTCTCTTTGACCCATATGAACGATTCGAATATGTCCCTAGGGGTCCTAGGACCCCTAGAGACATATGTCATCGTTTAATGGGTCAAAAGGGGTCATAGGTCACCCTATGACCCCCTTGACCCATATGACACATTCGAATGTCCCTAGGGGTCCTAGGTCCCCTAGAGACATATGTCATCATTTAATGGGTCAAAGAGGGTCATAGGTCACCCTATGACCCCCTTTGACCCATATTACCCATTCAAATATGTCCCTAGGGGTCCTAGGTCCCCTAGGGACATATGTCATCATTTAATGGGTCAAAGAGGGTCATAGGGTGACCTATGACCCCCTTTGACCCATATTACCCATTTGAATATGTCCCTAGGGGTCCTAGGACCCCTAGGGACATATGTCATTGTTTCATAGGTCAAAGGGTGTCATAGGTCACCCTATGACCCCCTTTCACCCATATTATCTATTCGAATATGTCCCTAGGGGTTTTGGGACCCATAGAGACATATGTCACCGTTTAATGGGTCAAAGAGGGTCATAGGTCCCTTTAACCCATATTACCCATTCGAATATGTCCCTAGGGGTCTTAGGACCGCTAGGGACATATGTCTTCATTTAATAGGTCAAAGGAACCTATGACTCCCTTTGACCCATATTACCGATTCGAATATGTCCCTAGAGGTTCTAGGACCCCTAGAGACATATGTCATCATTTAATGGGTCAAAGTTGGTCATAGGTTACCCTATGACTCCCTTTGACCCATATGAATGATTCAATTATGTCCCTTTGGGTCCTAAGATCTGTAGAGACATATGTCATCATTTAATGGGTCAAGGGGTCATAGGTCACCCTATGACCCCGTTTGACCCATATTAACAATTGTAATATGTTCCTAGGGGCTCTAGGATCCCTAGGGACATATGCCATCGTTTAATGCATCAAAGGGGGTCAATGGTTGACCTATGACCCCTTTTGACTCCTATATATTACTAATATACATATTAATATAAGAATATATATATATATATATATATATTACGTTATTATATTTAATAAAAATATTATGTTATTAGATATATTAACAACATATATATATGTATTACGTTATTATATTTAATGAAAATATTACATTACTATAGATATATATATATTAATAACATACATATTAATATAATAATATATAGTACATATTATATATATAAATTACGTTATTATATTTAGTAAAAATAATAATAATATAAATTATATTTATAGATTGTAATAAGATTAACATAATATATTATTATATATTACTACATTATATCTTATATCTTTACATTAAGTTATTATATATATATATATATATATATATATATATATATATATATATATATATATATATATATATATATATATATATATATATATATATATATATATATATATATATATATATATATATATATATATACGTCTTTACATAGTAATATAAGTAAAATAATTTATAAATCATAAGCTATAATGTTTAAACCCAATTTTCCCTCCAAAATGGGTTTGGATTTGAAATTTCCCACTCGAAGCATATCGGATATTGCATATCCGATTAGGCTTCATATTTACCAAGCCTACCCGGTCAACCCAAAAGATGTGTTTGAAGAGAGTCTTAGTGATAATCAGACTTTGGGTAGCCGTCTAACAATGTTATTTAGATCAAAATTGAATGAAACAAAAAGAGTTTTTTAATATCGCTCTGTAGATTCCATCAATATAATTTCTATCAAATTCTGAGTTTGATAAGTATTTATTAGTTAATTATCAATGAAGATTATTGTAAAGTGCTGATTGACATACTGATTGAAAAATAGCTATAACTTTCAAACGGTATAACATTTTTAAATCTAAAAGTTGCGTCACATTCTATACTTCACTTAGTATAAGAAAAAAAATATATTTAAATTTGATAAAAATTTCTATTAGTTAGGGTGGTCAGACACGAGACTTTTTTTTTCGAAAAAGTTTTGGTAGAAAATTCATATTTAATTATTTATTTGGAATAAAAATACCAAAAAATATGCATCACATCCGAGCATGAGTCTACTATTCATATTTATAATTATATTAAAAAAATATTATGATTTGATTTTGATTAAGGTGGTCAAACATACACCTACTTTTTATTTTCGCCCTAAAATTTTCTTAGTACTGTATTAAAATTCAAACTTTTGATCATTAATTATTTTTTTCTCTTGATAAGGCCTAGTAGTTTAGAAACTACATTCAATTTCCTATAGATTATTTTCTTACAACTTTTTGATATAAAGTCCATAACCACTTCAAAATTATGTGTCAAGTAGACATAAACCTGATTTGTTGATTTTTCACTGCCACTTAAGGCCATAGTTTGGTACACCATGATCCTGCACATACCCATATTATTCTAGTGTAAATCATGAAACTCATACTCTTGCCTTTCCCTCCAAGGTCTAACAAAAAGCCAACCTAGGACCTCATAAGGAACAATTCCCAAGATAATATAGTGATTTCTAAATGCAACATTAATTCTTGTACTTTCTATTATTTTGATGCAAAACTCCACAACTATAAAATTGAAAATATATCTTTGCTATTTTTTTCATATGCATGCATATAAAATCATCTCCCTATATCAACAAACTATTTTTCTTGAATACCACTACCATCCTCATGAAAAAAGGTTGGATTTTTTCTCACAAGGTCCCTCATATGCCTAACTAACCTAGCATCATCTTCTATCACAAGGTTCTTACTTGTAGGGCTACAAGATTTCCTCTTCCATATAAGGGACTCCTCAAGTGGGTCACCATCTTCTCTATTTTGTCTATTTTCTAATCTATTAACTATCTTCCAGATCCTTGAATATAATAGAGATCCTTCTTATTCACCATATTCACTCCTATTTTTCTCAAATCTCCATTTTCTCTATGTGCATCTTTTTTCATCTCTCCTTGTGATTTCAAATATAAAAAAAGGAGTTAAAACAACCATCATTTTCGTTACCACACCATCGACCTATTCCTTGACCTTGTCCTCAACTTCTATGACAACCTCTTCCTATAGAAAGAATACTTCAAGAAATGGATACAGATTATGAGGTTTTGCACATAACTAAAGAGGGATCCTCATGTAATCTACACAAAAACATACTACAAATAAATGAATAATTTTTATTTTTTGCAAGAACACAAAATTTACTTCTGATTATCTCCAAATGTATGGAGTAATTTTTTTTAGAAATACAACATGCAAAGCCACATAGAAATGTTCCATACAATATTCTATAAGAAATAGATACCACGAACAACCTAGAACTACCCTAGACAACCCTATGGACCTTCTTTATATAGGTAATTTTTCACCTTCTAAGAATTTTGAAGAATTTTAGCCCAAGACCCTATAGCTAACCAACCATAAATTATTATTATTTTTCATATCTTATGACATTAGAGTTGACCCAAATAATCATATCTTTCATCATTTTAGTAGCACAACTTTTGCAAATCATAAGTCAACCATAGTTGATCTAATTGACAATGATTACCCCATTTTATAAATGACAATCTCTATTCTATAGTGGTTGACTCACATGGGATCCAATCGGCTAGGGTTGGACCATTATTTGGATCCTAAAGATGTAAAAAATGAGTTTAATTTTTTCTACCAAAAATTATCAATAACTTCTCAAATATACTTGGTATTGTAATTTATCTTTATTGGTATGTTGATATATCTAAAATTAACCTCCATAGATGAAATCAAATTGTTCTAAGATCAAATTTCCAACTTAATTAAACTAGCAAGCTTCTAGAGGTAGCAACTTTATACTGAAATAGCCCTTATTGTAAATTAAAGACATTAGTATTTTGGGTGATGCAAGATTGACTTTACACCTACGACGCTCCTACATCAAACATTCAAAGAAATTATAGAAGTGATCCTATCACATATTAGGTGTTCAAAGGAAAACCAAGATGATTAACCTCCTCCTTTGGCAACCATGATGAATTTTCAACATGCCATCCTTTCTACTTGACGAAACTTTCTTTATATATAAGATTATCTTCTTCAACTAAAATGATTGTCTAGTATATTCTAGATCTTTTTCATTGCTAAAGTAGTCTCTAGAATAATCCATTTTTATTATAAAAACTCATCCCCAATATTTCCTTTGTAATAATTTATTAGATCTAAAATGTGAAATAGTGGCGAAAAATTTAGTTCACTAAGAAATTCTACTTCATAGGTATTTTTTGTTACATACTTCATTAACTTATCTTTCATGATCCAACCTTCTTCATTTTTAACTTATTATGTGTTCCCATTATAAATTGTTTCGTTATCAAATTTGAGCATGACTTTATCTACAACCTATAATTCCTTATGCCCCCTTTTCTCATATGCCCTTGCCTTGTATTTTGTACTTAATTTAGTGACATTCTTCCTTACTCCTCTTCAATGTTCTTCAAGAAGTCTACAAATTATTCAACTTCAATACTACTTATCTCCTCTTTGTTTAACTTCCTTAATTTATAGGCATTTCTAGGAAAACCTCTATATAATATATTGAATATTTTTTTGGAAGTGCTCCTATATACTAAATTATAGTATAAAATTTATGCATATTGTATGAACAATCCCATCCCTTCAATTTATTGCAATCCGAACATCTAAACAATTTTTTGAATTGCTCCTCACTACTTATTTCAATTCATCAATCTATAGGATATGTGGTTACATAAACATTAAATAAATCCTTAGATTCTTCCATAATATACACCACAAGTACCTAAATAACTTCTTGTCTCAATTTGAAACTATGCCCCTTGGTAGACCATGTAGTGTAACCACTTCTCTAAAAAATATTCTTCCACACGATTAACATTATTAATCTTCCTCTAGGGAATATAGTGTACCATCTTTTAAAACATTTTAACCATCATCAAAATTGAGACATATATCCTATTTAAGTGCTTCATAAACCAAGAACAAATTAAACAATGATATCCTCCCACAACTTTTCTATTACAAATAATGGCTTATATAAACATATATTCTTATTTTCTCCTTTTCCCATTTCACATACTCTAGAACATTTTACAAACTTAATGATATCTTTCTGAAATCATGACCAATAATTGTCACTAATCAATTTAACTATTTTATCATGACCAAAATGTTTAGTCATCCCTCTACTATGTTTCTCCTTGATAAGTTTTTCCCTTATAGAAATCCTTGGAATGGACAATTAATTTCCTCCAAATTGCATACCATCTTGGATGATGAAATAAAAATACTTCATTTTGTCTAGAGCACTAGATTATGTACAAGATTTTCAAGCCTGACCAAAATTAGTATCCCCTTGGTACAAACTCTTGAGTTATATACTGTTGTGACTAATAGCATTAGATTTGGTAATTATGAGAACTATCAATCTTGTGAAACATGGAAAAACATTACGGTGTATGGGTATGCCCATCTTGTAAGTAAATCTTTGGATAATTGGTTGACTTCCCTATTGAATCACCTTGTCTTTTATTAAAAGAATAGATAAAAATATATATAGAAAATGAATCAATACCTAAGGTGATAGACCTAAATAGATATGACTCATAGTAGTGAGCACTTCACAATGTACCTCATAAATAGAAAATGTAAGGTTCCCAAAATAATTGGACATTCTTGGTGTTGGTGAGTAGATTGTATTTCTAATTATATAATAACAAATTCACTTTATGCACAAGATTTAGAAAATACAATAATGTTCACAACAATTGAGAAAACTTCATATTATTTGTTTTCTCTTTGCATTCATAGGTATAGCTTCGTTTATGAGATTTATCAATAAATTCAAAGACCAATTGTGCACTTTTACTAGAAAGTGCAGAAGGTTCTCTCACATACTCTTAGGTAGTGAGGTGAACCTTCATTCATGCAATAGAGTATGAAAACTCATAGTCTTTTCATTAAAGATCACTTATTTGACATAGATTAAACACTATAGTAACTTTAGAACTATCATTCAAGAAAATCAATTGGAATAAATTGTGGGAAAATATCAATAGATGTCCATACACCAAATCATATGTCCACAAAGTAAAAATTGATTGAATCACTTTAAACAGCAAGCTTCAAAGCGCAATCAAAAGATGATATATATATATATATATATATATATATATATATATATATATATATATATATATATATATATATATATATATATATATATATATATATATATATATATATATATATATATATATATATATATATATATATATATATATAAACTTCTTTCTAACGCAGTCTTTCAAAAGAGAAAATATATATACTATCTATCTATTGCTATTCAAAAGGATCCTATTTTATCATAGTATTATTTGGATTCTCATTTTGACCCCTAATCATTTTAATTCCCTAGCATTTATAGTTTTTACATAATCTGAAAGGCCTCCATTAAAACTCAATCATTTTGATTGAAATAGTTATGCTAAAATAAAGTAAAAAAATAGTTTTAAAATGGTTACAAAAAGATGTAACCAGAAGTAACTATCTTAATTAAACTTTGTCGCTAGTCTTTTCCTCCTCACTAACAATTTGTCTCACCAGCTTCCAGTTCCTGATGGTGTTCATAAATTTATGCATCACATGGGAATGGGGATTCTCGAAACTCAATATCTTAGCCCTATAGGCATCCTTTTTCCATTTGAATTCTTTGACCTTCATACTTTTTCATGGCATGAGGTTCCTATTCAAATATAACATGGATTCAATATATGCTAGTGTGGTGAAATCACTAGTGGTAGGCATTTCATTGTCTTTAATTTTTTCAATAGCATCATTGAAGCTTTTTGTTAATGCTTTGAAATCCATGTTACCATCATCAATGGTAGAATTCTCATAGGGTTCACTATGTTCATATCTTTAAGAAGTTCTTCATGCATCCCAACAATCTTGTTTTCAATGGATTACATTTCTTTAATAGCTTCCTTATAGATTGACTCTTTCCAGCCCATATTATGTTTCATAATGAATAACATACAAGAATCTATAGCCTTCATAGGGGTCTCACCTAGGAATTTGAGCACTCCATATTTTCAACTTCAATCACCTAGAACACAATAGCCTAACACTGACTCTATTTAGTTTTCCATCCTGGACTAGGGGTTTGAATTTCACCTAAGAGTGTTTCCCCTTCAGCATAAACAATGGTAAAATCTAGGATGAATTTTTTGCCTTCTTTAATATTGGAATTCACCCAATACTGTATTGCATCCAAAAGTAACTTCCCTTTTTACATCTATTTGACTAGTTTCTAGCTATCTACAGAATTAGGATTGAAAGATTGAGGAGTTTGAACAACTACTAGAGCCCTAAGATTAATCAATGATTCTATATAATGGTCATGGTTACCACTAAGGATTTGATTTCTTTCTTCTCCACATATGATAAAAAAAAAACTTGAAGAAATGATTTCCTGTGCTCTTGTTGATGGTTCCTAGTTCAATTGAAGTAACTTGAAGCCTTCACTGTCAATTTCTCTAGATTTAGTTTTGTACTTATACATCGCCACTTCAGCCATTATTTTTCTAGTTACTAGATCTTTAGTTAAATGGGCATTAGTTTTTAGCTTTTTAACCTTCAAACCACGAGCAACATACTTGGTTACAATATCTTTCATAGGTGTAGATACTGGCTACAAATTCCTTTTCTTACTGAACAAGTTAGATAACTAGGATGGAAGAATGGGATTAGTAGATATTTCTTGAATATCCCTGGTAGGGGTCATTAACAAAGGTTGATCCACTTTAGGAGCTTCAATGAATTGCATATCACCATCAAGATTATCTAAGAAACTAAGACCATCACTCAAATCCTATCCTTGGGTCAACATCTTTTCCTTTTGAACTTCTTGCTACATGAGAGCTTTAGACTTTGTTTTAGATCTGGTCTAAGGAGCCATGTTCTATATATGAGTTGGCATCCTTTTTAGCCTACTGGGAGTCGACACACCATTTATAATAGGAGATGAAACTTGGATGTTAGAGGTCAATGGTTCAAAAAAAGAAACCATCATTGGAGATGGTTCATTGACTACTTTCATGCTCTATCTCCTTAGCCAATTATTTGTATGGGTGAGGATAGATCTAATTCTTATATTTATGTTATCTTCTTCTTCCTAATTCAAATCTACTTCAAGTTGCTTTGACTCAGTGGCCTCCTCCCATCCTAGTTCAACAATGTCTAAAACATCTTCAGTTATTCTTTCTAGTTGAAATTTTAGTTTGAGGGGATTAAACTATTGTAGTGTTAATCTTGAATTGTCTCTTTTCAATACTTGTTCTTCATCTTTATAGTCCTACCATAAGTCTTCTAGATGTGGAATTGTGGACAATTGACCCTTAAGACCAAGAACTTGAGCTGCAAATATTTTACTATCAAAATCCCTTCCTCCTTGGTAAGACCCAAAACCAAAACCAAGTAGATTACTTCCTATGACAGAGGTATTGATCATGGTGCTACAAGCTAGAGAACTGAGTTTGATAGGGAACACTGACTCCCAATTCTATTGAGGTAGGTTGTCTTTAATAATAGAAAACAATTTCCTGGAGACTTTGTCTAAAAGAAAACAATCCAATGCATATCATGGGAGCTTCATTGCCTCATCCTCGAACCCACCTACCCTCAAATAGATGAATTAGGAAATTGTATGAAATAGCTTCCATAATGTTGAATCAATTTCTAGGCTTCTGAGGACAATCTAGGTAGGGGTGCCTTTTTCAAGCTAGATGCACAATTTCTATCAATTCGACATGTACTTTTCCAAAAGTTGCCAACACTTTGTCTTTTTGAAGTAGGGGAAAATATTGATAAACTATTATCTCCTCACTCCATATTTCATGAGGGAGGGTAGTAAGATTACTAACACAAGCAATGTAAAATGTTAGATAAGAGGCCATACACAAACTTTCTTTAGACTCCTTGGCATATTTAAGTGTGTTATTAATGAGCTAGCAATTATTTCAATCAAATCCATCCATTATTCCCCCTTTAAAATAATTTAAAAATAATGGAAGTTCTAGTCATTGAAAAGGAAGACATTGGTTGAACCCTTAACTTAGTGTAGCGGTACTACAAGGTCATGAATATGGGACTTCAGATGGTCCTTGGTAACTATTTTGGGTAGCCTTGAACCTCTGTCATAATGAGTTTCATTCCACTTCCTAGCTAGGATGTTATGGTATTTTCTTGGGGTTTCACTGTACTTAGCTAGGGATTGGATGGGAGAAAATGCAACAAATATGCATTCTCATAAATGTAACACTGAGGCAATTTTTTCTCTAGAGATTGACAACACAGGTTCCCCATCATTTTTTAGGATACTCTTACTCCTCACATCATAATTATGAATGTAGAGTTGAAGCAACTCAGGACTTAATAAGGCAGGGGGGGAAAGCTATGGCTTCAACCAGACCACTAGTCAAAATCTCCATACAAGCATTTAATTCATCAACCTGTTCAAGGATATTCATTTGCAACTTTTCCATCCTAACACCTTCTAAATTAGTATCACTTATAATAGGCCTCTTGCATTCCAAACTCAAAACATTCCCAAAGAAATGTAACACAGATTTCATCTTAAACAAAGAAAGCAAGGATCAAACTAATTCTATCTTGAAATGCACATAGACTATAGAACAAAAAGAAGGTTTCTTGTGTTCTCACCTATGACCTACCGAGAAAATGATTTCCCATTGTTCCTTAGTGGCTTCTTTTTCAAACTCTTTTTTTTTGTGCACAATAAACAAAAGGGAAACCTATGCTCTTTTTAAAGGGAAAAAGAATAGATGTGCAAAAGTACAACCTCATAAGGAGGCATTCATGACAAATAGACTATGGCTAGACTCACACATTTGAAACCTTTTGACATGACCTTTTTATTAAATAACTTCCCTTTGTGGTTGTACTAACAATTATTAGCCTCATTTGACACCTAATCTTCTCTTCGCACAAAAGATCTCCCATCTTTGATCATGGTGACAATTTTTTCATGCTTGGAATTAAGGCACCTTTTCTTAATTATTATCTCCTAATGTGGTAATTAATGCCTTGTGAAATGGTGTCCCTTTTACAAAAAACAATCCACTTTTGTCAAAAAGCCTTAATTTTAGAATGACTTCGAAATACTTTGAAAAAAGATTCAAAGGGGTTCGGAGTAGTTGACAAGAACACTCTACTATCTTAGCATACATTACCTACAAGAAAATTGGTCAATATAAAATCCCTTTGGTTGAAATTCTTTGAAAAAATTTGAGTTAAGGTTCAAAGGAGTTCAAAGAGGCTTAAGAAAAAAAAATATGATGGGAAGCTTCTGGGAAACTTTGTACAATAGTTTTGAAGATTGGGGGAACACAAAATGATGAAAGGGTGCTTCAACAACTACATAGGAAAATTTTAGGAAAAGTTTTAAATATGACAACTCACAACATGGCTAATAGGGGCTTTGACTAGGGACTAGGTAGGGAGAGTACACGGAGAACTCAGAAAACCACAAACAAGAACAACACCAGAAACAAAACAGATAAAAAAAGGGAGAGGAAATGGAAAGGAAGAAAAAGCCAAAAACAAGAAGGTATGCATATGATCAGAACCTTTAAGACATTTAGATCTTTGTTAATGTCAAATCCTACCCATTATAAGTAAAGAGCATAATTTTGTCATCTAGGTAACTTAGACAGAAAGTATTTAGGCCAACAACTTCTAAAATGATGAACTACCCTTTCCAAAGGAAGTCAAATTTACCATGTGCTCCTTTAGGTTCTCTCTACTTGTCCTACAAAAGAACAACATCATATTTTAAGAAACTATGAGGTTAGGTTCTCATATCAAAAATTTGCTTCATCTTCATTTGATGTTCAGTAATCTGATCAACAAGTTTATCCCTTTATTCTTCCAACTTGTTCAAATACATTTTTCTCTTCTCTAGAGAGTCTCAAGAAAAATGATCTTCAATCATAGATTGCAAGTTTGTAGCAGATAACTCAAGAAGTAGGGATGCTTGAGCACCTATTCCATATACTAGTTCAAATGGATCCATGCCAATGGCTCTCTTAAGGGTAATCCAGTCAGCCCACATTGCTTCATACAAATTTTTATGCCAATTTCAAGGATCATTAGATACCAATTTTTTTCATTATACTAATAAGGATCTTGTTACTAGACTCTGCCTACCCATTCCCTTAAGGAATATAGCCTAAGGAATGAGGTAATGATATGTTGTGTTTATAGCAAAAAAGGGAAATTTCTTCAAATGAAAAATAGGTTACAAGATATAAAACTATCTTTTGAGGAACTCCAAACCTAAAAAATATGTAGGAGTTGATGAAATCCAACTCGATAGTCACAAAGATCACCTACATGCAAATAGCTTGCTAAAGAGAAACTGAAGGAGCAAGAGCTTGAAGCAATCAATGCAAGAGAAAATACTTCACAATAGGAAAATGAAACTGCTATGTGAATGGATGAATTTACAATGTGAGAGAGATGGCTTATAAAGGCCTCAAGGAATCTTGTAGAACAAGCTAGAAGGAGGTAGAAGATAAGGTTGACAACTAAGCACTCTTCCACAAAAAGGTGGAACATGCTAGAAGGGAACAAACTCCCGTGTTGTCAACAACTAACCACTACAACTATTAAATACTAAATATTAAATAAATGCATTAACCTAAGTAAGCTTAATTAAATAGAATAAATAATTAATAATTAATAATTTACTCTAACACCTCCCCTTAAGTGCAACTTAGGAGAATGCCTTAAGCTTGCAAAATGAAAATGCAGAATGGGTCCTGACAATAAGGCCATGTTAGGTACCCATGTACAGTGCAAGAAGATGCAACCTCTATAAATGGGGAAAGAGAGAAAACCACGTGGGAAAACCCTCCCACAAAAAGAGGTAAGTACAAACATGCTGAAAAATAAAGGAAGGAAGGAAGGAAGGAAGGCCTTAACAAGACTCCCCAAGGACAACTTCCACTAGAAATGTTTCAAGAGACTCTCTCAAAACCATAAGTACAACCACCCCCCCATAAGAGATACTAAAGCTCCCCAAGAATGATGGAGCTCTTATAGAAATGATCAAACCAATGAAACTCCAATGTGGAAGGAACAAAGGAACATAACAAGGAAACCCTTGAATGAGAGGGGAAACTAGAAGGCCTAGCTAATGCCCAAAAGAAAAAGGATGAGGATCTTGAAATGGAATCCCCAAAGTAGGTGTGATGACACTGTTATGAATGTCCAGTGTAGTATCCACAACAAGTGTACCTAGAGTCTCAATGAATGAAGCTAGAGGATCAAGTCGAGCAGAAGAAAAATCATTTAGAGGAGAAAATCCCTCAACTAGATGTGGTGTAGCAGCCAAAACAAGGACCTTCGAAACAATACAAAGGTTCAAGTATCTAGACTGCACCACATGATGCTTCTATGAAAGAGAAGAGTTGTGCTCCAACAATGGAGATGGTGGACCAAAGTGTGAGAAGGTGTAGAGATGAGTGGAAGGATCAACTACCCCTATAGAAATAAGATCTCCTATAGCACGATCTTGAATGAAGACTAAAACAGTAGTGAACTCAACTATCTTCCCTAATCCATTGTGTGTAATCTAAGAAATCAAGAGAAGGTTGGCAGACAAAGATGGAACATACAATACATCATTGAATATACCATCCTGGATGTGAATTGAACCTTTCTTGTAGACTGGTAGTGTACTATTATTCCCCATGAGAATATGAGGAATAGGAGAAGCCTCAAGAGTAGAGAAGACACATTGAGACGATGGCATATGGTGAGAAGCACCTAAATCCAGTATCCAAGGAACCTGTGAAGAAAATGTAATGGTAGCTTGTAATGCATGACCCTTTCCAAGATCTGGTGTAGATGGTGAACATGTGGAAGAAGACTAAAAGGTAGACCCCTGTGAGGTAGAAGAGGATGGAGAAGAAATGGTGTTCTTTTGAAGAAGAGCTTGCAAATCTGCAATTTGTTTCTCATAGCCATCAAATCTCTTTTGAAAACAATGTGTGTCATCATGAGATAATTTCCCACACTAGGAATAGGTAGGAGTCTCAGTCTTCTTTTTTCTCCTTATTCTTAGAAGATGATGAACCAGTAAAAGAGGGATCTAATATCTACTTCAACTTCTGCTCTTGTGTATCCTTGGCAAGCAATGCCTATGACTATGAACTTGAAAGTGAATCCATTTGAGTAATCTTGAACTATTCATGGGTTAACTGATCACAAAATATCTCAAATGAAGGCATCCTATGTCTATCACCCAAGGCATCCATAGTGGAGTAGAAAGTGGAAGAGAAGGTCTAATACTATCCCCTCAACTTTGAGAGTATCAAAAAGATACACTCATCATCTATCTTGGTTTTCCCACATCCCTACAAAAGTGTACATAAAGATTTGAATTTTATCAAGAAGTCCTCAATGGTGGAAAAATTGTTAGGTGTCAAAGAAATCAACTCTACATCTAGCTGATGTGGCCGAAACTCATTTACTTGGCCAAACAAAGTCTAAAATTTGAGCCAATACGCTCATGGAGTAGTCAAACCATCCAAGTGAAATAGTAGATTTTCTAAAATGTTCAGTGCAATCAATCCCATGGCCTCATTCATTTTGTTCCTATGCTGAAAAACCTCAAAAGATCATGTAAGAATAGGTTAATTTTCATCCAGAGATGACTATAAGCCCCTTGACATGAGAAGCCATGTCATTTGTGCCTTCCAGGTGTGATAGTTGTGTGGTGTGAGATAGGTCATAGATGGATCTACCATTGAGAGAAAGAAGAATATAGAAGTAGAAGGGTCTTATTCTAAAGTAAATTATAGAAAAGAAAATGCTCCCCCCCTCCCCCCGCCCCCCACAATGTATAAATTGGGCACTCTTTACTTAGGGCGATTACAATAGGCAATTTAGGGCCTATTTCTAAAAGAAATATTTCTATCCACAAAACATATAATCTAATTGTAGATTTGGAAAGTAGACAAAAAAAAATACACTTTCAAAACAAATAGAACTTGATTATGTGTCCAGATGAGCCCGTACTAAGCATTTGAAGTGGAAAAATTTGAGAATTGCAAGTTGTAGAAGAATTTAGGAATAGAGATCTCAAACCACCTACACCAATGTGTACATCAAAAAATCCTACCCCAAAACAAAACAAAAATTGCTTGAAAAAATGAGTTTGTATGAGGGAGATATTGCTGTTTGAAAATCACCACTACAATTTTTTTTTCTGAATCACTGTCGTCACACCTCCAAAAAATAAAGAAAAATGCCCAAAAAAATTTGATTTATTATGTCAGATCCTCTTTCTCCTTTTTCTCCAAATACTAAAAAAAATGCCCTTCCTCCTGATTGAAGAAAAAATCACAAAAAAACTAGGGTTTGTGTCTTTGAATCACAACTTCAAAAAAAATCTTCAAAAAAGAAGCAACAGGGAGGCTCTGATACCATGTAGGAGTTGATGAAATCCAACTCTGTAGTCACCAAAATCACCTACATGCAAATAGCTTGCTGAAGAAAAATCGAAGCAGCAAAAGCTTGAAGCAAACAATGAAAGAGAAAATATTTCACAATAGGAAAATAAAATTGCTATGTGCATGGATGAATTTACAATGAGAGAGAGACTTCTTATAAAGGCCTCGAGGAAGATTGTAGAACAAGCTAGAAGGAGGTAGAAGATAAGGTTGACAACTAAGCACTCTTCCACCAAAAGGTGGAACATGTTAGAAGGGAACAAACTCCCATGTTGTCAACAACTAACCACTACAACTATTAAATACTAAATATTAAATAAATGCATTAACCTAAGTAAGCTTAAGTAAATAGAATAAATAATTAATTATTAATTATTTACTCTAACAAAATATATATTCAAATAAGAACTCACATACCACTTGAGAGTTGGCCTTCTTGGTTCAGATAGCTTCCACCCACTTGGTGAAATAATTAGGTGTTGTTAATATGTATGTATGCCTAGCAATTGATGGAGGACTCAAAGGTCCAATAAAATTGATACCCCATTGGGGAAAGGGTTCATTGATTACTGCTAGCTTAAGGGGTAACATTGCCAGTTGAGTGTGACCAGTGAAAAGTTTACATTTTTCACAATTTTTTACAAACTTCTAAGCATCTTTAAACATACCTAGCTAGTAGAAGTAATTCCTGAGGATTTTAAAAGTAGTCATTGTAGATGAGAAATGTCCTCCACATACATCTGAATGATATGCTCTTAACAAATTTTCCTATTGTTCTTTATCTACACATCTCAAGGGTTCCATCCATCCCTCTCTTATATAAAATATTGTTTGAAATCACATATTTTGTAGCCATCAATCTAAGATTCCATTTTTCTTTATAGATCATGTTTGGAGGGCATTCACCATATGTCAAAAAGTATGGTACATTAGAGAACCAAGGGTTTGTTGAACTTATTAACAAAACACTGGGTGTTTCTTTAGTATTTTTAGGAGGTGGATCTTTATTTTCAGTTGTAAATTTACATATACCTCATCCTCTTACTAAAGAAGTGGTCTCAATGGATAAAATCATATTCCTAAACCTTATTTACCCATACAGCTCTTTTATTCACCGCAATTTCCTACTATGTTAGTATACTCTTTATTGTTGTTTCTAGCACATAGACAATTAAATGGGAATGCAGAATGTAATACCTTAATTGCTTCAATGGTTTCACCACAATGAATGAATGTTTCTCCATTTGGGTATAGTTTAATTCATGCTTCTTCAAGGGAGTTCTCATGAAAGCAATTGGAGCTTCATTGTCTTTATCATCATTTTGAGTTAGAATACTAGATAGAGTATGTTCCAAAGCATAGCAATAAATGATGAAATCCTTTTCAAAATTTAGACTCAGTAGCATAAGAGTATTCAAAATAGTTGTTTTAATATCCTCAAAAGATTTCTTTCCCTCTTCCTACCATATGAAGGGATGTTTTTCACTCATCATATTCAACATATGTCTCACTTTTTCAAAAAATTCAAGAACAAAACTTCTTAAAAAGTTGATTTGACCAAAGAAGGACTTCAAATAACTTCTATTGGTGAGTAAAGCTAGTCTCTATATTGTCTTCACCCTATTTGGGTCAATCCTTACACCATCTTTAGAGATAATATGTTAGAGAAATTTTCCTTCTTCTACAAAGAATACACACTTTTTAGGGTTGAGGGATATACCATGTTGTCTGCATTGGCCCGACACTACTTCCACATCTCTCAAGTGATGTTCCCTCTTTTAAGAGTATACAATCAAATCATCAAGATATATTACAATTATTCTATCCCTCAAATCTTCAACAAAAGAATTCATCACTCTCTGAAAGGTTGCTCCTACATTGATCAGACCATATGGCATACGATTTTAAGGAAAAGTGCCTGAGGGAGTGATGCAGGTTTACTTGTGTTGATCCTTTGGTGCAACACTAATTTGATTGTATTTTGAGTACCCATCAAGAATTGACATAAATTTAGACCCAACAGTCATCTACAATATATGATCCATAGTGGGAAGTGCATAATTGTCCTTGAGGCTAGATTGATTTAGATTTCTCAAATTCACATAAATTATTATTTCACCATTTTTCTTTCTCATAGGGACAATATTTTCTACCCAAGTTGAGTGATGGATTGGATAAATTTTGCGGGCTTCCAACATCTTTTGAACTTCTTTAAAAATACCTTAGGATTATAATTTCTAAGCTTTTTCCTAAAGATAGTAGCTTCTAGCTTTAAGGGTATATGATGCATAAACCCTCCATTTCTGAAGTTCTTTAAGTCTTCATATCTCGAGAAAAAGACATCGTGACACTAATCAAGGAGTTAAAAAAAATACCCTTCTCTTCTTTAGAGTAGGTCCAACCAATAGAAATCCATTTGGGGTTCTCATTCCCAATATTTATTTTGTCATGTTCCTCTACACTTTTATCAGAATTTATTCTCCTTTTCATGGCACTGTCATCCTTTCTTCCAAAAAGATGTTCTAAAGACACTAACCCCTTTGAGATATGATTACCCTTCAATTGAAAATTTCTCCTGATTTAGTTGATTATTCTCTGATAGGTTTACCATCATGGTTTGATCCTTCAAAGAAAGTTTTAGCAAAATTGCCAACACATTCAATGAAATCCTTCAACTATGCATCACTATCAAAACCTACCAGTGATTCACATTATCTAGGACTCTAGGTCTCTAAATCATTTCAATCCTATAGGTATAACTTTTGAACTCTGGGTGTAGTAGCAATAAGGATGCTAAAACAACTAAAGAATCAACTTTAGTGTTTTGAGAGTGAGGCACAAATTCAATAGAAAAAGCTTCAAAAGATTCAATCTCATCCCAAACCAGATTTCTATAGTGTTTTAGCTTATAATCTTTTATTGAAATTTGTTTCCTTACCTATTTTACAATGAGTTCAGCATCAACTCTCACCTTTAGTTGCTTCACCCCCTTTGCTTTGGCTTCTTGCAGATCTAGAAGGAATGCTTCGTACTCTACGATGTTGTTTGTATTATGAAAATCTAATGTAAAGGAAAAAGGAAATATATCTCTTGAAGGTGAAATCAAAACAACACTCACACCTGACCCTACATTTGAATAGCTTCCATCAAACTCCAAAGTCCATAAGGCTTCTTCACAATTTACTTTTCAATTTCCTTCACATTGTTTTCTAGGTAATTTAACATAGTTTCCAAACTAACACTCCTTATATAGCATCTAAGCTTTAGGATTGTCTAAAGGAAAAAATGTTTATTTATTCTTTGGTTGTGGCTCTAATTTTATCTTTTTCTTCCCTACTAGGATGTAAGCTTCAAACCAGTCCATCTTTGTTTCTTCACCCATATCTTTATAGAAAGTCCTAGTAAGAAACATTCCATACCTAGCTAGTATTCTAGCTACTAGAATGGTAAGTTTTAGCCTTTTCTTTGGGTAGTTTTAAAGAATAGCTTGCATGTCTTTCACTTGGCCACCTAGGGGTACTTGTTTCCCATCCATAGAATAACAACATCCAAAAGTTTGAGTAAGATCTAGGGTGAGGGATTTTGCAACAGAACTTGGCATAATATTATTAGATGCTCCAAAGTCAATGATGCAATTGCTAAGTTTATATCCATTTAATAATAGGAGTATATAGAAAGGATTAGGTTTTGTCTGTTTTGTTTCCTTATCAATAACATTGACATTTGGTTCCCTATAAGAAGTATTTTCTATGTATCTTTCAGATATAAAAATAGGTTCACTTAAAGCCTTTTGATTTTCAATCATATTATCAGTAAACAAGGCATTAGTGATAGAACCTCCCTTTACATATTGGACTAACTTGTCTAATTCCTTAGGATTTAGTCTTAAATATTTGACTAGAGAAACATATATAGAAGAAGACTTATAAAATTCTACAATATCAAAAGACAATGTACGAGCTATTGATTCTACTCTAGATAATACTTTGGGTTCTATATTTTTTGTCGAACCAGCTTGTATGTGTTCCTTTCCTTTAGCATTTGATAGGGTTGGGCCGGTTCCTACATAGGGTCTCTGATTTATTTGACTCCTAGTCATTGATGTACAAGTAGGGTCTTGGAGTGTCATGAAAACATCATTTCCCCTTTCTGTATTAGGTTCATCTTCAAGAAAATATGCACATGAACTTTGACTTTTTTCTTTTTTGTTTTCAGGTGTTTGTTCTACTGCAAGAACATCCTTTACTAATTGAACACAATTTATCTAATCAGTACAAGTTCATCTATCATGATCTATGGTCATCTGAAAAGAACACATTGTCTCTTCAGGGGATTCTTCAATTCACAATCTTGTTTAAGGGGTGGTCAATATGGGGGGTTTGCCATAATTTTGAGGATGTTGACACCTATGAATGTCCTGATAAGGAGATTGGTAAGGGCCATGGGATTTATTTTGCTATCTTTTCATCATTGCTACATCATTCATCAACTTCTACATGATAGAATCCATAGGAGCAGAGGATGAAGTGGTTCCAAGAGTTTGGACTTCTCTTCTCCATTTTTCAATAGTGACAAGTGCAACTTCTAATTGAATAGCTAGCCTTTGGGCAGTAGCTAAATCAACAACTACATCTTTAATGAGGTGAAAGCTTACATTTAGAGGGACATCATTGACAAAGAATAGCTTTTGGTTTTCTTCATTAGGTCTAGATGCTATAGGAATTCTTTGAATTAACCTATTGAATTTTGCAAAAAATTCTCTCCAAGGTTCGTGCATTTTATCTTTCATTTGACTAAGATAGAGTAACAGGGAGCACTTGTTATCAAGAGATTTGAATCTATTTGTGAATGTATTTTTGATATCATTCCAACTAGTAATGGAATGTTTTGGTAGGGGATTGAACCAATCAATAGCAACATCAGTAGTGTTCAGACAAATAGTCTAACAACAATTTCTTGAGTTGGGACACTTGTAATACCACAAGTTGTATGAAAGGCACTCAAATGATCCTCTATTGAAATCTTACCATCTCCATTAAATTTAAGCAAAATTTTAGTGGCACCTTTAGGTAATGCTTCGGGATTGACACCAAGGTTCAATGGCCCTATATTTTTCTGCCATGGTTGATTGAAAATCATGTTTGGTAATATAACTTGTAAACTTGTGGTATTTAAATGAGAAGGAACAAGAGCTTTTAATGGGAGAAAAGACTACACTAACGGTGAGAAAGGGGAATGTTTTGGTGGGGAACTAGTCCTACTATGGGACTTAGTCTTCTTCTTTTTTGGGTCATTGAAATCTAGCAAGAAACTCAAATTCTTTAGTAGTTCAAAGTTTTCATCTAGGATTCCCTTTTCTTTTTCTCCTCTTGTATATCTCCTAGTAGCCAGATCTTCTTCTCAACTCTTAATTCAAGGTCTTTTAGGTGCTTAAGCAAGTCTATTAACCACTACCTCTTCTTTAACTTCTAGCATGCCTCTCAATAGTTCGTTTCTATCTTCTTCTCTTTCTATAACATTTAACACTTGTTGAAACTATTGATTATTTTGATGCAATGTCTAGGTAGCAGAAGTTAAATATGAGATTATATCTTCCTGTGTGTCTTCAAATCTATGATTAGGCTATAACATAGGGAACACATCATTATATGGGAGAACTATTGCAATTCATTACTTTTTCAAAATCCAAGTTCTTTTTCACTAGGACTCTCCCAGTAGAGTTGCCAAAAAATTGTTGGTGAATAGATTGTCTTTCTAATTATAATAATAAATTCACTCTATTCCCATGATTTAGAAAATACAATAATGTTCACAAGATTTGAGAAAACATCATATTATTTATTTTCTCTCTGTATTTATAGGTGCATCTTCCTTTATGAAATTTATCAATGAATTCAAAGACCAATTTAGCTCTTTTACCAGAAAGTGCATAAGGTGCTCTCACATAGTCTTAGGTAGTGAGGTGAAGGTTCATTCATGCAATAGAGGATGAAAAACTCATAGTCTTTTCATTAACAAATTCTCTCACTAGCTTTTAGCTCCTAAAGGTGTTCCTAAATTCCTGAAACACATGGGAATGGGGGATTCTTCAAACTTAGTAGCTCAGCACTACAGGCATCCTTTTTCCATTTGAATTCTTTGATCTTTAGACTCTACCATAGCATGAGGTTCCTATTTAAATATAACATGGATTCAATATTTTCTATTGTGGTGAAATCACTAGCGGTAGGCATTTCATTGTCTTTAATCTTTGTAATAGCATCATTGAAGCTTTTTGTTAATGCTTTAGAATCCATGTTACCATCATCAAACTATAGAATTCTTGTAGGGTTCACTATGTTCATATCTTTAAGAAGTTCTTAATGCATCCCAACAATCTTTTTTTCAATGGATTGCATTTCTTTAACAACTTCCTTGTAGATTGACTCCTTCCAACCCATATTATGTTTCATAATGAATAAGATACAAGAATCTACAACCTTCATAGGGTTCTCACCTAGGAATTTGAGTACTCCATCCTTTTCAACTTTGGTCACTTCGAACACAATAGCCTGACACTAACTTTGTTTAGTTTCCCATCCTAGAGTAAGGGTTTGAATTTCACCTAAGAGTGTTTTCCCTTTAGTATACATAGTGGTAAAGTCTAGGCTAAATTTATTACCTTCTTTAATGGTGGAATTCACCCAATCCTATATTGCCTTCGAAAGAAACTTCCCCTTTTGCATCTACTTGACTAGTTTCTAGCTATCTATAGAATTAGGATTGAAATATTGAGGAGTCTGAACAATTGGTAGAGCCTCAAGATTCATCAATGAGTCTATATAAGTGGTCATGGTTATCACTAAGGCTTTGAGTACTTTCTTCTCCCTACTATCCTTTTCTAACTATGTTAACATATGATCAGTAGAAAACTTGAAGAAATGATTGCATGTGCTCCTGTTGATGCTTCCTAGTTCAAATAAAGTAACTTTGAAGCCTTCACTGTCAATTTCTCAAGATTTAGTTTTCTACTTATACATTGCCACTTTAGCTATTATTTTTCTAGTTATTGGATATTTAGTTATATGGGCATTAGTTTTTAGCTTTTTAACCTTCAAACCACAAGCAACATACTTGGTTACAATATCTTTCATAGGTGTAGATATTAGCTACAAATTCCTTTTCTTACTGACTCAGTTAGATAACTAGGATGGAATAATGGGATTAGTAGATATTTCCTAAGTATCCCTGGTAGGGGTCATTAACTTAGGTTGATCCACTTTAGGAGCTTCAATGAATTGCACATCATCATCAAGATTGTCTAAGAAGCTAAGACCATCACCTGAATCATGTCCTTGGGTCAGCATCTTTTCCTTTTGAACTTCTTGTTGCATGAGAGCTTTAGACTTGGTTTTAGATCTAGTTTGAGGAGCTATGTTCTATATATGAGTTGGCATCCTTTTCTTCCTATAGGGAGTTGACACACCACCTGTAATAGGAGATGAAACTTGGATGTCAAAGGTCAATGGTTTAGAAAAATAAACCATCTTTCGTGATGATTTGTTGACTACTTTCATCCTCTACCTCCTTAGCCAATTATCTATACGAATGAGGATAGATATAGTTCTTAGATTTATGTCATCTTCTTCTTCCTAATTCCAACCTACTTCCAGATATTTTGACTTAGTGGCCTCCTCCCATCCTAGTTCAACAATGTGTGAACCATCTTAATTATTCCTTCTACTTAAAATTTTAGTTTGAGGGAATTAATCTATTGCCTTGTTTATCTTGAATGATCTCTTTTCAATATTTCTTCTTCATCTTTACAGTCCTACCATAAGTCTTATAAATGTGGAGTTGTGGATGATTGGCCCTTAAGACCAAGAACCTAAGTTGTGAATCTTTTACTATCAAAATCCCTTCTTCCTTGATAAGACCCAAAACCAAAACCAAGAAGATTACTTCTTATGACAGAGGCATTGATCATGTTGTCACAAGCCAAAGAACCGAGTTTGATAGGGAACACTAACTCCCAATTCTCTTGAGGTAATTTGTCTTTAATAACCAAAAATAATTTCCTACATACATCAACTAGAACAAAATAATTCAATGCATATCATGGTAGCTTCACTGGTTCATCCTCGAAGCCACCTACTTTCAAATAGGTGAATTTGGGAAATTGTATGAAATAGCTTCCATAATGCTAAATCAAATTTTGGGCTTCTGAGGACAATTTGGGCATGGGTTCCTTTTTCAAAGCTAGATGCATAGTTTCTATCAATAAATCATGTAATTTTCAAAAAAAATTCAATACTTTATCTTTTTGAAGTAGGGTATAATATTGATAAACTGTTATCTCCTCACTCTAGATTTCATGAGGGGGGAAGTAAGATTACTAAGAGAAGCAATAAAGAATGTCAGATAAGAGGCTATATAGAAACTTTCTTTAGATTCCTTGGCATGTTTAATTGTATTCTTAATGAGCTAGCAATTATTTCAACCCAAACCATCCATTGTTCCCACTTTTAAAATAATTTCTACATAACAAAACATCTAGTCTTTGAAAAGGAAGACATCGAATGAACCCTTAACTCAGTGTAGTAGTATTACAAGGTCATGAATATGGGACTTCAGATGGTCCTTGGTAACTATCTTGGGTAGCCTTGAAGCTCTGCCATAATTAGGTTTAGTCCACTTCCTAGCTAGGATGTTACAGTTTTTCTTGGGGTGTCTCAGTACTCAACTAGGGATTGGATAAGAGAAAATGCAGCAAATCTACATTCTAGTAGACATAAAAATGAGGCAATGGTTTCTCTAGAGATTGACAGCATAGGCTCCCCATCATTTTTTAGGACATTCTTACTCCTCACATCATAAAGATCAATGCAGAGTTGAATAAACTCAGGACTTAACAGGGTAGTGAGGAAAGTTGTGGCTTCAACCAGACTACTAGTCAAAATCTCCATACAACCATTTAATTCATTGACCCACTCAAGGAAATTTGTTTGCAAATTTTCTTGCCTAACACCTTCTAGATTGGTATCAATTATAATAGGCCTCTTGCATTCCAAACTCAAAACATTCCCAAAGAAATGTAACACAGATTTCATCTTAAACAAAGAAAGAAAGACTCAAACTAATTCTATATTGGAATGTACATAGATTGTAGAACAAAAAGAAGTTTTTATGTGTTCTCACTTGTGACCTACCAAGAAAATGATTTCCCTTCCCTTGTTCCTTAATATCTTCTCCTTTAAACTCTTTTTGTCTTTCGTGTAATAAACAAAAGGGAAACCTATGCTCTTTTTAAAGGGAAAGAGAATATATATGCAAAAGTATAACCTAATAATGAGGCATTCATGAGAAATGAACTATGGCTAGGTTCACACATTAAAACCCTTCTGATATAACCTTTTTATTAAATAACTTCCCTTTGTGGTTGTCCTAACAATGATTAGCCTCATCTGACACCCAATCTTCTCTTTGGGCAAAAGATCTCCCATCTTTGATCATGATGATGATTTTTTTATGCTTGTAATTAAGGCACCTTCTTTAATTATTATCTCCTAATGTGGTAATTAATTCCTTGTGAAATGGAGGCCCTTTTTGCAAAATACAATCCACTTCTGTCAAAAAGTCTTAATTGTAGAATGGCTTTGAACTACTTTGAACCAAGGTTTAAAGGGGTTTGAAGTAGTTCACAAGAACACTCTGTTGTCTTGGCATGCATTACCTACAAGAAAAATGGTCAATATAAAATCCCTTTGGTTGAACTACTTTGAACTGATGTTTAAAGGGGTTAAAAGAGGTTCAAGAAAAAAAATATGATGAGAAGCTTTGGGGGAAATTTGTACAATACTTTTGATGATTGGGGGAACACGGAATGACAAAAGGATGTTTCAACAACTAGATGGGAAAAGTTTAGGAAAAAATTTAAATATGGCAACTCACAACAATACTAACACTTGAAAATAATAAATGTATGAAAAGGCACTATTATCTTCAAAAATGACAAGGAATAAAATACATAGATATTAGTGTGCACCATTAGATATCATGTTCTACATCTAAATTAAAAGGAAACTAATTAAAGACATACATACAATAATTGAATCAAGAAACTCACAATCCACCTTAAATACTAAAAAAAATGGAGAAGTAAATGAAAACTATAAATAGAATATGAAGGAACAACTATTACAAAATAACAAATCATTTACAATCGATATACATGTTTCTCTATGTAGTATGCCAATATGAGCAAAAAGAAAGAAATAAGGAAAGCAATATTTGTTGGAACTGCAATAGGAAAGGTAAACTTCTAGGGGGGGTGAATCAATAGTTTAAAATTTGACCCATAAAACATTCATTCAATAAGTAAAGTAAAATACCATACAAAGCATGTACATCTAAATCATGCAAACAAGTAAACATTCACACATATATAACATTAGATATGATTACCTAGAAACCCTCCAATGAAAAGGTAAAACTTGGATGGGGATGAAACCCAAAAATCTTCACTACTATAGTAATAAATTGTATCTAATAAAGGTTACAATGTTCAATCATCAGACACGATCTACCCTATGAAAGGTCTACCCTATTAAAGGCTTACAAAGATTGTTAGGTCTTACCCTGCTAAAGGATTTCAACACACTTTTAGAAGTGTGCCTTGTTAAAGGAATTTAACTCATAATTTAGTAAGCACCTTGTTAAAGGATTTCAATATATCCTATTAGGACTACTATGTTAGGAGATTTAACTAATTCACCTACTAGAATGACTCAACGTTGATCATGTGGTTAGAACTTGGTTGCTTGATGAAATATCACCACTAAACTGATGTATTCTTGATCTTTCTTGATTAGATGTCTCTCTATTGTATATTATTCCCTTCCGCTATTCTCTTCTAAATGATTCTACAATGCAATTTCTCTTCACAATTCCTTAACCATCATGAATGCTCTATTCATGCATCTAGGATTTTTTCTTCACTTCTTCCATGCACATTTGAATTTTAGGGTTTTACCTTCTTAAGAAGATCTTAGTGACTTAGGGTTAGGTATGAATCAATGACTATGATTCATCCTTTTTTTTTCTTAGACATTCCCTTTTTTCTGATTAGATGCATGCAATTCATAGGGATTCCAAATCAAGATTTGTCCTTATCTCCAAGATATTATAATTCAATCTATAAGTCAACTAAAAAATGGTTTACATAGTTATTTGTTCCATTTCAAACAACCATGACAAAGCTATTTTACTCAACATCTAAAGTCTTTGATGCTCAACATATACTAGTTTCAATACTATGAATCGGCATCTAAACAACTTAGCATGCACTATTTACTCAACTCCTATATCACTTGACATACATGTTGAGCTATCATTATGCATGATGCTTAATGGTAGGAATCCTTTCAAACTCCTCTCTTGAAAAGTCAATCTTGGGGATCAACTCCAAGGTTCTAGGTAATCTTGTGACCTACTAGAATCTAATCAGTTGAAGATAAATGTGAGTGTTCATGAAGAGGCCTTTGCTAGTTCTAATAACTTTAGATAAGATGTAGAATCTATTTGCTACTTCAAAAGAATATAACACACAAAAGAACTATATTTTTGTATTTTTTGATTTTATGATGGATGTGATCTAACAATGCAACTAATATGAATTCTGAATTTTATAATGGGTTAGTAAAGCACATAAAAAAGATAAGGTAACAAGAAAATTAAGCAAATAACATGGAAATAAAATCTTAATAGACACAATTTACAAAAATAATGCATATGTGAGTTAAGCCTTCGAAGAAATTAGTGGCTAACCAATGAAAATAAGAACAACACTTCCTTAATTCCACTGATGCAATCATCGATGGGAATTTAGTAATTGTAATATTTTTCACTTTTCATCAAATCATAAGGCCAGAAAAAGTGCACTCATGTGAGACGAAAAGCTATGTAGGAATAATATGATGATCTCTTCTCGGACTAAGTACATTAGTGAAATTCATAAAACCATAGAAAACACCAGAATTAAAAGATCTCACAATGAGAAATAATGCAATAAACATTTGGCTCAATTACATCCCATGAACACACATTGAAAAAATATAACACACTTAGGCAAGAATCACAACACTCCAAATGTGAGCACCAAAACCATATATTATTGCAAAATAATGGTAGCCTTGATTACATATTATAATCTCATATTTATAAGAAATCATCTACTCAATTTGTGTTGAGAGTGAGAGAGATCTTTATATAATTATATGCTTTTAAATTAATAAAACAAATCTAATTATGTATAAACTTACTCTCTAACTGGTGCTTAATAGGACTAAATCCATTTTGTATCATTAACTGGATGTATGATCCTTTACATTTCTTAAAACAAAGAATACATGAGAAAATAAGAAAGAGAGATCCATCAGTCAATGTAGGAGTATCTAGAAGTTCGAAAAATAGAAGCTCCATCTTCGTTAGGTGTCTGTCAGAGTTAAACATCTATCATAATGCATTTCCAATGCATGAAAAGCTCTAATTTTAGAACTAGCAGTTAAATCTTAGTGCACCTCTACATTCTTAAAAATCTTCCAAAACACCATTGAAAAAGTGCACCTGCACACCTAGCGCACCAACCCACCTTGGAGAAATTTGTGCAAGGTGCTTAATTCACCAAAAAATCAAAGTTCTCAATTTTGAAAATGTTTTTTGAGTTTTTCTCAAATGGGGTTCTACATCATCTTTGTGTACTTACTTTGACGCTTTTCATGATTTATACCCTCTTTATAGCCAAAAAAATTTTATACATTTAAACTCCTACTTATTCTATTGAAAATCCCAAGGCATCCATGTTGAATCTTGTTATTAATATTTGCATAAGATAAGGAACCTATTCTGGTTCATGTGTTCAACGTATGTATCTTTCATCTTTTTCTTTTGTCCAACTACCCTATCCTTCCTTGTGAGAAACTAGGTGATCTAGATTATCGAAAATGATCAAATATTTGAAAACTTGTCACAAGATTTTCTAGGCATTTTTAACTAGCTTTTTTTCAGAGGTCTTATGCTCAAAATTTCAAGTTGCAACTTTCATCAATCCCAAAAACTAGGAAACCCAAGGCCTACTATTTTAGGGAATGAAATTATATTTTTAGTTCTTATTTCCAATGATGTAAACAATTTTGAATCCCGAGCTCTAGGTCAAAAGTTATGACTCTGACAAGTTAAGGATGCCTTTTTTTACTTGCACAAAGAAGCAAACATTAGTTTAGAGAGTTGATAATACTTAATTAAGACAAACCATAATGATGAAAAAACATAAAACCTAGAGGCCTCAATTGCCAAAAACCATCAAAAGCCTTAGTTTAACCATAATATGTAAAAAAGGACACACCTTTCACACCTCAAAGGTGTGCTAGGTGTGCCTTCTTTTCTTGGAAAACCTTAATATATGGGAGTGCACACCAACACACCTCATAGGGTGCACTTGGTTCACACCCTTATGTTAATTAGCTACAAAAAGGGTCTCTCAAAGGTATAAAGGTGTGCTGCTATGCACCTCAATAGGTCCACATCTATTCACCTTTTTGATGATTAACATATTTTTTGTTAGTGTATATAGGTGAAGCAAAGGAGGGGAGGTGCATTAGCATACTTATTGCTACTCTACCAAAAAATAAAAGTAGGGGGTCCCCATTTCTAAGTGAAATGGGATGTGCATTGTAAAATCAAAGAAAATAGCCCCAACAAATAAAAGAAATAATAAAGGTATTTCTTCATCAACAAATATTAGTTAGATATGTGTCAAACACGAACTAAATCCCAAATACTCTAAGCATATTTTGAGTCACTTTACTATCAAAACTTCAGAATCTAAAATCTCCAAGTTTAATTTGTGTTTAGTGTATCCATTTCCTTCAACATCTCTGAATGTAGTCTATCAAACAAATTTAACAATTTGGAAACCATTTATTACCCCATCTGATGCATTCAGTGAGAATCTTCATGAAATTTTTTTATCTATAATTTGTTTGACCAGATGGGAGAATCAATTCTAAGGGCTCTTGGTAGGTTATCACTTTTTCATTTGAAGTCCTAGGTAATCTTTTGAATACTTGCTTCATGTAGCTCACAATGTCACCATTTTACTTCTTTGATGAAGCTATTATTTTAATACTGGATAGCTTATTTGGAGTGCATATCTGTATAGTCATATTACCATTCTTAGACTTTGTAGAACCTTTCTTTCTTAACACTCTTTTATTTTTAATTTTCTTTTTGTACCCTAACCATGCTTAGACTGTATCGCCAAAACATTATTGTTGTTTCTCAAATTCAATCTTTAGTGAATATCCTTGTGCTCCTCTTTTAAGAACTTTTAGAAACTCTCATGCCAAACAACAATCTTAGAAATTCCTTCAAGAAGATCCTTCCATTTGAACCAGTAGGTTTTGGACTATCCCTTCCTACCATCAACCTTGGTTTAAAACCAAGTAAGATAATCAATTTTTAAATTTGCAAAGCATTGAGAACTATTCAATCTATAATTCTAAATTCAAGACTAAAAGTCCCCTATTACTGCAAGTAACATCCATTCCTCAGTTGGTATAAGAGATAAAATCATCAAAATGTTTTGACAAAGAAATACCTCTTCCCAAAAGTTGAAACCAAAAAGTGTTTTAATGAGATATGTCAAGATAAAATGTTGAGTGCACCTAACCCTTGAACTGACACTACTTTGAAAGAAAAAGAAATGGAAACAAATGAAACCATAATAAAAAAGACTTGACTCAAAAAAAATAGACACCTAATTGGAAAGACAAAAAATACTAAGAACAAAAACAAAAACAAAAACTTATGCACAGAAAACATTTAATAATAAAAATGTGGGGCAATTGTTAGTAGATTTCTCATTATGTGCAACAATAATGAACCACCTCATATTGTTCTTAAAAATGTTGACCTATCTTTGCACTCAAAAGAATAAAATTTGGGCAATCTTGGTTCAAATTCCAAGCACAAATCACACAAAATCAAAAGTTGTGGTAACTCTTTATATAGCCATGATTATTCCACAAACAAGTTCTCTTACCTTTAGCATCATATTTCAACTAAAAAATAACCAAACTAAGAGGTATAATGGAAATATATCACCTAATCTAGTGAGTCTCCCACCATAGGGGTACACTCCATATTGTAATTTCTCCTTCTAATGGTCTTATCTCATGGTACACAACTTCACATACACACAGAAACACTTTAGGTTCCTTCTAACTAGAAAAATCAATCATCAGCTCTCCTTTCAAATTACAAGATTCATCAATATCATCAATCAAGATTTTTTTTGCCTCATATCTCAAAGAAGCATGTTCAAAAACATACTTTCCCTCCATTGCAATCTCCCAAGCTAACAAGAAATTAGGACAATTTTCTTCTGAATGGAACCCAAATGGATGGATTCTACATGACTCATTTATTGCATGGTTTGATGTGTGTGTAGAATACCCACAAATAGACATTTCTTTAGTCAAACTTGAGACCAAATTGAGAACTCTATCCATCTCTTCTAATGAAAAATATTTTTTAGAGGAAGGTATCTTATCATTATCCAATGGATAATCAATATCATAATAGGAAGAATTGTTATCTTCATCTTGATGACTTTTTGACTCAAAAATATCACCAACCTTAGAATCTTCTACATTTCCATCACTTTTTGCTACTTCATGGAGTTTTGGAGCTTTGAATTTTTTTACGTTGTCAAAATTTATTGGCATATCAACACTCACTGAGACATTAACACTTGGAAGAATTTCTTCATTGAATGTGAACATAAACTCCTCTTGATCATCTTCATCATTTTGTCCTCCTATATATTTATCAAATGATTCAAACACCAATGTACTAAATTGCAAAGGTTGTTCCTCCATGATTTGGGGAGTCAAATCTAAAACATAATTATATCCATATAAATTTTCACTTGGATCCACACCTATAATACCATTATTATCATTGTTGATGTTACTGTAAAGGCCAAAATTTGAGCTTTGATTTTGAGAATAATTGTTTTGAGAAACAAGTTGTCTTGGATGATCATCTTGATTTCTTGAGGAATTTAACTTTATTTTGATGAGTTCATTAGATAAAAGAGACATTTTCTCCTTCATGGCCTTAAACTTTCTAGCCATATTGTTTTCTACTTTAGCGGATGTAGTTGCCTTCTTCTAAAAGAAAGTAGTCTTTTGAGACTCATACCCTGAATATGTAATTGTTGGCATTAGAGTAGTTATAACCTGATTTATGAATGTAATAGCCTCTTTGAAGAACTTTTCAATGCTATCAATGTCTCTGGGTGGGAGCCTTCTTATAAAAATAGAAGTTAATGAATCCATTATTCCAAAATAGACCTAAATGGTAGCCTGTTATGGTACAGTGTATGGGAACTCCATTCTTTGATACATCTTATAGAAGCCATGATTAAACTGTGAAATAGTCTTGTGGGGATCACTCTTAATTGAGAAGAACTGCTGACGTAAGAGAGCTAGATCAATATAGATCTTCAATTGTTCTAGAAGCTTGCTCTCAAAAGAGTTCCAATCCCTTATTGATACTAGTGGCATATTGAGGTACCACTTGAATTCCATCACCCTAAAGTGTAAGGAAAAAGGAGGCATAACACATCAATATGCAGAATTTGGTTTTGATCATAGATCTCCTTAAAAAAATTGATATGATCTTTTTCTATTCATGATTCTCCATAGATGAACCATGGGCATAAGTTTTCAAGATTTTTGGGCAAGTCATGAAATGGACCAGTTAGATTCAATGGTGAACTTTGAGCATTGAAAAAAGACATGGTGCATAATGATGGGAATGTGTGAAGTAGAATGTACAGTAGATGATGATTATGGAATATATAATATGAATGGGTGGAGTTCTTGGTATCCCTTTATCACTGTGATGCTTGTGAAAGTGACTAAGTTCTAGGAAAAAAAAATTATTCTAGAAAAGTGCACCTCTGAAGAGGCACACTTTCAAAAAACAGTGCACCTACTGAAAATTCATAGACTTGGTTTTTTTTCTTTTTTTTAGCCTTTGAAAATTGTAGAATTTTCAAACAACAAATTAGGTTTTTGAGTTAAATACTTTTCATGCCCTCCTTCTACTACCACTTCTGTTAAGCTATCATTTTGCATGATGCTTAATGGAAAGAATCCTTTCGAACTCTCTCTTGAAAGTCAATCTTCGGAATCAACTCCCAGTTTTTGGGCAATCTTGTGACCTACTAGAATCTGCTTAGTTGAAGATAAATGTGAGTGTTCATGAGGAGGTCTTTGCTAGTTTTGATAACTTTGAATAAGATGCAGAATCTATTTGCTACTCCAAAAGAATAAAACACACAAAAGAACTATATTTATGTATTTTTTGATTTTATGATGGATGCAATCTAGCAATGCAACTAATATGAATTCCTAATTTAACAAAGGGGTTAGTAAAGCACAGAATGAAGATAAGGTAATGAGAAAATTAAGAAAATAATGTGGAAATAAAATCCTAATGAACATAAGCTATAGAAACAATGCATCTAGGAGTTAGGCCTTTGAAAAAATTAATGGGCAACCAATGAAAATAGGAGTAACACTTCCTTAATTCTACTGATGTAATCATCGATGGGAATTTATTAACCATAAGATGTTTCACTTTTCATCAAATCACAAGGCCATAGAAAGTGTTCTCATGTGAGATTAAAAGCTATATAGGAACAATATGATGATCTCTTCTTGAACTAAGTACATCAATAGAATTCCTAAAATGGTAGAAAACACTAGAATTAAAAGATCACATAACCAGAAATAACACAATAAAGTGTTGGCTCAATTGCATCCCATGAACATACATTCAAAAATTATAACACACTTAGGCAAGAACCACTACACTCCAAATGTGAGCATGAAACATACATATTATTGCAAAATAATGGTGGCCTTGATTACGTATTACAATCCTGTATTTATAAAAAATCATCTCCTCAATATGTGTTGAGAGTGAGAGATATATTTATGCAACTATATAATTCTAAATTAATAAAACAAATCTAATTATGTATAAACTGACTCTCTAACTGGTGCTTAATAGGACTTCATCCATTTTATATGATTAATTGGATGCCTAAGCCTTTACATGTCTTAAAAAAAAGAATACATGAGAAAATAAGAAAGAGAGAGCCATCAGTCAATGTAGGAGTATCTGGAAGTGCCAAAAATAGAAGCTCCATATTTACTAGGTGTCTTTTAGAGTTAAACTGCTGTCACAATATGTTTTTGATGCTTGGAAAGCTCTAATTTTAGAACTAGTAGTTAATTGTCAACATACCTCTGAATTCCTAAAAATCCTCCAGAACACCATTGAAAAAGTGCATCTATGAACCTACCTCACCTCGAGGAAATTTGTGCAAAGTGCTTAATTTACCAAAAAATCAATGTTCTTAGTTTTAAAAATGATTTCTAACTTTTTCTCAAATGGGGTTTTAGATGACTTTTGTGTACTTAATTTGATCCTTTTGATGTTTATACCCTCTTTATAGCCAAAAATATTTCGTAGATTTGAACTCCTTCAGCTTCTTCTCTCTGAAATCCCATGTCACCCATGTTGAATCTTGTCATTAATAATTTGTTAAGATGAGTCACTTGTTCTAGTTCATGTGTCCAACCTCCGTATCTTTGATCTTTTTCTTCTATCCAACTACCCTATCCTTCTTGGTGAGAGATTAGGTGATCCAAATTATCCATAATGATCAAATGTTTGAAACTTTTTCACAAGATTCTCTAAGCATCTTTAACTAGCTTTTTCAGAGATCTTCTGCACAAAATTTCAAGTTGAAACTTTCATCGGCCCCTAAAACTGGGCAATCAAAGGCTTCCTATTTTAGGGATTGAAATTAGAACTTTACTTCTTCTTTCCAATGATGTAAAAAAAATTGAATTCTGAGCTCTTGGTCAAAAGTTATGACTTTGACAAGATAAGGATGCTATTTTTTTACTTGCACAAAGAACCAAACATTAGTCTAGAGAGTTGAAAATACTAAATTAAGAAAAATCCTAATGATGACAAAAAATGCATCCCAGAGGTCTCTAGTGCTAAAAACTATAAAAATCCTCAATTTAACCCTAACATGCAAAAAAGGATGCACATGGCACACCTTGGAGGTGCGCTAGGTGCACCTTTTTTGTTAGGAAAACTTAATATATTAGAGTGCACACTAGCGCATCTCATGGGGTACACTTGGTTCACACCCTTATGGTAGATAGGTGTAAAAGAGGTCTATTGAAGGTATAAAGGTGAGTAGTTGTGCACCTAATAGTTTCACAGTTGTGCACCTTTTTGGTTATTAACATTGTTTTTGTTAGTGTGTGTAGGTGAAGAAAAGGAGGGGAGATGCATTAGAGCACCCATTACTACTACACAGGTGTGGGAAGTGATTCTTGAGAGAAGAAATGAAGGTGAGAAAGACTAGAGGTGCCTAACTCTTGGAGGTGCACAGCTGCACTACTACGCTAGCACACCTAAGGAGGTGTGCTAGCTGTGCACTTTATTTGCACAAAATGAACTTCTTCCCCAAAATTCTAATCTTAAAACCTGGGTTTTCAGGTAGAGACCCAAATTTGACCAAAGACATTATGCAAAACCCTAAAAAAGACTCAAACCAAAGACTAGGGATTCAAAAAGTCAAAAAATAAAAAGTATAGATTCCCCATTTCTAAGAGAAATGGGGCATGCATTGTGAAACCATGACAAATAGCCCCACCAAAAGAAAGAAATAACAAAGGCATTTCTTCATCAATAATCATCTCTCAGATATGTGTTAAATGACAATTGAATCCTGAATACTCGAAGTGTATTTTGAGTTACTTTATGGTACAAACTTTAGAATCTCAAATCTCCCAGTTTAATTTGTGTTCATTGAATCAATTTTCTTCGACATCTCATAATGAAATCAATCAAAAATTTATGACAATTTAGAAACAATTTTTCACCCCATTTGATCCATTCATTGGGAATCTTCACAAAAGTTGTTTATCAATCATTCATCTGACCAAATGAGAGAATAAGTTTTGAGGGCTCTTGGCCAGTTATCACTTTTTCATTTGAAGTCCTGGGTAATCTTTTGAATATTTGCTTCATGCAGCTCACAAATTCACCATTTTGATTCTTCAATGAAGTAATTGTTTTGATACTAGATAGCTTATTTGGAATGCATATCTCTATAGTTAGATTATCATTCTCAAACTTTGTAGAATCTTTCATTCTTAACACCCTTTTCTTTTTTATTTTCTTTCTATATCCTAACCTTGCTTAGACTATGTGGCCAAGATATTGGTGTCATTTCTTAGATACTCTCATGCCAAACAATGATCTTTGCAATTCCTTCAAGAAGATCCTTCCATTTGGACCAGTAGGGCTTGGACTATCCCTTGTTGCCATTAACATTGGTCTAAAAACATGTAAGATAATCGATCTTTAAATTTACAAAATGTTGAGAATTAATTGATCTATAATTCTTAATTCAAAAATGAAAGTCCCTTATTACTGCAAGTAACATTCATTCCTTGGTATAAGAAACAAAATCATTATAATGTTTTGACAAAGAAATACCTCTTCCCAAAAGTTGAAACCAAAAAGTGGTTTAACGAGATATTTCAATATAAAATCTTGAGTGCACCTAACCCCTAGACTAATGCTACTTTGAAAGAAAAATAAATGAAAATAAATGAAACCATAAACAAAAAAAACTCAACTCTATGAAAACTAACACCTAACTAGAAAGATGAAAAAAAACCTATGAAAAAAAAAACCAAAAACTTATCTACAAAAACCTTGAATATTAAAAATGTGGTTAGTAAAGAACATAATGAAGATAACGTAATGAGAAAATTAAGCAAAAAATGTGGAAATAAACTCCTAACAGACATAAGCTATGGAAACAACATGTCTATGAGCTAAGCCTTCAAAGAAATTGGTGGGTAACCAATGAAAATAAGAGTAGCACTTCCTTAATTCCACTGATACAATTGTCAATGGGAATTCAGTAATCATAAGATGTTTCACTTTACATCAAATTGCAATGCCATGAAAAGTGTGCTCATGCGAGATGAAAAATTATGAAGGAATAATATGATCATCTCTTCTTGAACTAAGTATGTTAGCAAAATTTGTAAAACTGCAGCAAACACTAGAATTAAAAGATTACACAACTAGAAATAATGTAATAAAATTTTGGCTCAATTACATCCCATGAACATACATTCACAAAAATAACACACTTAGGTAAGAACCACTACACTCCAAATGCAAGCACCAAAACCATATATTATTGGAAAATAAAAGTGGCCTTGATTAAATATTACAATCTCATATTTATAAGAAATTATCTCCTCAATTTATCTTGAGAGTGGGAGATATCTTTATGCAATTATATTCTTCTAAATTAATAAAACAAATATAATTATGTACAAATTGACTCTCTAACTAGTGCTTAATAGGACTGTATCCATTCTATATGATTAATTGGATGCATGAGCCTTTACATGTCTTAAAATAAAGAATACATGAGAAAATAAGAAAGAGAGAGCCATCAGTCAATGTAGGAGTATCTAGAAGTGCCAAAAATAGAAGCTCCATTTTCACTATGTGTTTGTCAGAGTTAAACTACTATCAGAATGCATTTTTTATTCATGGAAAGCTCTAATTTTAGAACTAACAGTTAACTATTAGCGCACCTCTAAATTCTTCAAAATATTCTAGAACACTACTAAAAAATCACACCTATGCACCTAGTGCACTAGTGCACCTGGAGCACCAGCGCACCTTGGAGAAATTTCTACAAGGTGCTTAATTCACCAAAAAATCAAAGTTCTTAGTTTTGAAAATAGTTTCTAACTTTTTCTCTAATGGGCTTTTTTATCACTTTTGTATACTTACTTTGATGCTTTTGATAATTTATACCCTCTTTATAGCCAGAGAACTTTCATATATTTGAACTCCTACTTCTTGTATCTAAAATCCCAAGTCACCAATGTTGAATCTTGTCATTAATAATTGCATAAGATGAGGAACCTACTATGGTTTAGGTGTCCAACCTCTGTATCTTTGATCTTTTTCTTCTATCCAACTACCCTATCCTTCTTGGTGAAAGACCTCATGATCCAGATTATCCAAAATGTTCAAATGTTTGAAACTTTTTCATAAGATTTTCTACGCATTTTTAATTGGTTTTTTCTGAGGCCTTCTCCTCAAAATTTCAATTTGAAACTTTCATCAGCCCCTAAAATGAGGTAGATAAAGGCTCACTATTTTAGGGAGTAAAATTAGATTTTTAGATCTTCTTTCCAACAATGTAAATTATTTTGAATTCTAAGCTCTAGGTCAAAAGTTATGACCCTGACAAGATAAGGATGCATTTTTTTACCTACACAAAGAAGCAAACAATAGTCTAGAGAGTTGAAAATACTTAATTAAGATAAACCCTAATGATGAAAAAAAATAAAACCTAGAGGCCTCAAGTGTTAAAAAACGTCAAAAGCCTCAATTTAACCCTGATATGCAAAAAAGGATGCACCTAGTGCACCTTTTTTTGGGAAAACTTTAATAAATGAGAGTGTACACTAGAGCATCTCATGAGGTGTTCTTGGTGCACACCCTTAGGGTACTTTAGGTGCAAAAAGGGTCTCTCAAAGGTATAATGATGAATAACTATGCACCTAAATAGGTTTGCAGCTGTACACCTTTTTGGTGATTAACATGGTTTTTTTTAGTGTGTGTAGGTGAAGCAAAGGAGGGGAGGTGCATTAGCACACCTATTGCTACTAAGAAAGTGCAAGAAGCAATTCTCAAGAGAAGAAATGAAGGTGAGAAAGAGTGGATGTGTACAAGTCTTGGAAGTGGACAGCTATTCTACTGTGCATTTCCAAGATAAAGTGTTTTTCTTTGATGTTTAGTGCACTAGCACACCAAGGGAGGTGTGCTAGGTGTGTACATTGTTTGCACAAATGAACTTCTCCTCCAAAATTCTAATCCTATAACCTAGGCTTTTAGGTAGATACCCATAATTGACGAAAGACATTATGTAGAACCCTAAAAAATACTTAGACCCTAGACTAGCAATTTGCAAATCCAAAAAATAACTATATGGGTTTCCCATTTCTAAGTGAAATGGGGTGTGCATTGTGAAACCACAATAAATATCCCCAACAAAAGAAATAAATAAAAAAGGCATTTCTTCATCACCAAACATTCCTCAGATATGTGTCAAACGCCGATTGAATCAAACATTATCTCCTTCATCACCTTAAACTCTCTACCAATATTGTTTTCTACTTTAGTGGATGCAATTGCCTTCTTCTAAAGGAAGTAGTCTTTTGAGACTCATATCCTGAATATGTAATTGTTGGCATTGGAGCAGCTATAACCTGCTTTGTGAATGTAATAGTCTCTTTGAAGACTTTTTCAATGGCATCAATGTCTTTGGTGGGAGCCTTTATAAAAAAATAGAGATTAATGAATCCATTGTTCCAAAATAGACCTAGATAGTAGCCTTTTGTGGTATAGTGTATGGAAACTCCATTCTTTTATACATCCTATAGAAGCAATGATTAAACTGTGAAATAGTCTCATGGGGATCCCTCTTAATTGAGATGAACTAATGATGTAGGATAGATGAATCTATATAGATCTTAATTATTGTAGAAAATTACTCTCAAAATATTTCCAATCCCTTATTTATGCTGATGGTATATTGAGGTACCACTTGAATGCCATTTCCCCCAAAATGTAAGGAAAAATGTGGCATACCACATCTATCTGTTGAATCTAGTTTCGATTACAAATCTCGATGAAAATTTTAATATGATCTTCTATTGTTTATGATTCTCCATATATGAACCATGGACATAACTTTTGAGATTTTTGGGCAAGTCATGTAATGGACCAGTTTGATTGAATGGTGAACTTTGGGCATTTACAAAAGACATGGTGCATAATGATGGTAATGTGTGAAGTAGAATGTAGAGCAGATGATTATTATGAAATATGTAATGTGAATGGGTGGATTTCTTGGTATCCCTTTATCAGTGTGATGCTTTTGAAAGTGATTAAGGTCTAGGAAATTGTGTTTATTCTAGAAAAGTGCACCTCTAAAGAACCACACTTTCTCAAAACAACACACCTACGCACCTAGTGCACCTATGCACCTACTGAAAATTCATAGACCTAGTTTTTAGTTTTATTTTTTGAACCTTTCAAAATTGTATAATTTTCAAACAAAAACTTAGGTCTTCTAAGCTGAATGGTTTTCAGGCCCTCCTTCTAGCACCACTTCTATTGAGATATCATTTTGCACAATGCTTAATGGTAGGAATCCTTTTGAACTCATCTCTTGAAAAGTCAATATTGGGAATCAACTCCAAGGTTCTGGGGAATCTAGTGACCTACTAGAATCCACTCAGTTGAAAATTAATGTGAGTGTTCATGAGGAGGCATTTTCTAGTTTTGATAACTTCAGATAAGATGTGGAATATGTTTGTTGCTTCAAAAGGATAAAACACACAAAAGAACTATATTTTTGTATTTTCTAGTTTTATGATGAATGCAATATAACAATGCAACAAATATGAATTCCTAATTTAACAAGGGGTTAGTAAAACACATAAAAAAGATAAGGTAACAAGAAAATTAAGCAAATAATGTGGAAATAAAATCCTAATGGACATAAGCTACAAAAACAATGCATCTACAAGTTAATCCTTCGAAGAAATTAGTCGGTGCCTAATGAAAATAGGAGCATTGCTTCCTTAATTCCACTAATGTAATTGTTTATGGGAATTTAGTAACCATAAGATGTTTCACTTTTCATCAAATCACAATGCCATGGAAAGTGCACTCATGCAAGATGAAAAACTATGCAAGAACAATATGACAATCTCTTCTCAAACTAAGTACATCAATAGAATTCATAAAACCCTAAAAAAACATAATTGAAAGATTGCACAACTAGAAATAATGCAATAAAATTTTAGCTCAATTACATCCCATGAACATGCATTCATAAAATATAACACACTTAGGGAAGAATTGTTATACTCCAAATGTGAGCACCAAAAGAATATATTATTGCAAAATAATGATGACC
Organism: Cupressus sempervirens; assembly: GCA_028749045.1. NCBI lineage: Eukaryota > Viridiplantae > Streptophyta > Pinopsida > Cupressales > Cupressaceae > Cupressus > Cupressus sempervirens. Next base: position 226,041,894 of record CM053791.1, read on the forward strand.
CAAATTACATATTACAATCCCATATTTATAAGTCATCTCCTCAATTTTTGTTGAGAGCAGGAGATATCTTTATGTAGTTCTATGCTTCTAAATTAATAATACAAATTTAATTATCTACAAACTGACTCTCTAACTGGTGCCTAATAGGATACCATCTATTTTATATCATTAATTGGATACCTGAGACTTCACATGTCTTAAAACAAATAATACATGAGAAAATAAGAAAGAGAGAGCCATTAGTTAATGTAGGAGTATCTAATAGTGCCAAAAATAGAAGCCCCATCTTCACTAGGCATCTGTCGAAGTCAAACTTCTGTCAGAATGCATTTCTAATGCATGTAAAGCTCTAATTTTAGAACTTGCAGTTAACTATTAGTGCACTTCTAAATTCTTCAAAATCTTCCAGAACACCATGGAAAGAATTCCCCTATGTACCTAGCACACCAATGCACTTGTGCACCTAGCACACCTAGTGCGCTAGCACACTTGTGCACCAAGTACACCTAGCGTTCTAGCGCACCTCAAAGAAATTTGTGCAAGGTGTTGAATTCACCAAAAGCTCAAATTTCTTGATTTTGAAAATGGTTTCTAGGTTTTTCTCAAATGGGTTTTTAGATCACTTGTGTGTACTTATCTTGATCATTTTGATGATTTATATGCTCTTTATAACCAAAAAAGTTTCATACATTTGAACTCCTCCTACTTCTTCTATCCAAAATCCCAAGGCACTCATGTTGAATCTTGTCATTAATAATTGTGTAAGCTAAGGAAACTATTCTAGTTTATGTGTCCAACTTTTTTATCTTTGATCTTTTCTCTATCCAACTACTATATCCTTCCTAGTGAGACACTAGATGATCCATATTATTCAAAATGATCAAACGTTTGAAACTTTTTCACAAGATTTTCTCGACATTTTTAACTGGCTTTTTTGGAGATCTTTTGCTCAAATTTTTAAGTTGAAACTTTCATTGGTTCCTAAAATTGGTCAGCCAAAGGCCCACTATTTTAGGGACTAAAATTAGATTTTTAGTTCTTCTTTCCAATGATATAAACATTTTTGAATTCTGAGCACTAGGTCAAAAGTTATGATAGTGACAAGTTAAGGATGCCTCCTTTTTTACCTGCACAAAGAAGGAAACATTAGTCTAGAGAGTTGAAAATAATTAATTAAGACAAACCCTAATGATGACCAAAAATACAACCCAAAGGTCTCAAGTGTTAAAAACATCAAAAGCCTCAATTTAACTCTAATGTGCAAAAAAGGATGCACATTGTGCACCTTGGAGGTGACCTAGGTGCTTTTTTATTGGAAAACCTTAATATATGAGAGTGCACACTAGCACACCTCATGGGGTGCACTTGGTGTGCACACTTATGATACTTAGGTGCAAAATGGCCCTCTCAAAGGTATAAAGGTGTGTAGTTGTGCACCTTGTTAGTGTTTAACATATTTTTTGTTAGTGTGTGTAGGTGAAGTGAAGGATGGGGGATCATTAGTGCACCTACTACTATTTCATAAGTGTGGGAAGTGATGATTGAGAGAAGAAATAAAGGTGAAAAAGGGTGGAGGTGCGTAGCTCTTGGAGGTGCACAATTGTGTTGTTGTGCACTTTCCAAGAGAAAGTTCTTATCTTTAATGTTTAGCAAACTAGTACACCTAGGGAGGTGCACTAAATGTGCCCTTTATTTTCACAAAATGAACTTCTCCTCCAAAGTTTTGATCCTAAAAATTGGGTTTTCAGGAAGGGACCTTGACTTGACCAAAGACATTATGAAAAACCCTAAAAAAGACTCAAACACTAGACTAGGGATTTATAAAGCCAAAAAATAAAAGTAGAGGGTCCCCATTTCTAAGTGAAATGGGGTGTGCATTGGTGAAACTACAAAAAATAGCCCCAATAAAATAAAGAAATAACAAAGGCATTTCTTCATCAACAGACATTCCTTAGATATATGTCAAACACCAACTAAATCTTGAATACTCCAAGTGTATTTTGTGTCACTTTACTATCAAAATCTCAAAATCTCAAATCTCCAAGTTTAGTGTGTCATTAGTGTATCTATTTCTTTTGACATCTCATAATGTAATCTATCAAAAAAAATTGACCATTTCGAAAAAAATCTTTTGCCCCATCTGATCCATTCGTTGGGAATCTCCATGAAAGGTGATTATCAATCATTTGTCTGACAAGATGAGAAAATTAGTTTTGAGGGCTCTTGGTGAGTTATCACTTTTTCATTTGAAGTCCTTGGTAATATTTTGAATACTTGCTTCATGTGCATCATAGTGTCACCATTTTGAGTCTTCGATGAAGCAATTATTTTGATGTGGGATAGCTTATTTAGAGTGGATATCCCTATAGTAAGATTACCATTCTCAAACTTTATATAATCTTTCATTCTTACCACCCTTTTATCTTTTATTTTCTTTCTATACCCTAACTATGCTTAGACTATGTGGCCCAAACATTGGTGTCATTTCTCAGATTCAACCTTTAGCGAATATCCCTTGCATTCCTATTTTAAGAACTTTTAGAAACTCTCATGTCAAACAATGATCTTAGCAATTCCTTTGACAATATCCTTCCATTTGAACCACTAGGGTTTGGACTATCCCTCGCTGCCATCGACCTTGGCTTGAAATCACCTAAGATCATAGATCTTTAAATTTGAAAAGTGTTGAGAACTTGTCAATCAGTAATACTAAATTCAAGATTGAAAGTCCCCAATTAATGCAAGTAACATCCATTCCTCAATTGGTATAAGAAAAAAAATCATTAAAATGTAAATTGACAAAGAAATGCCTCTTCCCAAAAGTTGAAACCAAAAAAGTGGTTTAAGAGATATGTCAAGATAAAATCTTGAGTGCACCTAGCCCCTATACTGATGCTATTTTAAAAGAAACTAAAACAAAACCCTAAACAAAAAGACTTGACTCAACAAGAACTAACACCTAATTAGAAAGAAAAAAAGAAACTAAGAAAAACAAAAACAAAAACTTATTTATAAAAAACCTTGAATAATAAGAATGTGGGGTGGTTGTGAGTAGATTTATCATTATGTGAAATAGCAATATTGTTCTAAAAAATGTTGACTTGTCTTTGTAATCAGAACAATAAAATTTTGGCAATCTTGGTTCAAATTCAGGGCACAAATCACACAAAATCAAAAGCTATGGCAAGTCGTTATAGCCATGATTATTCTACAAACATGTTCTTTTACCTTTAGCATCATATTAAAATTGAAAATCACCAAATTGAGGGGGATAATGAAAATATATCACCAGATCTAGTGAGTCTCCCACCATAGGGGTACACTTGCTCATTGTAATCTCTCCTTCTAGTGGTCTTATCTTTTGGTATAGAACTTTATGCACACATAGAAACACTTTAAGTTACTTTGGACTAGAAAAATCAATCATCAACTCTCCTTTTGAATTACAAAATTCATCAATATCATCAATTAAGATGTTTTCTATCTCATATCCCAAAGAAGCCTATTCAAAAACATACTTTCCCTCCATTGTAATTTCCCAAGCTAACAAGAAATTAGGACAACTTTCTTCTAAATGGAACCCAAATAGATGGATTCTACATGACTCATTTATTTCATGGTTATATATCTGTGTCGAATACCCACAAATAGACATTTCCTTAGTCAAACTTGAGACCAAATTGAGCACTCTATCCATGTCTTCTAATGAAAAATCTTGTTTAACAGAGCTATCTTATCATTATCCAATGGAGAATCAATATCACAGTAGGAAGAATTGGTATCATCATCTTGATGACTTTCTAATTCAAAAATCTCACCAACCTTGGGATCTTCAACATTTGCATCACTTTTTGTAACTTCATGGAGTTTTTGAACTTCAAAATTTTTGTTTCCTCAAAATTTCTTGGCATATCCACACTTAATGAAACATTAACACTTGGAAAAATTTCTTCATTGAATGAGAATACAAACTCCTCTTGATCATCTTCATCATTTTGTCCTCCTACAAATTTATCACATGATTCAAATACCATTGCACTAAACTGCAAAGGTTACTCCTCCATGATTTGGGGAGGCTAATTCAAAACATAATTGTACTCATATCCATTTTCACTTGGAGTCATACTTGTAATACCATTATTCACATTGTTGATGTTATTGTAAAGGCCAAAATTTCCACTCTGATTATGGGCAACTAGTTGTCTTGGATGATCACCTTGATTTCTTGAGGAATTCAAGTTTATTTTGATTAGTTCATTGGATAAAAGGGACATTGTCTCCTTCATAGCCTTAAACTCTTTAGCCATATTTTTTTCTTCTTCAGTGGATATAGTTTCGTTTTGCTGAAAGAAAGTAGTCTTTTTGGACTCATACCCTGAATATGTAATTGTTGGCAATGGAGAAGCTATAACCTACTTTGTGAATAAAATAGCCTCTTTGAAGACCTTTTCAAGGATATCAATGTCTTTTTGTGGTAACCTTCTTAGAAAAATAGATGTTAATGAATCCATTGTTCCTCCTAAATGGTAGCCTCCTATGGTACAGTGTATGGAAACTCCATTCTTTGATACATTCTATAGAAGTGATGATTAAACTATGAAATAGTCTTCTGGGGATCCATCTTAATTGAGATGAACTAATGATGTAATATAGTTGGATCAATATAGGTCTCGAATTATTCTAGAAAATTGATCTCAAAAAAGTTTCAATCTCTTATTGATGCTGGTGGCAGATTGAGGTGCCAATCGAATGCCATTTCCCCCAAAGTGTAAGGAAAAAGGTGGCATACCATGTCCATATGTTGAATCAAGCTTTGATTATAGATCTTCTTGAAAATTTTAATATGATCTTCTATTGTTCATGATTCTCCATAGATGAGTCGTGGGAAAAACTTTTTGGGATTTTTGGGCAAGTCATGCAATGGACCAATTAGATTCAAATGTGAACTTTGGGCATTAAAAAAAGACATGGTGCATAATTATGAGAATGTATGAAGTAGAATGTAGAACAAATGATGATTATGGAATCTATAATGTGAATGGGTGGAGTTCTTGTTGGCATTAAGTTATTATTGCCATTAGTGACAACACTTATCTATATCAGTATAGCTACTGAGCTTAGCACTTAATTTCCTACACTCATCGAGCATTCTAGTGTTAACCAAGCCTTGGAGTGTTTAGTAGTTTACACTGAGAAAAAGAATGGCTACCTAGTGAATACAAGCAATGTGAAGACCAATAGTGTCTACCAAGCTTCGCATTGTCTACCAAGCTTTGCAGTGTCTATGAAGCTTCATAGTGCCTATTGAGCAGTAAGTTTGTGTCATGGAAATTTAGTGTAAACTAAGCATTGGAAGAAGTAGTGTTTACCAAGTGAAGCAAGGTAAACTCAGTATGCAGTATCTATCGAGTGACACTACACCTACCGAGTCACCAGCGGTCATCGAGTTTAGAAATACATCGAGTGATTAGTATGGACCAAGCCTTCACTTCTACTGAATGCATGATGATGCCATGTAATGCAATGAATGCTGAGTATCAAAAGGTTACTAAGTGAGTTTAGTGAACTCGAGTTATTTACTATTGGGCTGACATTGTAATGTGTTGTTCACTTGTATTTTGGCCAACCTTGCAGTTTTGTAAATTGGAAAGGTATATATGTAAGGTGTATTGTAAGATATCATTATAATTGAAATAATAGAAGTAATGTGAAGTGATTTTTGAGAAGTGCATGCAAAGAATTATCAAAAATAGATTAAGGAATGCAGCAAGGTCAATACAGAAGTAGAAAGGTTATATCCATCACATAAGGTGATTAGTGCATAAAGGATCCTTTTAGCGATTAGTTGTAAGTAGATCCACTACTTCATCTTAACAGGTGAATTAGTTTCTAAATCCTTTAACAAGGTAGACTTAACAATCTTTGTATAAATCTCTTAACTGAGTGCATACTTCATTGTATGTTTGTAAATCCTCTAACAAGGTGGACCTAGTAGTCCTTTGTGCTTCGAATAGGGAAAATCACCAAAAGTGGTCAATGTAAGCCTTAACAAGCCAAATTTATGCTGCAATATTGAAGTTTTGTGGGTACCATCCCACCCTAGTTTTACTTTCTATTTGGAAGGTTGCTAGGTCATCAAAACATTGTGTTCTTTTATGTGATGACAGTTTTATGTTTAAGTATCAATGTATGTAGTAGCATAGATGGATTTATGGTGAATTTAAAAGGAAGAATTTTAAAGTTACTGATTCACCCCTACCTTCTCAATAAATTTTTATATCTTGAATATTTTCAATAGTTCTTGGTATCCCTTTATCACTGTGATGCTTCTGAAAGTGATTAGGTTCTAGGAAATTGTGTTTATTCTAGAAAAGTGTACCTCTAAAAATCATAGAATTTTCAAACATCAACTTAGGTTTTTTGAGATGAATAGTTTTAAAGCCCTCCTTCTAGTACCTCTTTAGCTGAGCTACCATTTTGCATGATGCTTAATGAAAGGAATCCTTTCAAACTTCTCTCTTGAAAAGTCAATATTGGGGATCAACTCCAAGGTTCCTAGCAATCTTGTGACCTCCTAAAACCCACTTAGTTCAATATAAATGTGATTTTTCATGAGGAGGCTCAATTACATTCCATGAACATACATTCACAAAATATAACACAGTTAGGCAAGAATGACTACACTCCAAATGCTAGCACCAAAAGCATACATTATTGTAAAATTACGGTGACCCTGATTACATATTGCAATCCTACATTTATAAGAAACCATCTCCTTAATTTGTGTTGAGAATGAGAGATATATTTATGCAATTATATGGTTCTAAATGAATAAAACAAATATAATTATGTACAAACTAACTTTCTAACTAGTGCTTAACAAGACTTCATCCATTTTATATCATTAATTGGATGCATGAGCCTTTACATGTCTTAAAACAAAGAAAACATGAGAAAATAAGAAAGAGAGAGCCATTAGATAATGTAGGGGTATCTAGAAGTGTCAAAAATAGAAGCTTCATCTCCACTAGGTGTCTATTGGAGTTAAACTATTGTGAGAAGACATTTTTCAATCAATCGAGAGCTTTAATTTTAGAACTAGTATTTAATTTCCAGTGCACCTCTAAATTCTTCAAAATCTTCCAAAACACCATTGAAAAAGTCCATCTATGCACCTAGTGCACTAGTACACTTGGCACACTAGTGCACCTCAAAGAAATTTGTGCAATGTGCTTAATTCACCAAAAAATCAAAGTTCTCAGTTTTGAAAATGGTTTTTGGGTCTTCCTTAAACGTAGTTTTAGATAACTTCTATGTACTTACCCTAATTTCCTTTTGATGATTTATACCCTCTTTATAGCAAAAAAACTTTCATACATTTGAACTCCTACTTCTTCTATCTGAAATCCCAAGGCACTCATGTTGAATCTTGTCATTAATAATTGCATAAGATGAGGAACTTGTTCTTGTTCTTGAGCAAAGATTTAAAGACAAATGGAGATATTCAAACTTAAAAAGGAAATTAAAAATGAAAAGCTAGATCTGTCAATAGTGGCATGTTGTGATGGTTAAGTTGTTGAGTTGTTATCCTTGCCATCAAGGTTCAAATCTAATGGGGATGAGGTCCCCTGTTTGTGGCCTTCCTGGTTCATAGCTCCAGGTCAAAGCATTTACCCCTCTTTAAAAAAAAAGAAAAAAAGAAAATGAAAAGCTAGATCTGGAGATGGCCATAACTTAACTCAAGGAAGCAAAGGAGCATCTTTTGCAATCCCTAAAAAGAAGGAAGGAACTTGTAGGAAAAATGAATGATAATTAGTATGTTGAAGAAAAGATTGAAGACCTTTTCCCATCAAGCAACCCAAATGAAGCTAATGAGGCAATCAAAGAACTCCTAGAAAAGAATGGCTCTCTGCAAGAAGAAGGAAACTCAAAAGAGAACAAGAAATTCAATCAATCAAGCTATGTGAGATCTTGGAACAAAGGAATAAGGCAAATGAAGAATTGCAGGCAAGAAACAATGAAGAACAAAATCAATCCAATTAGCATGAAGATCGCATTGATCAAATCACTAAAGCAAAGAAGAAATCAGGATTCTCAAAGCACAAAATGAAAGAATAAGAAGTGATCTAAATTATGAAAGGGAAATTAATGAAAGAATAATGAGAGAACTGAGATGCGAAAAGAAAATCATTAAAAAATTGAAGAGTGACCTAAATGCTGAAAAAAAAATCAATGAGAGAATGTTGAAATCACAAGAAGATATGAATCAATTAAATCAGCAAAATGAGTAGAATCTTCATAGGCAAAAAGGTAAAGCAGGACTTGGATACAATGAAGAACAAGGTGAACCCTCATGAAATTATTTTGGGAAATTGGTCATACATCAAACAAATGTTGGAGCAATGGAAAAGAAAAATTCAATGGAAAGTGCTACAACTGCAATCAACATGGTCAAGAAGTTACTAAATGCAAGGACAAACCAAAATTTGAAGGTAAATGTCACAAATACAAAAGGCATGGTCACAAGGCATATCAATGTACATCCAAATCATTCAATCCAACTAAACAACTTGTAAAAGCAATATTTGGATGAGACTACAATACCTAGTGCAAATGTCATTATTGTGGATAATATGGACACACTGGCATAAATTGTGCAAGGCATCACCTAAGAAAGAAAGATACTCATATAGCTAAAAATTGCATGAATATAGGCAAAGTTGAAGATGAAAAGAAATCAAGGGCTAACAACATAAGGAAACAGATGAGGCAGCAATGGATTCCTAAATCTACTAAGGACACAAGCTCAAATCATGGAAGTGAAGTCACTCAAGAAGTGGGTGACTCCATCCCCTCAAACTAAATTCTTGAGAATGTATTGGAGTTGTACTCAGCAAGAAAATCATAAGTAGTTCCAAGAAATATGAGGAATGCAAATGATAACAATCAGTATTCCAAATACATTAGGATCACAGAAAGGTTATCTTTCACCTAGTTGCATCAAACTCCATCGAGGAAAGTTGGTTGAAGACCTTACTGAGCAAGGTTGGGAGTAAAAGAAATTTGGTTTGTCTATTGAGTTGATAATCTTGCCAAGTTAGGTTAGTGGATGATAGTCTATCATGCACTGTGTCATTATAGCACTAAGCATTTATGAAATCTTCTAAACAAAAAGGGGCAATTTCAATTTTATTTTTCACTGTATTCACAACATTCAAAGAGCAGAGCGATTTGAAAGAGAATTGTAGTGTTTTTGAGTGATTTAGCAGTGAGATCTTCATGAATTCTATCATCTACCAAGTAGCAATGGAATCTACCAATGGAAGCAGAACTAAACCAGAGAAGGGTTCCAAAATGTTGGTTAAGGGTGTTGAGTGGAAAGCACCAAACTTCAAGATCATTCCAGCCATTGTTGAATCACTTGAACCTTACAAAGTTTAATTGCAAATCCCACAAAAGGTACTCCTAATTAATGAAATAAGAACTCATTTTAAATGTTCTATTAATGAATTAGGGACATTAGAAATGGATACTACCTTAGCTAAAATGTGTGTTGAAAAAGTTTTGAAACTTGAGCATAAACATTTGGAAACTAAAGAATTAACTCATATCCCTCACATGCCTTGAAATTTCCAAGTGAAATGGATACGATACATATTGAGTCAATTTCACAATGGTCAATTATGGTTGGAGCAACCCATTTTGATTACAAAGAATATGATACACAAGCTTACGGGTTTGCCAATACTAAGCAAAGCTAAGACCACCAAAACCCTAGGTCAGGAGGAACTGCAAAAGAAAACCCTAGCTGAGTAGGATGGTAGAGGCTTGAAAATAAACAATTTCATTGACACAAAGCTTAGGTTTGGCATCCATATCATTGCACGCAAGATCTATAGCTCAAGTTGGTTGAACAACATTCCTTGTGAGGTAGTTGACCTAGCATACAAGGTTATAAAGAAGAACCTTGAATTTGATTTGTCAGATGTGTTGTTGAAGCAATTGAACTAAAAAATTGAAAGCTTGAAGAGTTCCAAAAATAATTCGTTCAAGTTTGGTTCATTGCTTACTTGTTTATTCTTTTATGTTCAAAAAAAATTTCCATCTAAGGGCATAGCCATATGCATGAAGACAACTATTTTGAAGCATTCAAGGGGGAAATGAATAATAGATTATGTATCTCATCCAAGCTTGTAGAAGACTACAAGGATGACATATGTTTTATGGTAGATTGTGACAGAGTACATTCAAGTAGTGATACTAAGAGTGGCATGGGTAAAACCATTGCCTTATGAAATTAACATTGATGAAGTTAAAGACATCATTGAGGCTTTAGTAAATAAGCCAAATAATCCAAATCTTCCTACATTTGGAAATTATGAGGAATCCAAGAAGAGGTTAGAGCTTAGCATTAAGATTCCTCAAGCTCTTAGTAGAGGCAAGAAGAGAATTTTCCAAATTAAAGACTGCTAAAGGTCCTCTAATGCTTACCAAGGGAAAGGGTGAGGATGAAGAGGAGGAATATGAAGAAGAAGAAGAAGAATCAGAGAAAGAGGAACCTACAAAGAAGATAGGTAGAGTGATTAAAATAAAACCTCAAAAGCAACCAACTACAGTGTTCTCTAGGAGAGTGAGGAAAGGTAAAAGTGATCTAGTATTCATCCACTCTCCACCTACATTTGAGGAAAGGATGAAACATCTAAGAGTTGGAGTAGGAATTTGCAACTTCAAAGTTCTCAAATATGAGACTCGAACTCTAGCTGAGAAAAAAGAGATTGAGGGCTTAGTCATGGAGAAGATGGGTATTTTGAAATACTCCCTTCCTCCAATTCAACCTCAAATCCATGCAGATCTTTTTGCCAAGATCAAATTTAGATGGGAGAACATGATGCAAATTGTAAAAGAAATCTTTGAACAATAATTGAGATAGTTGGTACAAAATCTGACTAATGTAGAAGTAAAGAAGGAAATAAAAGAGCATGAAGACAAAATGATTCTAAAGCTTAACACTTGCTTCATATTAATGAAAAACATAGAATCAGTGGTTAAGCATGCCTCTGACATTTGGAGAGATGTATATCATCTCAACAAGCCATCAAATGAAACTGTTGTAATTAAAGACGATGTCAGTGTTGATGATAATAATGATGATGATGGCAACACTCCTTCAATCTCAGTTATAGCAAGAGAGTTGCATGATCTAATGGAGGAGAAGGAAGAAGAAAAGAAGGAAGTAGAAGAGATGGATGAAGAAGGAAAAGAGGAAGAAGTAAAAGAGGAAGAAAAGGATGAAGATGATCTAGTTAGAATAGTAGCAGAAGCAATTGCATATGTTCCTCACACTCCACCACATACTATCTCATCTATGGAGATAGCTTCTACCAATGAGATTGTGAGCACAACAACAACATCAATTTCTCAATCCTCACTAGCCTCCTCCTAGCTCCAAGTGTCTACAATGGAGGTGTCAAGCACTTCATCTACTAAGCTGACTGTCATTGCTTTAGCTACCAAGTTTGCTCCCTCTACTCCTAAATCATCATCAATATGTGCAACAGTAAGTTCTACAATTTTGTCTTCATCAATTCTAGCTAGCTCTATAGTTTTTTTTCATCAGCATTGTCTGCATCCACTTTGATTCTAGTCAGTTCAGACTTTTCTATGGGTATTCTACTAAGTGTGGCACCATTTTTGGGAAGTGTTTTAGTTTTTGATCCAATTAATGCTTCTATTGGTATTCAATCCTCTAGGCTTATCCCATTTTTCATTGCTAGCCCTTCTATCTCTACTATTGTGTCTATTCCAAAGGACAAACCAATCATCACTAAAGTAAAACAAAGGAAACCATTGAACCATTTGATCACTAGAAAGGAAATTGAAGAAGATATTGACTTAGACACAAAGATAATAATACCTAAGATTGACTATGAGACTACTATTATTGAAGAAATGAGGTTAGCTAGTCAACTCATAGGTACAAGAAAGCTACACAAAAGTAGTTAAGGTTTGAAACATATAAGGAGTACAAAATAATTGAAAATGCGAAGAATATAATCACAGAAGCTTTAGGTGTTGAAGTGGATTCCACTCAACATATTTTGATTCAGTTAGAAAAGGCTATAAAGAAATATAATGAGGACTCCTCTGGACAAGAGAAGCTAATTGAAAAGGCTGAAAGAAAGTTTGATAACAAGGCGTTGGAGCATATTGCTCAATAGATAGCAATCAAACAAATTGAGTTATCCACATTTTTGGGTAATTTTGAAAATTCTTTTAATAATGCAGCATCACTTTTTGCCAAACTTTGTGATGTGTTCAGTTTTACCAATGAAATAAAGGAGAAGCTAAATAAGATTGATGCTAACATGAAATCTAGTGCATCAAAGTTGTAGGTTGACCCCTCTTCCAACTCCTCTCATCACACCAAGGTGAAATATCTAGTAGAAGTGTAGGTAGAACTTCTAAGAGAAGAAGCAAGAATAAGAGAAAACTTGATTTATATTCAAAACATGATCTTGCCAATAATGGATACAATGCAAAAACATATTGCTCATTGCAAGACATTGGTCTAGGATCAAAACTTCTCAGTGGCTAATCACATGATCAAATTATTAGTAGAAGTTTAGATTGCTCTCTCTGCTTGTCAAATTTTGCAAGAGAATTGGGATACCTCATTCACTCTCATTCTCAAGGTACATCAAGAATTTCTCTCTCATTTTGGTGTAACTATAAAGATAGTATATGTAGCCCTTTGGCATTAATATCAAATAGGGGGAGAGATATCAGTATAAGTAAAAGGGAAACACTATTTATAAGGAGAGATTTTAGTATTAGTGAAATAGGGAGATAACACTCAATAGATTCGACATGTATGTGTGTATAGTTATGTACATAAGTATCTTTGTATATACATTATGTGTCACCAAGGAGATATATGTAGGAATGTATATGTAGAAACTTTACAAAGATCAATTTTGAAAAACCAAAATTCAATGAATCAGATTATGTACATATGTTTTGGCTTATAATTTTTTTGTCACTAATGCCAAAGGGGGAGATTGTTGGCATTAAGTTATTATTTCCATTAGTGACAACATTTATCTATATCAGTATAGCTATTGAGCTCAACACTTAATTTCCTACACTCACCAAGCATTCCAATGTTGACCAAGCCTTGGAGTGTTCAGTAATTTACAATGAGCAAAATAGTGGCTACCGAGTGAATACAAGCATGTGAAAACTAGCAATGTCTACCAAGCTTCGTAGTGTCTACCAAGCTTCACAGTGTCTACCAAGGTTCATAGTGTCTACTAAGTAGTAAGTTTGTGTCATGGAATTTTAATGTAAATCAAGCACTAGAAGTAGTGTTTACCAAGTGAAGCAAGGTAAACTTAGTGTGTAGTATCTACCGAGGGACACTACACCTACTGAGTCACCAGTGATCACCAAGTTTAGAACTACATCGAGTGATTAGTATGGACAAAGCCTTCACTTCTACCAAGTGCATGATAATGCCATGTAATGCAGTGAATGCCAAGTATCAAAAGGTCACTGAGTCAGTTTAGTGAACCTAAGTTATTTACTATTGGGCTGGCATTGTAATGTGTTGTTCACTTGTATTTTGGTTGACCTTGCAGTTTTGTAAATTCAAAAGGTATATATGTAAGGTGTATTGTAAGATATCATTGTAATTGAAATAATAGAATTAATGTGAAGTGATTCTTGAGAAGTGCATTTGAAGAATTATTAGCAACATATTAAGGAATGTAGCAAGGTCAATATAGAAGTAGAAAGGTTATATCCATCACATAATGTGAACAGTGCATAAAGGATCTTTTTAGCAATCAGTTGTAAGTAGATCCACTACTTCATCTTAACAGGTGAATCAATTTCTAAATCCTTTAACAAGGTAGACTTCATAGTCTTTGTATAAATCTCTTAACTGAGTGCATACTTCATTGTATGTTTGTAAATCCTCAACAAGGTGGACCTAGTAGTCCTTTATGCTCCTAATAGGGCAGATCACCAGAAGTGGTCAATGTAAGCCTTAACATGCCAACTTTATGCTATAGTATTGAAGTTTTGTGGGTACCATCCCCACCCCTATTTTACTTTCTATTTAGAAGGTTTCTGGGTCGCCAAAACATTGTGTTCTTTTGTGTGATGAAAGTTTTATCTTTCAGTATTAATGTATGCAGTAGCATAGATGGATTTATAGTGAATTTAAAAGGAAGAAATTTAAAGTTATTGATTCACCCCTCCCCTTTCAGTAACTTTTCATATCTTGAATATTTCTAATAGTTCTTGGTATCCCTTTATCACTGTGATGCTTGTGAAAGTGACTGGGTTCTAAGAAATTGTGTTTATTCTAGAAAAGAGCACCTCTAAAAATCATAGAATTTTCAGACATCAACTTAGGTTTTTTGAGTCAAATAGTTTTAAATTCCTCCTTCTAGCACCTCTTTAGCTAAGCTATCATTTTGCATGATGCTTAACGAAAGGAATCCTTTCAAAATCCTCTCTTGAAAAGTCAATCTTGGGGATCAACTCGAAGGTTCTTGGCAATCTTTCAACCTCCAAAAATTTGCGTAGTTGAATATAAATGTGATTGTTCACAAGGAGGCTTAATTACATCCCATGAACATACATTCACAAAATATAACATAGTTAGGCAAGAATCACCACACTACAAATGCTAGCACCAAAAGCATACATCATCGCAAAATTACAGTGACCTTGATTACATATTGCAATCCTATATTTATAAGAAACCATCTCCTTAATTTGTGTTGAGAGTGAGAGATATCGTTATGCAGTTATATGCTTCTAAATGAATAAAACAAATATAATTATGTACAAACTGACTATCTAACTAGTGTTTAACAAGACCATCCATTTTATATCATTAATTGGATGTATGAGCCTTTACATGTCTTAAAACAATGAACACATGAGAAAACAAGAAAGAGAGAGTCATTCGTCAATGTAGGGGTATCTAGAAGTGCAAAAAATAGAAGCTCCATCTCCACTAGTTGTCTATTGGAGTTAAATTGTTGGCAGAATGCATTTTTTGATCCATGGAAAGTTTTAATTTTAGAAATAGTATTTAACTGTCGATGCACCTCCAAATTCTTCAAAATCTTCCAAAACACCATTGAAAAAGTGCATCTTTGCACCTAGCCCACCAGCATGCCTAGCACACTAGTGCACCTGAGAGAAATTTGTGCAATGTGCTTAATTCACCAAAAAATCAAAGTTCTCAGTTTTGAAAATGGTTTCTAGGTCTTCCTCAAAGGTGGTTTTAGATCACTTCTATGTACTTACCCTAATCCTTTTAATGATTTATACCTTCTTTATAGCAAAAAAACTTCATACATTTGAACTCCTTCTGCTTCTTCTATCTAAAATCCAAAGGCACTCGTGTTGAATCTTGTCATTAATAATTGCATAAGAGGAGGAACCTGTTCTGGTTCTTGTGTCCAACCTTTGTGTCTTTTTTCTTCTATCCAACTTCCCTATCCTTCGAGATGAGAGATTAGGTGATCCACATTATCACAAATGAATAAATATTTGAAATTTTTTTATAAGATTTTTACGAATTTTTAATTGGATTTTTTAGAGTTTTGCACAAAATTTCAAGTTGAAACTTTCATCAGTCCTTAAAATTGGGTAGTTGAAGGCTAGCTATTTTAGGGGCTGAAATTAGATTTTTAGTTCTTCTTTCCACTAATGTAAATGGTTTTGAATTTTGTGCTCTAGGTCAAAAGTTAGGACCCCGAGAAGTTAAGGGGGTCCCCATTTCTAATTGAAAATTAGGTGTACATTGGGAAGGAACAACAATACACTATCTATTTAGCACTTTAGTGACTTGTCACATGAGTGACTCAACACTTGTTGTGGACTCAA
Source organism: Cupressus sempervirens (assembly GCA_028749045.1). NCBI lineage: Eukaryota > Viridiplantae > Streptophyta > Pinopsida > Cupressales > Cupressaceae > Cupressus > Cupressus sempervirens. The sequence goes on from CM053791.1 coordinate 226,057,800, forward strand.
CATGCACTCTCTGATACATGTGCTCGACATGTACTACTTATTTAGCATGAGCAAAGTAAATGACTTAAGTGTATAGACATTCACTTGTCCAAACCAATCTGAGATCAAAAATCTCCCCCTTTGACATGAGTGTTAAAGACACTTGGTCATGCATAGATATCCTTATTCTTATGAGCATAACATATCACTTATTTGACTACTATACAAAATTTCAAAAGGCATCAAAATTTTGCATCAACTTATACCTCAAAATTTGATAATATACCCTAAGTTGATAGGTCTATTCTGTACTCAAAATTTTGTATTCATGCTGAGTAGATAAGCTTCAACTGATACTCTTTCACTTCACATTGTTTTGTGATGTTATTTTCTTGCTCCCCAATGCTCTTACTTTGTTTTAGTTTCTATTAAGCTTACTTTTCTCCCCCTTTTTCTTTACTAATTTATTTCTCCCCCTTTTTGACACTTATGTCAATGGGCTATACACTGAAAGTGTGTTTGCCCAAGAAAGATTTATGGACCTCTAGTATAATCATAAGAGTTGTATACCAATTTTCACATGCTACATCCAAAGACTTAAATTGGATAGCCAACTCAGCAACAAGGTGGACTAGGTCATATAATGTAGAAAGATTGGGGTATTTCTTCATAAGATTTTCTACATATACTCACTCCTTGTGAAAAATCTCCATGTGAGGAGTTAATGTTGTTTGGATGATAATCAGTTTTTCCCTTATGTTGACTTCTTCAATAGATAATGTTGCTAATTGACTCTAGGTTTGCAAAAAGGTTCTAAAGTGCTTCTCACTTTGAGTTGTAGTCATAGGCAATTTTGCACCTAATGCATTAATTTGACTTTCCAAACTCAAAATGTGGGATCTTGTCTCTTGTGTGAAGAGTGTGGGGTTTCACAATTTGGTGCATAGTGAGAAAATGTTCTCAAGTACCTTCTTCACACATTCTACCTTTGTTGCCAATGCAACTTGTGTGAGTGCTATGTCACCTATATTTTCTCATTCACCTTTTCTTTTAAATTTCTTTTTAGATCATTCTAATAATTTAGTAATTGTATCAAGGTCTGTATTATTTATCTTTTCCACTATATTTGTTAGTTGTTCAATCTGTGGCTTGGTTTCATCTAGAGTAGGTAGACTAAATGCATCTAGGAAGATTTATTTGATATATAGTAAAACTTGCTTCTGCCTATGCTCCCTTCTAAGTAATTCTTGATGCTTCTTTCTAGCCAAGGCTTCTTGTAGTATGCCCATCTACTCTATTTTCATTGTGTCGTAATCATACTTTGATAAAACAATTCTTCATCAAGGCTTACATCTCCATATGTAATTACCTCTTCTACCTTTGATGAGCTTGGAATTGGCACTGAGATTTGCAATGGTGTTGCATCTGTGCTCAACTTCTAAAGAGTGTGACTGGAAGGAGTGCCAAATTTTGGTAAAGTTACTAGTGCTTGAATGGCTTCTCTCTCCTTCATCTTTGGTGTCAACTCGGTCTCTTCAAGATTGTCCTTATTTTCCACAATGCCTTTTCTTGCACCTTGTACTTGTGTTAGAGGTGCAAATAGATTTATCTAACCTATTTGACTCTATTCCTTACTAGTGACTTGGGTTTCCACTGTATTCTTTCCAATTGTATCAAGATTTATTGGTGTAGCTTCTAGGACTTTATATAAAGGTTGTACATTAGCAACTTGATGAGTGATGGTAGGTGGTTCTTGTGTTTTCACCTATTCCTTTGTAGAGTTAGTCACTATTTTCCATATTTCATCTACACTCACTAATACAAGATTATCACATAATTTTTCTTGAAGTGTAGATTGATCAAGTATCATTTTTAGGTCTTCCTCTATTAGGGGGTTGATGTTTTGAGTAGTTAGATTAGAAACATCCTTCACTATGATTGTTTTAGTATTTTCACTTGTTATATGTCTGGGCTAACATTAAGCAACTATGTATCTTGTACACTATGTTCTTCATGTTGCTCTACCTCACTTGTTGCCTTGTCATCTACATTCATTTTTTTACCTCCTTCAATTATGTCTCCATTTTTATCATCTTATTTGTCATATTTTACATCAATGTTTTCATGTTCTCCTTCTTTTACTATAGCAAGCCCATGTGTAACCTTCCACATCTATATAGACTTCTTCACAACATCTTCAATATTATTTTGCAATATACTAAAGGCTCTATATTGTGGAACAAATCTAACTGCATATTTCTTCATAGTCTTAGCAATATGTGCCTTATTGAGTTTAGGCATAACATGTGTAAGTGATGTCTCCCTTATTTGCATGTCTAAATTCAAACAATAACACCATTTTTCCTCAACTTTTTCATATAGGATTTTAGGCATAGAGTTAGAAATCTCTGGAGGGGATATCTTAAAATTTTCCATCATGGCATATATAGCTTCCTCCACTTGATTCTTTTCAATTTTACCAAGATTATCAAAATCAATATCAGAAAATCCTAATAGATCTACACTATTCTTAACATTTTCATAGGTTTTCTAGATCTTAGGATGGCTTGTGATTCACCACTTTGAATTGGCTATTTTCATCTGATTCTATTCTTTCCTCATTCGAATTAGCTTAAGCAATGTATTTCCTCTTTGGCCTATTCAATTCTCCTCCTTCATGCTCTACTGGTTTGATCTTTTCTCTTTCTTTTTGTGCAGTGACATGTGCACTAGCCCTTGTAGTAGCTTTTGTAGATTTGGGCTAGCTTAGTTTTGTAGTCTTCTAGTTCTAGTCACTACTTGAGCCTTAGCCTTTCTCTTCTTTTGATCAGTAGGAGTAGGTGCTTCCTCCGCTTCTTCTTCCTTGACACCTTCTATAATTTCTATCTCTTCCTCTTGTTGATCTTCTCCCATTTCTTGTGTTAGTGCAAGTGGTGCTTGGGTCTATATGTCTTCTTCATCTTCATCCTCTTCCTCTTCCTACTCAACACCTTCACCACTTTTATCTTTTAATTTCTTCACCAACTTCTCCTTCTTCTTTATAACAGAGGTAGTCTTTAGTTCCATGGTAATTTTAGATTTAGTCATCTCATAATTACCAAATTCTTTCACATTTTTATCTATATCTTGAGAAAGTAATGCAATTAAATCTATAGAGGCCTCATCTACATTTATTTCATATCATAATGGCCTTAGCCATCTTACCCTCGAAGTTTTTGTCTAAACATATGTATAATCAACATCAACTAGGAAATAAACATCATCATAATGTTTTTCCACTAATGACATTGGAATCATCAAACTTTTATTCATAAATTGCTTAAAGTCCTCAAAGTAACTAGTCATTATAGATTCAAACTTTTCACCAAATTGTTCAATGAACTCACCAATTTGAACTATCACTCACCTATTTTTTTGTCATGTCATAGTGCAAAATGTAGGAAATATGTTTTGAATATAAAATAAAATTCATATCAAAATAGAACCAAATTTGCATTGAGCACTCTTTGTTTTGCTTATTTCTCCTAGGTTTTCAATCAACGATTATAGTTTTAGCTCATCTTATAACCAACATCTACCACAATACAAGGCATACTATTCAATCTACTTGATTGGTAAAACTTGTGTGTAATTACCCTTACTGTAAACTCTATCAATGGATCTATGATGGTGTCAATAGTCATTCCTCTCTCATTCCACATAGCCCCTATGTTCTTCTCAATAACCTCCTTTAAATTTCTCCTTAAAGTCTTAGGCTGATCTAGGGTTGGATACCCTATTACCCTATGGTTATTTTTTTTGGTTATTTTGATAGGCACATTGTCTAACCAAAGTGAACTATCATGAATCCTTCTCAATACAATCCTAATCCATTCCATTTTGAAAACATTTAGGGAATCTAGGGCATTAGTTAACCTTTTCTTCTCTACAATTTTGAATTCTTCCCTTAACACCCCATTTTTACAAAGTTGATCATATGGTTGACTAATCTCCATGTCTCCAATACTTCCAATCTTATAGTTGTATCATTTCTTGATATCTTGAACCATTAAAACTTGCTAAATCTCATGAAATGGTCTTGAATCACTATTCACATCTTCTATAATTTCTTCTAATGAGTTTCCTAGTCTCCTTTAGCTCTCCTTGTTCTTTCTCAATTTTAAAATGATGTAAAATGAGCTAAAAATTGATCAAATACCATTTTGAAAACCTACAATTAGTGTTGAGTGCTTACATAGTTGTAAGCTCAGTGTCAACCAATTTCAGGCTCACTCAGCATCCATTAGTCTTTTCAATTATTTGACAACCATTACAATCTCAATATTAACTAGCCAGTCTGTTAGCTTAGCATCCTCTAGCATTTTACTTGGCAATCATAGGAAAATTTTCATGCTCATCAATAGCATGAAAAACTTAAAGGTTTTTCTTTATTCCTAATAACATCTTACATTTATATTCATGCTTATGTATATTTTTTAGTACTAAATTATTTTGGAATTAATGTATGATATAGCTTATGAATATCAGTCCCACATACCTCTTGATTGCTTAGTTTGATGAGGTTTGATCACCTGAACCATTGGGTGAAGTGATCCCTTCTCCACTTGATGTGCTACAATCCTCCTTTTTCTTTCATGTCTTTTTCAATTTATTTTTGACATTTTCAACATCTTCCTTGCCTTTTTCTTTAATATTATTGAACTCACAACTTTGGGCCTTTGACTTTGTTGGACAATAGTGACCAATGTGACTAATCTTCAAATAGCTAAAACATGTCATTTGACTCAACCACCTTTTGAAGTCACTTATGAAGTTTTCCCTAATACAATTCTTAGGAATATGTCCATAATCTTGACAATAATGATAGCTATATCTTGTATTATAATCCCAGTTGTAAGAGTTTCGATTATACATTATCTTTATTTTCCTGTTTGATGACCATATGGGTTTTGATCTGCACTCAAAAACTCTATTTCCATACTTCTGACAGTTATAACAATATCCTCCAAATCTTTTTGTGTGCATGTTCATATGTTTGCATTCATATAACTGATGACCTTTCTTGTTTCACTTATGGAAATGGACCATGCACTTATGCTTGACATTTTGATTTATAGTCTTGCTCTTGCACATGTTAGTAGTATGTCCTTTCTTACCAAAATTGTGACAATTAGGTTTGGAATTCTTACCTTTTTTGTTCCTTTCTTTAGCACTTTTGGATAACTCTCCTTCTTTAGTACTTGTGTATCGCAGTTCAAGTGTATCATTATTAGGTCAAAGGGATTTCAATAATTGCTCAAAGTATTTGATGGCTTCACTTGGTTTATTCAAACTTTTAGCAAATTTCTTTTCCCTTTTTAGGTCATTGTGCAATTGCTCATTTTGCAACTTCAATGATGTTATCTCAATGTCCTTGACATTCAATTCATAGTTGGCATTCATCATTTGACTTAGAGTATCTAATTGCATGTTGGAAATATTGATTACCTCTGATGATTTCTCTTCCAATTTGTTAGTCAAAACTCTTTTGTCTTCTTCAATCATGGATTTTCCTTCTATAGCTTTCTTCTTCTATTCAATCATCTCACATAATAGTATGGCTTGTGATTCTTTCCCTAACTTGAGAATTCTAATTTCCTCAGCTTGGGCTCTATTCAATTCCATTAGATTTACAAGTGTTACATCAAATTCATTGGAGTATCCACTAGAAAATAGCTTAGTAATGTCTATCTCTCTGTATTGTGTGTCATTATTCTCAATAGGAATTTCCTTCCTTCTCTTGAAATATTTCTTTAGTTCTTCTCTTCAGTTGATGTAGAATGAGTTGTATTTCAATTCCCTATTCCTCACTTATCTTTCCCAACTTGTGGACTTCCATGTCAAGATCTTTTCTCAAAGATGCAAAGCTTCTCTTTTAGAGAACACAGCTCTAATATCAAGTGTTGGAATTACAATAAGAAAGGTAAACTTATGAGAGGGTGAAGGGGAGTGAATCAGTAGTTTAAACTTTGACCCATAAAACATCCACCAAACATCCATCTCATACATTTGATAAGTAAACCAAAATAGCATGTAAAGTATGCACACCTAAATCATGAAAACAAGTAAACATTCACAGATATATAACACCAAATATGATTACCCAAAAATCATCCAATGAGAAGGTAAAACTAGGGTGGGAATGACACCCACAAATCTTCACTACTATAGTAATAAAGTGTATCTAATGAAGGTTACAATGTTTGATCATGAGACATGATCTACCCTATGAAAGGTGTTCCCTACTAAAGGCTTACAAATTTTATTAGGTCTTACCCTACTAAAGGATTTTAACACCCTATTAGAAATGTGCCTTATTAAAGGACTTTAACTCACAATTAAGTAGAAACCTCATTAAAGAATTTCAATACAACTTGTTAGGACTACTCTATTAAGAGATTTAACTAATTCACATGCTAGAATGATTCAACATTAATCCCATGGTTAGCACTTGGTTCCTTGATGATAGATCACGTCTAAACTGATGTATTCTTGATCCTTATTGATCAGATGTCTCTCTGATGTATACTATTCCCTTCCTTTTTTCTCTTCTAATTGATTTTACAATACAATTTCATTTCACATTTCCTTATCCACCATGAATTCTCTATTTTCACATGCAAGATTCTCTCTTCACTTCTTCCATGCACATATGAAGTTTAGGGTTTGTCCTCCTTAAGAATATCTTGGTGACTTAGGGTTAGGTATGAATCAACAGTAGTGATTCATCCATTTTGCTGCTCAAACATTCCCTTTTTCTGATTGGATGCATTAAATTCATAGGGATTCCAAATCAAGATTCGTCCTTATCTCCAAGGTATCATAATTCAATCTATAAGTCAGTTCAAAAATGGTTTCTATAAGTCAGCATCTAAATTCTATGATACTTCGCATATATTGATTTCTATACTGTGACTCAACATCTGAATAACATGGCATGCACTACTTACTTGGCTCATGTATCACTTGGCATACACTCTCTATGTGGCACTCATTATGGACTCGACATGCACTCTCTTATGCATATTGTGCTTGGTAGGTACTATTTATTTGGTGTAAACTAAGTAAATGACTTAAGTGTATAAACACTCACTTTTCAAAACCAATCTGAGATCAACAATATTTAAGGGTACAACCTTATAGGAAAGTTAACCATAAATAAACGCCTAAAAGAGACTCAAGATAATATGCCTCCTCAACCTCAAAAAATCAATCTATCCTGAGATACATATAAAAAACATGCAAAATCGAATACAAAACTAGCCCAAGATGATAACTAAATTGCTTAAATTTGTCTTTAACTAGTACCTCACTAAAAGTGTACTAAAAAATAACTAAAGTGTTGAGATAATGGGTGTTGCACACATTGCATAATATTTTATTATTTTATTTTATTATGTAATGTTGTACCTAGATGGATGCGCAACATGTAAAGATTCCCATGGAATATTTTTGATGAGTTGTATTGTAACATTGTGATAATATTTCATGTAATTATTTAATATTGGGGAAAAGAATTAAATGCCCAATATTAAATGTGGGGTCAGTGGGTTAGGTAGCACATGGTTTTAGCACATGGTTTATGTAATACCACTTGGTGGTTTTGTGGGACTTGCTACTATATAAGCAGCCACAAGGGTAGTTGTTGTATAGATAAAGAGTGACAAGAAGAAGACAAAAGGCAAGAGTCGAGCGGGACAAGGCTTGACATGTTAGCCAAGTGAGCATTTGTGAAGGTTGAAAGCATGGCATGGGATGTGTGGATTCATGCTTGTTCACATAGTTTGCTCGGGTGTGGCTATGGCCATGAAGGCTTCCATGGTTGTATGGCAATGGTTATTTTGCTGAATAATACATGATGATGGATGCTTTTGGAGGCTGAGTTTTTTCCTCAATGAGAGTTTCCCAGGGTATATCTTGTGTCACAATTTTGTGGGTATGTTGTCTATTCTCTTGCATGTGGATTTTAATTCCATGTTTAAATTCAGATCTAGTATGGGTTATGTGGAAACGGTTATATTCTTTTTTGCCAAGTTTCCTTACAAGTGGTATCAGAGCTATAGTTTTATTGTTTGTAACCCTAGATTGAATCCATGGGAATGCATGAGAGGATAAAAGAAAGGGCAAGATATATGAATGATTTATTGCAGATCTGAGAGTTTTGGATTTGCTGTTATGATGGGATGTTAAAAGATTTGGGCATGTGAATTTTTTTGGACAAAAGAGTTTTTTCGGATGTTTCATTTAAATGAGGGTTTTGGGGGGTAGCTTGCAGAAATGACCTCCTGGGAAAAAATAGACCTCACCACTGGATCCGGGTCAACATTTCCATAAATTTTGATATGTAATATGCCCTAGTTTGGCCATGTTTAGAGGAAATGAAAGAGTTTTTTGGTTTCAGCTCATGATGGCCGTCAAATTTAATCCCGTCAAAATTTTCGTCACTAAAAAAATTAAAAAAATTAAAAATCGTATTGAAAATGGTAAAATGACTGTCTTAGTAAAATGGCCATAACTTGCTCTCAGAATATGAGATTTCAAAGTTCTTATAGACGTTGGAAAGCTAATTCAGAGCACTACAAGATGGTGTAGGTTTGGCTCTATGATTTTGAAATTTTGTCAGGTTTTGAGAGCCCTAAAGTCAGATGTTATTTATTTTGAGCACGGATTAGAGCATAACTTGGGCATACGGAGTTGGATTTTGGACTTCAAGTAGTCAACAAAAAGCTCTTGGAGAGCTCTACAAATTGGTTCAGATTTGGTGCAAGTTTGGCATGATTTATTTGGAGATATATTTATCTGAAGAGCTTATAGGTATATTTTGACTATGGTAACATTATGAGTTTATGGCATTGGAAATTTAAGATTTGATGTCATTGTATACTCAGTTCATATTTTAGATTGGTCACATGATGATATGGTTATCAGTATTTGGTTTGGATATGCATAATGACTTGTTGGGTCTACAAGTTGTGTAGTGTTGTAAGCGGTCTATACTTACAGGTTGCATTTATAGCTTGGTTATGGGTTGTCTTTGCCCATTGATCTTTCATTATTGATGCATATTCAGATTGGTGGCTTGAATTTGGGTTGTCTATGCCCTAAGTCACATGATTTACTATTTTTCTTCATGTAGAAAGGATGAGATGTTGTTACCAGGTACAGTCATGGTGGAAAATTGTGGTTGACTATTTTATGCTGACAGGTTGGACATACTTTGAGAGCCAGATGCTCGGTTCATGGATGTGATCATGGTGCCATAGATTTTGGCATGACATGATTGGTTATACAGGTACATCCTTGATGTTCATTAGCTTGAATTTTTGATTCATTTATGGTGGTATATCTTCTTGGTTGAGGATCATGGTTATTTGGTTTCTTTTGAGGAGCTCATGATGTGCACTTTGAGTTCTTTGATGGTTTAATGCCTTGGTTGATTCTCATAGTTAGAGGATGGTATTTTCATCATGATTTCATGGATAGCTTGGATACACGGTTTAGTGGGAGCTTGTGACAGTGATGGGGTGACAGTGCAGGATTAGTTCCTGGTTTGGTTTATATCTTCTTGGTTTGGAGAGGATGGATTTTATGATGCCATAGGTGAATTGGTACCACGGTTGAGTGGGAGTTGTTGGCATTGATATATTTATTGAGTGTTTGCAAATGTTGGAGGTTTGTCTTAGATCCAGTTGCTGCAGAAGCGTCTTTGACATTTGCATGGTGCACTTGTTATCTTCATGGTGTTTGAAGATGGTTAGATCTTGAGGACTCATGGAGTTCTTGGTTATCTTCATGGTGTATGGAGATGGTTCTTCCTGGTATGTGGAGATGGTTTTCTTCATGGTGTGTGGAGATGGTTTTCTTCATGGTGTGTGGAGATGGTTGCATCTTGAGGACTCACACGGTTCTTGGCAAAGGTGTGGTTTATGCTTTTATTTGGCATGTTATCCTTGGTGTGAGGATGGTTTCATTATTATGTCATGGTATACTCTTGATACACGTTTAGAGTTATGACATGTTATAGTATGTTCATGTGGAGCATGTTATCTCTTTAGTTGAGATGGTAAGATCATGTTGTCATGTTTATGTTCCTAAGGCCATGGTTGGAACTTTGACATTGATCTTGGTTTAGTTTCTTGATATTGAGTACACTGATCATAAGCTGGATACTTCATGATATTGCTATGTTTCATTTGGAGTTGGCATGGATTGATTGGTTACAGGTGCTCATGGATACTTAGAGACAGTGGTGATGCTGATTTCTCTTGGATTAGAGAAGTATTTGTTGAGATGGTTGATGGTTTTAGTAGGAAGTCCGAGTGGTAGTCACCTGATATGGACTTGAGAGGAGATTTTTCTTAGATGAGTCTTGGTTGGAGACTTGGGTATCTTGATGAGCATTCTCATTCCCCACTCTTGGTCTACTCGGCAGTTTGCTACTTGAGAGGTATAGCCCATTATTTTCTCTCAGTTGCATTATATTTATGCTTGTCTTTCATGGATATGGATCTTGAGCTATGGTACATGAGTTAGTTCTGGAGGGTTCATTTGAGAGATGGTTAAGCACTAGTTATCTCCATGTGTATATGTTGTTATGCTAGTTGAATGTGGGAGATGGTTTTATATTGGGCATTTTCCTTGGATTAGGAATGGTTATTCCTTGGTTTAGGAATGATTTTATTGAGTTTGATCTTCTTGTGAGAGGCTTACATCCATGATTAGTTATATGGTATGGTTTGGGTGTTGTTGAGGCTTCTTGTTGGGGTTTAATGGAGGAGATCATACTTGCACAGTTTACATCTAGAGGTGTGTGTAGAAGGACATGATACAGGTTATGATTTGCATGGTTTCTTTGGTCTTGGTTATCTTCTTGGATGTTCAGTTTTGCCTACATTGGATTTGAGATTGGTTAGAGATTGTGATCACTGGTTTGTGCTCATGCATGTCATGTGAGAGATGACATGGTTATTCCTTTATCTCTTTCCTCTGTTGGTTGTGGAGTACTTGGGAGACTATTGGAGACTTGTTATGAGAATTTTTCTTGCAGGATGTCAATTTATGTATTGTGGATGTCCTTGATACTACATGGATTCACTTCTTTGAGATGTGTTGAGTGGATTGGTTATAGATTTGACATTATCTTTTGCAGTGGGAGCTTCTTGGTATATATGTGGTAGGTATTGCTCTTGAGGCTTATGATTGCAGGTTGCAGATTGGATATGTCGGTGATATGAGATTCACTTGTTATACCTTTGAGGTATGGATAGTTGGATGGGTTTGGCACTTTTTTGTGGGTGCTATTTCAGCTATGGATATTTTGACAACTACGGATACATGTGATTACCTTTGGATCAGGTTTTTTGTGCTTGGAATTTCAGTTGGTACAGGATTTTATGATCTTCTAATGTGACAGGTTGGGTGGCTTTCTCTTTGGATGGCTTCTATGTATGTCCAGTGGGAGTGGCATAATAGGAGGTGAGATCATTCATGTTTGAGATGCTGGATACTTTGATTTTGTTGCAGGTACCAGGATGGAGCACTTGGTGTTTTTTGATCCATGATGGTGGATGTGCTGGGAGGGATTGTTCCCTTGTTCATTTATGTGGCTACGGATTGACCCTATGCAATGTATACAACAAGTGGGAGATTGTTGAGATAATGGGTGTTGCACACATTGCATAATATTTTATTATTTTATTTTATTATGTAATGTTGTACCTAGATGGACGTGCAACATGTAAAGATTTCCATGGAATATTTTTGATGAGTTGTATTGTAACATTGTGATAATATTTCATGTAATTATTTAATATTGGGGAAAAGAATTAAATGCCCAATATTAAATGTGGGGTCAGTGGGTTAGGTAGCACATGGTTTTAGCACATGGTTTATGTAATACCACTTGGTGGTTTTGTGGGACTTGCTACTATATAAGTAGCCAGAAGGGTAGTTGTTGTATAGATAAAGAGTGACAAGAAGAAGACAAAAGGCAAGAGTCGAGCGGGACAAGGCTTGACAGGTTAGCCAAGGGAGCATTTGTGAAGGTTGAAAGCATGGCATGGGATGTGTGGATTCATGCTTGTTCACATAGTTTTCTCGGGTGTGGCTATGGCCATGAAGGCTTCCATGGTTGTATGGCAATGGTTATTTTGCTGAATAATACATGATGATGGATGCTTTTGGAGGCTGGGTTTTTCCCTCAATGAGGGTTTCCCAGGGTATATCTTGTGTCACAATTTTGTGGGTATGTTGTCTATTCTCTTGCATGTGGATTTTAATTCCATGTTTAATTTCAGATCTAGTATGGGTTATGTGAAAACGGTTATATTCTTTGTTGCCAAGTTTCCTTACATAAAGAGGCATAAACATTTCTCACAATACTCTAGAAATTCATGAAGAATCCATTAATTTGATCTTCCTCTCTTGTCCTAGAAAAAATGTAGTGAAAGCAGCTATCACAATTAGTTAATTGGTATTAATTGATGATTAGCTAGTAAATTGCTTCATCAACTACAAACTACCCCTTGACTACCCTATGTAATTTATAAATACCCATTACTATTTATCCTCATCATGAAAGAAAATAATACACCCCCTTTTCAATAAAATAGAATGCAATATAAAAGAAAGGTCTATAATAAAGTTAAATAGTTTTAAGGATCTTCATAATCATTTATCTAATATCCATGCAAAAATAGTAATATAATATTTGATTTTTTTAATAGAATTCATTATAAGTTAAATAAATATATTCAATATTGTATAAAGTGAATGTTATTAAACATTAATTAAAAAGATTCAACGTAAATTCTTAACTTTAATAATTACTTTCTAACTCCACTTATAAATAATTAAATATAATGGATCTTTTATCCATCAACTAATTTTAAAAATATATTTAAAATAACTTACTAAAATTAGTTGGCTAAAATTAGTAAATAAATGAATTGCAACCCTATCAAAATGTGTATTTCATAGGGAAATATTTAAAGGGAAAATGCACTACTCTTTGAATTTGAGCTCTAGGGATGTGGCAAAATTAGCTAGATAAAATTTAATTTTCTTGAAAATTGAATATATGCGCTCAAATGAAAATTCATCCTACCCAAGTCTATAGGTGATAACTTCCATCATTATCAGTTTCAACCTTCTTATCATGATAGCAAAAGGATATTTATAAAATTGAAGAAATCTAGTGTAGTGCCTGCCCCTAGTTCGCATTTTGCTATCATTGTTGAACTCTTTTAGAGCTAGTTTTATGTTGTTGGTTAGTAGCATTCTTTTGAGATTATCAGATATTGTGCTATGGATTCAGTTTATTATGTGATGAGATTACTTAGACTCTACATTTCATCTATGTACGATGATTATTTTTAGTGATCGCAATAATTGATGATGATTATTACATTACTTTCAGTTATTAATGATGATTACTAAGATGATGTATTATCATATGTGCTTTCTTATGGATACTTACCCCATACTTGCATGTGTATGCCATGCATGTTTTCTCTTAGTATGGCGTGTCTGATGTGGTTAAGGAAGGGAGTCGTAGCCACCTACTAGTCAGGATCTATACGATGCACCACTTCCGGCCATTGCCTATTTAGTTTAGTATATATTGTGTTTGTACATGCATGGTTTTTATGCAAGTTGCAGGTATCAGGTATTGACTTCTTTGAATTTGCCAGGATGAGCGTATCCTATCATATTATCTCAATGATAAGAGAGAGGAGATAAATTCTCAAGTCCAAATCCTAACCCTTTAAGCCATTTGTTCTATTTAGAAAATTAGGACAAGTATCTGAGTTGAGTACCCTTCGAATGCGTTAGATGACGTAATTCATGATATTAACCCTTCGTTTGATTTTGTATGTATTTTGGCTATGATGGGTTTTCATATTTTTTACCTTATGAGTTTTTGATGTATTTTCTATTAATTAAGCCTAATTAAAAGATTTAATTAATGGTTTAATTTAATGTAAAATTAATATGATTTTTAATATTTATTTTATTTAATTAATTGAGAAATTAATTAAATAAAATAATTAAATTTGAAAATAAAAGTTAAAAGTTTAAATTTGGAATGTGACAATATTTATTTTAATAATAATATATTTGGAGTTCATTTTTAAATAAATGACTAAATAATAATATTATTAAAGCTAATAAATATTTTAGCAATTAAGTTTTGGAAAATGAAATTTAAAAGTGGAAAATATATTAAAATTATTAAAAGATTCTAGATTTCATGTGCTTAAAATATAAATATATTAAGATTGAAAAGTAGGATTATTAAAGTTAGTGCATGAGATTTAATAAATAAATTAATTAAATTGGGAAGAGTAAATTAATTATTATATTAATGTGCATTATTTTAATATTTTCTCACATAGGAGTTGGCAAATTCTCGAGAGTTGTCATATAGACAACACAGGGGTTTGTACTCTAAGAATGCACAAGTTTTCTACACTTAGAAGTTAGCATTTTATTTGAGCACATGTTGTCTACAACTTTAAGACTCATCTAGAAGGTTGGAGAAGGCTCATGCTTGGTTGTCACGCTTATCTTCTAGTTGTTTCTAGAGACACTCTAGATGCATCTTAGAGGCATTTAAATAGAGGCTCTCCTAGTGTGTTTGGGACAAGCTAAATGGAAACTACAAGCTACAAGCTTAAAATGGAAACTTCAAAGCTTACATGCATTGGAGAAGTTCATATGCTCATATATTTTCTACATGCTTCTATGCTCCTTCTAGCTCTTCTATTCACTTGGAGGATTTGATTGGCCTGGATCTTGGAGAAATTGCAGTGATGGAGAAGGAAGGGATTTTCTATGGACTTCTGAGACATGACGGATTAGCATCAGTGTCCAGGTGCACTCGTGATATTCGCATATTCTCTTTGCACTATTTCTCTTCTTGTCTTCATCATGTCTGTTATATGTGTCTGAATCTTCTCTATGATTGAATCTATAATTTGAAATTGGAATCTAGATATGTATGTGAAAGAATCAATAGAGAACTCATAGAAAAACCCTAGTTCGAAATGAGAAAGAAATTAGATCTTAATCGGGTTTGGGTTCAAATTTATATTGTGAAATTAGATAGAGAAGATTTGAAATTAAAATAAAAATTTTAAGTTGAAAATTTGAATGGTTAGATGTAAGCTTCCTATCAAATTATATTTTTAGATGCATACGGACAAACCTATTAGATGGATGAATGGGTAAATTTAGAGAACAATTACCTTTTAGGAGAAATTCTTAATTCATCACAAACTGCCCTATCGTTGCCCCTTAGATAGACCCAAACTCAATCATTCATAACTTTTTATTGTGATCGAATTTATTCGATCGCTCCATTTAGAATTGGCGCAACTTGGCCCTCTCCAACATATTTTAATTTTAGCCCGATCCAACAGTTCATTAGGGAGATATGGCCCTCGTACTAGGACTATTTTATTCAAAGACAAATATTTCTCCATTTTTCATAACCAAGAGTTCTTTATGCTTAAACTTCACAAAAATAATATATCAAAACATGGAATGAATTAAAGATATTATTGCAATCTTCCCTTAGTAAAATTTTATTTTTATGCATTAGTTTTATATGATTTATTAACTAATCTAATTTAATTAAGATTAGTTAATAGTAGAAGAAGTATAATTAATCTATTTATCAACCAACATAGGAGGTATTTAGTCGAGATATTAATATTGGGAATTTATTATAATTTTTTATTAGTAAAATAATAATTTGAACATTGATGGAATGATACATGGTTGACTCTTAATGAACAAAACTATTATCAGCTGATAATCATGTAGTTATTGACATGGTTACTAGTTAATTTAATCGTAGAATTAATTAGATTTAATTGATAATAGAGTTTTTAATTATTTTATCAAGAGAATATTAGTATTCATTTAAAGAATGACGAATGTGGTCATTATAGATTTATTAATAAGATTCCCAACAAAGCTTGTTATTAAATATTAACAAGTTATTATTATTGAACTATGAATATGAATATTTGTGTACGAGATTATAGTAGACTTTTAACTTACAAAATTATAGTTAGTTATTAGTCAATTGATATTAATTGAAACATTGCCATAGATATGTAATTATTAATTAAATTAATTAGAGTTAATTAGATTTAATTAATAATTAAGTTATGTAATAAAGTTTTAATTGATATGCTAATATCGATTCCTCTAGCAAAGTTGTGAAGTATGTATATCGAAGTTGACAAGTCATACTCTCATGACTTGAATAATGACCTTAGATATTTTAATAGTGAGACTTAGTAATATTTAATTGAGAACTATTAGAATGTTAATAGGTCATGGAAGGTGTACCTATGTTAATTGATTGATTAA
The DNA here is from genome assembly GCA_028749045.1 of Cupressus sempervirens. NCBI lineage: Eukaryota > Viridiplantae > Streptophyta > Pinopsida > Cupressales > Cupressaceae > Cupressus > Cupressus sempervirens. The sequence goes on from CM053791.1 coordinate 226,074,201, forward strand.
ATTGATCATTTTAATAAAGTTATAATCCTCTTATTCAAAGACTAGTAATTGGCTCTCTTATAATTTAGACGAATAATGATTTTTGATTTATGTTAAAAGTTGAAGTAACATTAAGAAGAGTCATTCAATTTGTAACATTGATCTTAGCAAAATAAAGTGAATGATTTTATTAATTGTAAAATGATTTAATATTTATCCTTCAGCTATTCTTAGAATATTATTTTAATGATGGAAAGGGTAATGCTATCGGAGAACAATTGGGTTGACTTGTAGGTCAAATGATGAAACTTAAGACACTTGAAAGTATACTTGCAACCAGAAAACTGGAAACCCCTACACATTATTCAACTATGTAAATTTAGTAATCCAAAACATGTGTTTGCATCATGTATTCTATATGCTTCTTGTTTTGAGTTTTGGGTTGACTAGTGTTGACCGATCTTAAGTTGTTACCAGAGGCTCGGGGGTTATGAGATATGATGGCATGTTGATCTTATTTGGTCTTGATCTTTATAAAGCTCAACCATGGTTATGTGATCGTATGCTCTATGAAATATTTGTATTTACTGATTGTTACTGTTCATCAGTCTTCATGTGTGAGGCTGAGATGTATGTGTATCAGACACTTGAGCTAATCATTTTTGAGTCATCGATCAGTTATCCTTGGATTAATTTCTAGTCGCCATGATGGGATTGAAATGTGAATTTATTTATTGATGATGTCATGTTGTGACATTTTTTACTCAACCATTTTGGATTCTTTGATCAATATGATTTTGAGATATTCTTGGTTGCTTGTTGAGAACCAATGGATATTGTGATTTATTTTGAGATATATTTTGGTTATTGAGAACCAATGATTATTATGATTATCATTGATGCCTTCAGTTGCCAATAGAGAACTGTTTCTGGTCATGATTTTTTATGGATTCTTTTCCAGATGCTCATGGAGATTTGATGATTCTTATCTTGGTGATTTGATGATTCTTAATGTGGATATTTGATGCTTATATTGTGGATATTTGATGATTCTTTTTATTGGATTATCTTTTAGATTTTCTTTACAGTCGCTTGTAAAGGACTGTGGTGATTTTATGATTCTATGAGCTTAGGGTAGGTAATCTACTTGTAGTGTTAGGAAGTGGCTTGCAATGGGGGTCGGGGCCCTAAGTGGCTACCAGGGTAACTCATTCTAAGTTTGGTTAATAAGTGATAACATTTACACACTAAATGAGTATTAAATGAACCTAAAAAGATAATTGTTTTGATGTTCTCGCCCATGCCTTGAGTGCTTGTATAGGCTAGGATGGGAGTAGTGAGAACGCATGGTTGCGACTTTGCATTCCGTAGTATGCCTCGTCAGTATGAGAGGATACTAGTGGCCGCATGAGATTAGTATGGACCCATGGAGTTTAGCTAACTTTCAGGGTAACTTGTACGTGATAAATGCAATGACTCTTTCCCGCTTGCAGAGTAGGTTTCCTACATGTCATTGTGTGCCTCTAGAAATTAGATGTCAATTTTGTGTGATGGAACCTTTGAGTTAGTATACTTTTAGGATTCCTAGACTTATAGAGATTTGTGCTTTGTGAATTAATAGCCTATTTGGGACTTGAGATTATCTCCTCAGCACGGTGGGAGTGGACCACTTAGGTTCCACGCGGTCGGGTGGTAGTGTTTTTCCACTCTTATCATTTGAGATCCGTCTGAGACACCGTGGCTGGAGTATTCTTGATTGTTATTTATCTTCATTATGTTCTTGGAGCATTATGATAGATGATATACCTTATGATAGATGTATTTACTGGTATGTTTCTTATATTGATGATTTGCATATGTTAAATGATGTTATCTTATGCTTTACTTTGTATGTTAGTAGGATGTTTTAGGAGTGACATTCCTACCATGTTATTACCAATGATCTCTTCGGTGATTTGGAATGTTACGCACGAAGGGATGGCTAGGATCCATGATGGTCTAATAATGCTATTTACAGTTGGGAGGAACCGTGCATTTAGTTATTTATTTTTGTGATATATGGTTAAATTTTGTGATAGATGTTTATATCTTTTGCGATGATGTATCATGTATGGTTTGTGGTTTCATTATGTTATTGCATCATGGATTAATATTAGATGATGATGTACTTTATTTATACGGATGTATATTCTTTTAAGTTTTTCATACACTGTAACATGTACAGTGGATGATTGAGCAATCTAAAATATAATTACAAAAAGACACTTGTATATTGTTTAAGAACATTGGATGTAACATTATCATTTCATAAAGATGTGATGTTAGATGAATAAGCTATGATTAGATGTAATTCAACATTAAGGGATCTTTAAGGAATGTAATATGTTATGTTGTGTTATGTTTACTTTCAGTTGGATGTTACTATTGCTTCTGATACTATGTATAAGTTGTGAATGGTTTATCTTTCATGTTTAAAAAAAAAAATTGTTTAGCAAACTTAGTGAAATTCTTTGGATCCCTTGGCAGGGCATTACATTTGGTATCAGAGCCCGAGTTTCAACATTGGGAGCTCTGGGTATATTTGAATGCCACTAGTTGTTAACTAGTTGATTAAAATGAAAACTTTGAACTATCATGTGTATCTCTTTCAAACTAAAAACTTGAAACTAGGTGAATTGAAACGGAACCTAAACTGTTACTTACATATTTTTCATACTTCAACACGTAGCTTTCAAAATGAAAAATTTTACTTAAACCTAAATGAAGGCAAAATTGAAAATTGAAACTCACTCTATTTGCAAAACATGTATCTTTTATCTATGTTGTAAGGTAGTAAACCTTTGTTTATCTTTGCAAGCATTAAGTTGCTCTTGTTTAGAATTTATTAAGGGATCTATTTTAGTAGTTGTTAAAAGAACGAATGTTGGATCGATATGGTTTTTGGTTTACTATTAAACCAGAATCATATTGCTCTAAGTGTGTTGTAATATCTTTAGTCAGATCATATTTCCCTATAGGGAGAAAGGGTTCAATGGGAGCCACATAGTGAGTATCTTAGCTTTTCATTCATGTAGGCTTTCAGGAGTAAGCCTAATCCCAGGGAGGGTGGATGTAGTGCCTACCCCTAGTTCGCATTTTTTTATCATTGCTAAACTTTTTTAGAGCTAGTTTTATGTTGTTGGTTAGCAGCATTCTTTTGAGATTATCAGATATTGTGCTATGGATTAAGTTTATTATGTGATGAGATTAGTTAGACTCTACATTTCATGTATGTATGATGATTATTTTTAGTGATCGCAATTATTGATGATGATTATTACATTACTTTCAGTTATTAATGATGATTAGTAAGATGATGTATTATCATATGTGGTTTCTTATGGATACTTACCCCATATTTGCATGTGTATGGCGTGTGTGTTTGTTCTTATGTATGGCGTGTTTGATGTGGTTAAGGAAGGGAGTCGTAGTTACCTGCTAGTCAGGATCTACACGATGCACCACTTCCTTCCATTGCCTATTTAGTTTAGTATATATTGTGTTTGTACATGCATGGTTTTTATGCAAGTTGCAGGTACCGGGTATCTACTTCTCTGAATTTGCCAAGATGAGCGTACCCTATCATATTATCTCAATGATAAGAGAGGGGAGATGAATTCTCAAGTCCAAATCCCAAACCTTTAAGCCATTTGTTCTAATTGATAAATTAAGAAAAGTATCTGAGTTGAGTACCCTCCGAACATGTCAAATGACGTAATTCGTGATATTAACCCTTGGTTTGATTTTGTATGTATTTTGGCTATGATGGGTTTTCATATTTTTTACCTTATGAGTCTTTGATGTATTTTCTATTAATTAAGCCTAATTAAAAGATTTAATTAATAGTTTAATTTAATGAAAAATTAATATGATTTTTAATATTTATTTTATTTAATTAATTGGAAAATTAATTAAATAAAATAATTAAATTTGAAAATAAAAGTTTAAAGTTTAAATTTGGAATGTGACAATATTTATTTTAATAATAATATATTTGGAGTTCATTTTTAAATAAATGACTAAATAATAATATTATTAAAGCTAATAAATATTTTAGCAATTAAGTTTTGGAAAATGAAATTTAGAAGTGAAAAATATATTAAAATTATTAAAAGATTCTAGATTTCATGTGCTTAAAATATAAATATATTAAGATTGAAAAGTGGAATTATTAAAGTTAGTGCATGAGATTTAATAAATAAATTAATTAAATTGGGAAGAGTAAATTAATTAGTATATTAATGTGCATTATTTTAATATTTGCTCACATAGGAGTTGGCAAATTCTCGGGAATTGTCATGTAGACAACACAGGGATTTGTACTCTAAGAATGCACAAGTTTTCTACACTTAGAAGTTAGCAGTTTATTTGAGCACATGGTGTCTACAACCTTAAGACTCATCTAGAAGGTTGGAGAAGGCTCATGCTTGGTTGTCATGCTTATCTTCTAGTTGTTTCTAGAGACACTCTAGATGCATCTTAGAGACCTTTAAATAGAGGCTCTCCTAGTGTGTTTGGGACAAGCTGAATGGAAACTACAAGCTACAAGCTTAAAATGGAAGCTTCAAAGCTTACATGCATTGGAGAAGTTCATATGCTCATATATTTTCTACATGCTTATATGCTCCTTCTAGCTCTTCTAGTCACCTGGAGGATTCGATTGGCTTGGATCTTGGAGGAATTGTAGTGATGGAGAAGGAAGGGATTTTCTATGGACTTCTAAGGCATGACAGATTAGCATCAGTGTCCAGGTGCACTCGTGATATTCGCATATTCTCTTTGCACTATTTCTCTTCCTATCTTCATCATGTCTGTTATATGTGTCTGAATCTTCTCTATGATTGAATCTATAATTTGAAATTGGAATCTAGATATGTATGCGAAGGAATCAATAGAGAACTCATAGAAAAACCCTAGTTTGAAATGAGAAAGAAATTAGATCTTAATCGGGTTTGGGTTCGAATTTATATTGTGAAATTAGATAGACAAGATTTGAAATTAAAATAAAAATTCTAAGTTGAAAATTTGAATGGTTAGATGTAATCTTTCTATCAAAATTATATTTTCAGATGCGTGCGGACAAACCTATTAGATAGATGAATGGGTAAATTTAGAGAACAATTACCTTTTAAGAAAAAATTTTAATTCATCACAAACTGCCCTGTCGCTGCCCCTTAGATAGACCCAAACTCAATCATTCATAACTTTTTATTGTGATCAAATTTATTCAATCGCTCCACTCAGAATTGGCGCAACTTGGCTCTCTCCAACATATTTCAATTTCAGCCCGATCCAACGATTCATTAGGGAGATATGGCCCTCGTACTGGGACTGTTTTATTCAAGGATAGATATTTCTCCATTTTCCATAACCAATAGTTCTTTATGCTTAAACTTCACAAAAATAATATATCAAAGCATGGAATGAATTAAAGATATTATTGCAATCTTCCCTTAGTAAAATTTTATTTTTATGCATTAGTTTTATATGATTTATTAACTAATCTAATTTAATTAAGTTTAGTTAATAGTAGAAGAATTATAATTAATCTATTTATCAACCAACATAGGAGGTATTTAGTTGGGATATTAATATTGGAGATTTATTATAATTTTTTATTAGTAAAATATTAATTCGAACATTGATGGAATGATACATGGTTGACTCTTAATGAACGAAACTATTATCAGCTGATAATCGTGTAGTTATTGACATGGCTACTAGTTAATTTAATCGTAAAATTAATTAGATTTAATTGATAATAGAGTTTTTAATTATTTTATCAAGGGAATATTAGTATTCATTGAAAGAATGATGAATGTGGTCATTATAGATTTATTAATAAGATTCTCAACATAGCTTGTTATTAAATATTAACAAGTTATTATTATTGAACTATGAATATGAATATTTGTGTACTAGATTATAGTTGACTTTTAACTTACAAAATTATAGTTAGTTATAGTCAATTGATATTAATTGGAACATTGCCATAGATATGTAATTATTAATTAAATTAATTAGAGTTAATTAGATTTAATTAATAATTAAGTTATGTAATAAAGTTTGAATTGATATGCTAATATTGATTCCTCTAGCAAAGTTGTGAAGTATGTATATCGAAGTTGACAAGTCGTACTCTCATGACTTGAATAATGACCTTAGATATTTTAATAGTGAGACTTAGTAATATTTAATTGAGAACTATTAGAATGTTAATAGGTCATGGAAGGTGTACCTATGTTAATTGATTGATTAAATTGATCATTTTAATAAAGTTATAACCTTCTTATCCGAAGACTAGTAATTGGCTCTCTTATAATTTAGATGAATAATGATCTTTGATTTCTATTAAAAGTTGAAGTAATATTAAGAAGAGTCATTCAATTTGTAACATTGATCTTAGCAAAATAAAGTGAATGATTTTATTAAGTGTCAAATAATTTAATATTTATCCTTCAGCTATTCTTAGAATATTATTTTAATGACGGAAAGGATAATGCTATCAGGGAACAATTGGGTTGACTTGTAGGTCAAATGATGAAACTTAAGACACTTGAAAGTATACTTGCAAACAGAAAACTGGAAACCCCTACACATTATTCAACTATGTGAATTTAGTAAACCAAAACATGTGTTTGCATCGTGTATTCTATATGCTTCTTGTTTTGGGTTTTGGGTTGACTAGTGTTGACCGGTCTTAGGTTGTTTCCAGAGGCTCGGAGGTTATGAGATATGATGACATGTTGATCTTATTTGGTCTCGGTCTTTATAAACCCAAACCATGGTTATGTGATCGTATGCTCTATGAAATGTTTGTATTTACTGATTGTTATTGTTCATCAGTCTTCATGTGTGAGGCTGAGATGTATGTGTATGAGACATTTGAGCTAATCATTTTTGAGTCATCGATCAGTTATCCTTGGATTAATTTCTAGTCGCCATGATGGGACTGAAATATGGATTTATTTATTGATGATGTCATGTTGTGACATGTTTGACTCAACCATTTTGGAGTCTTTGATCAATATGATTTTGAGATATTCTTGGTTGCTTGTTGAGAACCAATGGATATTGTGATTTATTTTGAGATATATTTTGGTTATTGAGAACCAATGATTATTATGATTATTAGTGATGCCTTTAGTTGCCAATAGAGAACTGTTGTGGTCATGATTTTCTATGGATGTTTTTCTAGATGCTCATGGAGATTTGATGATTCTTATCTTGGTGATTTGATGATTCTTATTGTGGATATTTGATGCTTATATTGTGAATATTTGATGATTCTTTTTATTGGATTATCTTTTGGATTTTTTTTACAGTCGCTTGTACAAGACTGTGGTGATTTTATGATTCCATGAGCTTAGGGTAGTTAATCTACTTGTAGTGTCAGGAAGTGGCTTGCAATGGGGGTCAGGGCCCTAAGTGGCTGCTAGGGTAACTCATTGTAAGTTTGGTTAATAAGTGATAACATTTGCACACTAAATGGGGATTAAATAAACCTAAAAAGATAATTGTTTTGATGTTCTCGCCCATGCCTTGAGTGCTTGTACAGGCTAGGATGGGAGTAGTGAGAACGCATAGTTGCGACCTTGCATTCCGTAGTATGTCTCGTCAGTATGAGAGGATACTAGTGGCCGCATGAGATCAGTATGGACCCATGGAGTTTAGCTAACTGCCAGGGTAACTTGTACATGATAAATGCGATGACACTTTCCTGCTTGCAGAGTAGGTTTCCTACATGTCATTGTGTGCCTCTTGGAATTAAATGTCAGTTTTGTGTGATGGAACCTTTGAGTTAGTATACTTTTAAGATTCCTAGACTTATAGAGATTTGTGCTTTGTGAATTGATAGCCTGTTTGGAACTTGATTTTATCTCCTTAGCACGGTGGGAGTGGACCACTTAGGTTCCACGTGGTCGGGTGGTAGTGTTTTTCCACTCTTATCATTTGATATCCGTCCGAGACACCGTGGCTAGAGTATTCTTGGTTGGTATTTATCTTCATTATGTTCTTGGAGCATTATGATAGATGATATACCTTATGATAGATGTATTTACTAGTATGTTTCTTATATTGATGATTTGCATATGTTAAATGATGTTATCTTATGCTTTACTTTGTATGTTAGTAGGATGTTTTAGGAGTGACATTCCTACTATGTTAATACCGATGATCTCTTCGGTGCTTTGGAATGTTACGCACAGAGGGATGGTTAGGATCCACGATGGTCTAATGATGCTATTTACGGTTGGGAGGAACCGTGCACTTAGTTATTTATGTTTGTGATATATGGTTAAATTTTGTGATGGATGTTTATATCTTTTGCAATGATGTATCATGTATAGTTTGTGGTTTCATTATGTTATTGCATCATGGATTAATATTGGATGATGATGTACTTTATTTATACGGATGTATATTCTTTTAAGTTTTTCATACCCTGTAACATGTACAGTGGATGATTGAGCAATCTAAAATATAATTACAAAAGGACACTTGTATATTGTTTAAGAACATTGGATGTAACATTGTCATTTCATAAGGATGTGATGTTAGATGAATAAGTTATGATTATATGTAATTCAATTTTAAGAGATCTTTAAGGAATGTAATCTGTTATGTTGTGTTATGTTTACTTTCAGGTTGATGTTACTATTGCTTCCGATACTATGTATAAGTTGTGAATAGTTTATCTTTCATGTTTTTAAAAAAAAATTGTTTAGCAAACTTAGTAAAATTCTTTGGATCCCTTGGTGGGGCATTACATCTAGGACTTCTAGGTGGAAAAATGCTAAGTCTATGATGTTCCCTTAGGGAAATGAATAGTCTACAAACACAATTCTATTGAGGCTTTAGAACAAGAAACATTTAGGAAACAATATATTCCTTTTACTAATGAGAAATTCTCCTTTGAAGAATTTTTTAGCCAAGCAATCAAAGAATATTAGAGGATCCTAAGATATTCTAAAAAATACTTCCTCCTAGTCACTCTCACTAGGAAAATGTTTAAAAATAAAGTCCACCAATATCTCAATTATGTACTTTAAACAACTTAAATCAACTTTATCTAATGTGAAATTTATAACAAAAATATACATCAACCACAGGATGATGATCATGAAAAGTTACATAGGATATGTTAACTAGGGAAACCTTGATCAAAGAGAAAACACTGGTAGGGATGACTCCCATGAGATGATGTACTAATTTAAAAGTTCTTTGTAAAAAGATGTAACATTGTTAGGAATTTTTTTAATATAATTAGTACATGTATTCTCTATTAGGTTACTTTGAATCACTATCAAGATATTCTAACCATGTTAGGAGCTAATTCACCCATACTAGGAGTTGATAAGAAATCAACTGAACCCACTCTCAAAATTGCATCAATTTCTTTCCTCCTAAAAAATGCAAGATAACATATCCAAGAAATGAACTAACTAAAGTAGGAAATTATCTTCCTATTACAACTCCTTTTGAAGTCCTCAACATCATCCTCTTTTTTTCTCTCATCAAATTTGAATCCAAGTTTTTGTTAGCACCAAGTGATAGTGTAATTAAAAGTGGGATATTATTAATTGATAATTATATGAATGTATGCAAAAGAGTCATATTGGTTTTTATATTGTCATTGACCTCAAATTCTTAGTTGGCTATCTATTATGCTAACTCAAAAGAGTATTATTTCATTAGATTGATGAAGATGATTTAAAGGAAGTATGATGAAGAAAAAAGTGATATATAAGTTTAAGACCCCTACTTGTATGTACTTATTTAAATATGAATTTCTCTGTTAAATCCTTTATAGGAGATTTGAATGGATATATGAGCATGACAAGGAAATAGTATGGGAAAAATTTTTTGTTCTTGCAAGAAACCATGTAGAGAACATCATGATAAATTATGGTTATCTTATGTATAATGATTATGATAAAGTATATGAGTTAATGTTTTATGATTTAGGTGTCATAATGGAAATTGCAATTAGTTGATGTATTCATGTTTTGTTACTCTGTGATTCAAGACTTACTACATTGTTCAACTATTTAAACATTAATTTGTACTAACGATGATATGAGGTGTTTCAACTTATGATGATGATGTTAATTATGATACCTTGATTATTAGGGTATATCCATTTAGATAGTTTAGTATGCCCTATTAATGATTTTTATGATGTTTTAGGTATACATGTGCATTACAATGATTATTTTAATTCAAACTAATGAATATGTTATAATGATTGAATTATGAGATTTGTGATGATTAAATATGTGTGCAGAACTGAGAAAGAGTATTTAAATGAAAGTTTTAATATTTTGATCAATGTGATTATGCAAATTTGGTTTAAATATATGAATGTGATGTTATCAAACTACTGATATTTGAATAGATTTTATAGGATAATTAACTGTGGAATTAATTAGAAAATTGATAAATTGATCTTATGTGCAAACTGTAAAACCAAGATTGAATCCAATAAAGTGATTCAAACCTCATTGTCAAGTGTTTTATTTTTATTATAATCTTAATGTATGTGAATCATTCTATAAATTGTGACATGTCGAATGTTATGTAAAATTAATTTTTATGGTGTCACTTGATACTTTTTATATTCATATGTGTCTTGACATGTCAAATTAGAGTTATTAGAGTAACCTGCTAATCTAAGACCGATTAGTTAGTAATTGAGATTAATCTTGTTAATTAGGATTTAGTGTAAAGATTACATCGTTAAGGTTGTTAAGATCAAATACTTCAAGCCACTTTTATAGGTCCTATAATGATCTTAGATGCCAAATTTAGCATAATTCAAGTGCACAAGTGGTACGTGTATGGGTTAGGAACCTTTTCCAACCTTCTAGAACATCTACCAACATTTATGACCCCTAAAATACTTCATTTTCCCTTTTGTGCGAAAATGGACCATCTCTATGAGGTTACCCAAGTTTCTACTCCTTGAAAAGGTTATCTTTATGATAGGGGCAAGTGGGAAGACTATAGAAGGCTTAAGTCAAGATTTTGAGTTATAGCTATTTTGGGAGGGTGAGTTTAGAGGCTATTTATAGTCCCTTTGTAGAGTTGAAGGTTGTTCACCCATTCTCTACATTTAGAGCTGTGATCTTAGAATTTGAGGAACAAAAATGATTTTAGCTCAACTCAAAACTTCATTTCCATAACCTTTGAGAAGGTAGGTTCTCTATTGCCATGGTTATTTTCTTTGTTCATTTCTTGTATATGTTAAATTCTTGCATATTGCAATATGTGTGTGTGCCTGTATCATGTGAGGGAAGGGAATTATAGATTTTAAGTTTGTTATCTTTTCATGTTTCTTTTCCTTGTTTTGTTTGGGAAACTATGAAGAGAGTGTTGGCATTAATCACCTTTAGGGTAGAAGTAGCCATGTATGGGAGAAGGGATTTAATTGGACCTTAGGTTAGTGTAAAGTCTCTTCTCATGATGAGGAGAGGAAGAAAGTAAGGTGTTATTGGCCTTTGCTTGTCAATACTAACTGATTTTGGTTTTGGGGAATAATGAGAGAAAGAAATGGAAGTTTAGGTGATTTGATAGCCTCAAAAGAGGCATATGATTTGTGTTCATGATTGACATCTTCTATTGGGAAAAAATCCACCTTCTGCCTATTCATAGGTTCATTACAAAACTTGTTGTGTCTACCATGGGTGAGAACTATATGTTGATTGTGTATTTGTGATTATTTTCTAAATTTCACCTAGTAGATTACTAGTTCTCCTAGCTCAAGTTGTGGCCTCACATCGAGGCCTTGGTTGTGAGGTGAGCTCTTTGTGGTTGCCTTTTTTTTTTTTTTTGCAAATTTCTTGAAGAATACTTGTAGTGGAGAAGGATGGGATTCATAATCTTCTTGGTGTCGTTGAGTTTTGTTGTCATGGAGACTTCTCCATTTTCTTATCCCTTTCTTGTACATTGTTTACCTAAAACAAAGAAAGGATGTAACTAGTTGTTTATGTAATACAGAAATTGTTGATCATTCTAAATTTGGCAATGTAAATACGGGTTATTGTATTAAATGAAGTATGTGATCTATAGAAATTCCATGAGTTTTGAATATAATCTTACTCTCAAGTATATTAGTTTTAAATGAGTTTTTAATGGAAAACTTCATAGTTCCTTTTGAAATTTTAGATTGAAATAATGTAAATTAAGTTTATTTCATGAATATGATGTAATAAAAAGGAATTATAATTACTAGTGATCATATTTTATCATGGAGTTCATATAAAGGTTTAATGTTGAATTTCAAGTAGATTTCATGTAAATTGCATATCAACATCTAATGTAGATAATGCAAATGCAATAACAAGATTTAATCTAATCCTAGAATACATACTATAAATATAAAGCATCCCCTTACACCTATAGAATATGCTAAATTAATATTGTCAACAAGTTCCTTAATAAAACCCACCCATATTAATACACTACAAACAAATCATTTTTAAAAAGTTCTTGCAAAGAAAAAACAAGTTTTCAAAAATGGCCAAAATGGGCTGCTACAACATTCTGCCAAATGGATGAGGAAGGAAAATTAATTCAAAAGTTTTTGTGACAGTCATTATTATAATGACTAAATCTTAGTCATATTAAATAAATAAATATAAACATGTATATTTTTATCTTCTTAAACATCCCCTCACCCTTGGAACTTGCCTATAAATTTTTTGAAATAAACAAGAGCTCTATTTGAGCATGAGTCTCTGCCTTTTTGTAGAGAAATAATTTAGTTTATCAATTTGAATTTGAGTGGATAAATTTGATTTGATTGAAGATCAATTTATGCACAAGATTTGCAAATAGATATTTTAAATATAATCTATAATATAACTATGATTTTAATGTATCATATTTTTTTGATTGATTATTTTAATCTATAACATATGATGAATCTAATATAAATATATAAATAATTTACATTATATCTTCAAAGTATCATTTGAAGACATTAATATTGTTGTGAAAAGAAAAAGATTATATGATGAGTTATATATAATTTCTAAATCATTTATATGAGATACATTTTTAAATTGTATTAAAGAAACTTGATATCATTTTCTAATTTGAATAACAAATATTATTTTACCATAAAATCAAACTAAAGATTTTTGAATTTATCAAAGTACTAAATTCAATTAAAGAATCTTAAATTTAGTATAGAATAAATTAAGCTAATAAAATTTTAAATTAGTTTTAAATAAATTACCTACGTTTTAACTAGATTTTCAATAAAAGTGACGTTGTTTTTATCTCCTCCCGATTGTACAAAGAAATTGAAATACCTTCTCTTTATTGGCACGTGTAAAGGGTGAAAAAGATAAAACTAAAAACATCAAACGAATGCCAAAAAAATGGATAGCGGTTGTATATTCTGAATGGGATGTCAGAATGCAGTGTTTTAAATCAGTTTTTGACCATGGCGAACATGTGATGAGCATGAGCATGAATATGAATCTGGCAGAGTTACACCAGAAAAATGCAGCGGTGGCCATTAATGGAGCCTTACCTCAATCATCACATTCCAAAATGTCTCTTGCTTGAACATGAGGATGCTCGATTGAACAATCAAGCGTTGGGAATGCCAATCCTTCTTCTTCATCTAATTCTTCTTCCTCCATTTAGTTGTGTCTTTTTGCAGATGACCTGACTGCCCAAATGGAACTGCAACAGGAGCAAATCAACCAATTCATTTCTATGCATTTACGCCTTTTTGTCCCTCCTGTAATCCAGATCTCGGACATTTTTAGGTGAATTTTGTTCTTTTATGTGAGTGGGATTTTGATTTTGGTGTTTTGTTTGTTCAAAACAAAAATATTTGAATTGCGGCGAAGGAGAAGCGACAAAAACATAATAGAGTCCTCTTTAAAAAACAACAACTTGTGCACAATGATGACGATGCAAAACAAAATCTGCATTGAGGCAGATTAACAGAGACCTATAACCTTTTAAACATAACTACTACGCCCAGCCCCCTTCCTTACTAAGTTCCTAATGTGACTTTGCATGCAAACAGAGAGTAGGTGGAGCTTTTATTTTTGTCTTTGCACATAGTCAAGCAAAAATTAAATTAAATTAAATGAATAATAGTCAAGAAAAGCTCTACACTTTATGTCCCACGCATCTTCTACTCCTTCAAACCCACTGTGAGGGGCACCGGCTACGGTGCAACATATTTGCACCGGCCGGATGCCTTGTACATCATCTCTGACATGTACCGATAGGTGTCAGACGTTTTACATCCTTTTTATTATTACAATGTTTACACTGTTTTGTTGTTTGTAAACGCTGAAGTCTGTAATATTAGAATATATATTATTTTCTATTTTAGATAAGCAAAAAATTATATATATATATGTAAATTTTAAATTTGTAAAATATAGAAATAAGATAAGTAAGATTGATTTTAAATAAGTAAATTATTTATAACAAAATTTGAATATCTTAATAAGAATGGGAGATTTCAAAAATTCAATAATTTATAAGATTTCTAAAAATTTTTCATTTATTTTATAAAATTTATTTAGTTTATTTTATTTTATAATATATTCTATGTTTTGTGTACTTCTGACTCTTTGAGTTTTTATTTTATATCTTTATACTATAATTGTGCATCATCATGTTAAGATATGAGATCATTGGTAAGATATTAGATCATGACCATTAGCTATGTTAATTTGTTATGTTTTTATTCAATTTTTTTTTTAAAAAAATTATAAATAAATTTATTTAAAATTTTATTTCTATTTTTTAAATTTATTAATCATTAAGATATAAATGAAATGATAAAAAAAAATTGTTATATATATATTAGAGTTAGAGCATTAGAATTACATTAAAAAGGGTTTTCATATATTTTCTTGTAACTAAATCCTACTTATTGGATTTTCTATCACAGAACAAATAATTGGACAAATTGATGGATACATAGGGATATATTGATTAGATTGGGTTAGTGATTTTAATAGTAGGAGACATATAAGTATTTATATGTTTACTTTGTTTAGAAGAACTATCAATTTGAGGTGTAAGAGTCAAAATATAGACACCTTATCATATAAAGAGCCAAACTATATGACTACAATATTTGCATGTGAGGAGGCATTGTGATTGTAGAGATTGTGTTCAACTATTAACTTTAAGTGGAAACAGATTGTTGGTAAACAGATTTGTCACAGTAGAATTGGCCCAACGGAGTGTGTGGCAAACCGTTCACAACAGTTGGATAGGCCCTTGATATGCGAATTTCCTCTGCGTTTAGAGGGGCAGCTCCCTCGTATGATATAATTTTTGAAAGGTTTTTTTATTAAAGAATCTAAAACTTCAAAGTTCAAGAGAAAGTCGTGGAAGATGAATGCACCACACGCCCTCACAACCTTCGGTGGTTAACAAGATTGATAACAGAGGTGCTCAAGAACTACGCTTGAAAGCAACCTGTATTATTAAGCACATTCATTATCATCCGTAAACACTCGCATAGCACCATGAGAATGTCCACTACAACGTATAACAATTTGGATTTTAAAATAAGAAACACAAAGCAGATCTCATTTCATTTCCTTGCACCAAGAAAAGCAATAGAGATTTTTCAATTCAGAGATAAAAAGTGTACATACTTTCCAAAATTTATCCCTAGATCAAAATTTTAGCATAGTGTTCCCTTATTTTTTCAAACCAAAAAGTCCCCTTACAAAGCCAAAAGGTGTCCTTATATAGACATAGAGGTTAATAACTACCTCTTTGTGGTTAATAACCACCTCCAAAATACGTAATTTTGGAAGGTTAATTAACCTCAAGAAAATTAACCTATACAAGGAAACTTGTAAAAACAAAACTTTAGCTAGAGTTCTTAAAGATGTTTACATATACAATCATTGATTCTTCTAGCTACTAACTCTATCTACCCAGACACAATTGATCTATTTTGAAAAGCCTTGTAAGCACCTAGGATAATCATCATGGATTCATAGTTTGGAATGAACACGTTTTCCATCCTAAGTTTGGCTGTGAAGTATCTATCTTGAATTTCTTCTGACTCCCATTGATAGGCTGAAATGTTACAATCTCCCAGCGTGACTGCAACTAGGCTAAGCTTCATCATAGTTTCAGCATTTGATACACGGTTCTCTATTTCTGAATGAATCTGAACACTGAAAGAATCAAGGAGAAACCGACAATCAACATGTTGAAGATCACTTACTGGCACCCCACCTGTGATAGTAGAGATTAATTCGTCTGTACTCTTTATTTTCAGTTGCTCCAAAGAAGCTATTAGCTTTTCGAACTCAGTGATCCCTTTGTTGATGTTTATCACCTTCCAACCAACACTTTTACTCCAAACACGTATTTGATTATCACTTAGATCAGTAATAATTTTCTCAAGAAGTAGGGTGCTCGCATCCAGCTTGGCCATTTCTCTTAATTCATCAGCTACCTTTTGCCAGTTGGATTTATCTTCTTTGCTATTTTCCAGCTCCTCAGAAATTTCCTATATCTGTGTGATGGCTTTCCCATATATCTCTTTCACTCCAGTTATAAGTTTTGAAGCATCTTCTATCATCCTGTTTATCCAAGCCTCAATCGTCATACTATGTGATTTTTGTTGGCCGATTCTTTGAACAACAGTATGATCTAAAATACCATCAAGACCTATTAGAACTGGTGGAGTGACCACGACTTGGGTATTAGAAGGGTTGCTGATTGAATTAATATAAGCTGTCATCACCTGAACTTGTTCATTGAGTTGCTCTTTGGCTCTTTTCTCTTTCTTCGCCCTTTGCAACATCTGAGTGGCAATCAGTTCAAAATTGTGAAACTCTCTTTCCGCATTAGAAGGACCAAGGTCAACCTTTTCTAGAATGAAATCTGATTCAGATGCTTCATCAACATTCTTTTCAACTATAGGCTTGGCTACTTCCACACACAAATTGCCTGAAGTTTTATCAATAGCTAACCTGGACATCACCTTGGTCTTTTTCGCCTTAGGAGGCTTCTGAAGAATGCTAGAGATCATATCAAATGGAGGTGGAACCATCTGTACAACTTTCTTCCTCTTCTGAAGACTATCCTGGAACCACGAATGTGTAATTTTTGAAGCTTGTACATCACCTGTTACATTTTCAGCAATCATCATTAAGTCTTCTGAATTAGATAATGGGTTATCTAGCTGTGTGATGTCTATTATTGACATATCAGGAGGAGGGAGACCCAAATTAGGAATCACTGTATCCTGAGGGGATGTAACAGGGACATGTGATTCAGCAATCTGAGGAGTTCTTTGATCTTTTTCACTGGATTCATTCCATTCTTGATTCATTCTACCTTTCATTCTTGTCCTTTTTCTTGTGACTGTAAACTTATTTGGTTGATTTAGATCTTCTTCTCGATCTTGAGCACCTGTATCCAGTTGTTGTGTCATCTCACTAGAAGTTGCCTCTATCGCCATTTGAGACGATTCCCCTATATTATTTCTCTTCTCTTTATTTTGAGATTTACCAGTTGCTTTTTCGGCTCTGACTTTACTGATCCAGTCTCTTGTTTTTTTAAGAACATAGGAAGACCTCTCCTTCAACTTTTTCAATTCAGGAATTGACCAATCAATAGGAGGGAGCTCTAGCAATTCAATTTTCTCATAATAGTCAGGATCGACCAAAGAAACCTCATCGTCATCTATGCCTGTCACATCAATGTCCAACTTGAAGTCTATTACCTGTCGTATTGTAAGCCGCATCCAATCTCTCTTCCTGACTTCGAAGTCATTTTCACAATCCTCCCAAAAGTCTTCTAGAGCCGGGAAGTGACCAAGACTGGAATTTAACTTTAATTCATTCACCGCATAGCCCTTACTGTCATAAGGGAAACGCATTGTGTAAGGATGCAAATTTATTGTGGCAATAGATCTTTCAATGTTCCTGGCATTTGATGCAGTGTCACAACTATAATATTCGATGCCGATAGGAAAAGCTATTTCATCTGTCCTCCTGTTCCTGCAAAGTTTATTGATTTGACTAATTTGCCTGCACATTTCAATTAAGACTAATTTATCATCAAAAAATCTAGGTAACATCAGCAGACATCCATCATAGGCAGCTAGCTGGATATAAGTAAACTTCAGAAATTGTATAAAAACACTTCCATATTTTTGTACTTTCATTGTTGCTTCTGGTGAAATCCTGAGTCCAATGTTCCCCTGAATTTCCCTTACAATTAGCATGGTGAACACATCATTCACTCTTCTGAAATGGTGTAGGCTATTATCATACTAAATTTGAGGAAGATGATTATAAATGATGGTTGTGTCATCATAAATGCCCTGCCGGTTAAGTCCTGGCCAACTTTTGGTACTTGCAATAGCATAGAAAAGGTATGAAGTCATATAAAAGTAGTCATTTTCTCGAAGTCCCATGAGCTGTCTATGCAGTGAGTCGCTGATAATTTCAGCCCAATCAATGTATTGTTTTCCTTCGCAGACCATATTAATGAATAGAAACATCCAACCTTCGAACTCGTGTGAATCCCGAAGACCAACGATCCTGCTCAACAAAGTTACCATATTCGCGACATCTTCTTTCAGTGATGATCTGTGAATGGATTTTCCTAGTTGAGACTTTCGTCTTCTTGGTTGGAAGAACCATAATCTCACCACAGTATTTAAACATTGAGTTTGATTGGCAGTAAAATATTCCTTGGCAGTTCTTAGATTAATGCTGGCATATTGCATCCTAGTTGGCAATCGAAAAATGATAGCAATGGAGGCAGGGTCCAAACAGACAATTGCTTCATTGTTTGGTGAAAGAACTTCTCTAGTGTTGGGATGATAAGCTTTCATGCATTCCAACACTAATTCTGGGCACTATACAGAAATGGGATGTCCGCCTGCTTGAGCCAAGCCACTTTCCAATATCTTTCTAGCTAATGGAGTCTTTTCTTCATTCACAAGAGATGACCAGAAGTCTTGAAGGCAAACATTTCCTAAAATGGTATCACCGATATCTGGAAGCGTACTTCTTAAAATAGGAGCATAATTCGGCCTCTGATACTTGTACTTCATGGTTTGATTTCCAATCTTTTTCTCAAACATGCCAAGTTACAAAGAACATGAGAATGCTGATTCGAACTTGGGTGACTTAATGAGTAAAGCTTCCAAAGCATCTCAAAGCCGCAGTCCTGTCATGCTTTCCTCCCGTTTTGAATTATGAACTGGATAGCCACCTTCCACCAATCAAGCTATGGCACCAACGTTATCATTTATTTCGGGCATTATATCAAATAGATTAAGAGCAATCTCAAGTATGTAAAACATTCCATCATGAAAGCTCTTAAAGAAGCCTTTCCTATCGACATTTTCAAGGTTGAGATCGGGTGATGGAATGAACAGGTGACACAAATACTTCAAGAAACCACGGGCTCAGTTTGCTTTGCTTTAGACTATCTTTGCCCTGCTAATTTAAAGACAATAACGCATTCCTTTGTGCATTCTGCGGTAATATGAAAATCTA
Organism: Cupressus sempervirens; assembly: GCA_028749045.1. Lineage (NCBI taxonomy): Eukaryota > Viridiplantae > Streptophyta > Pinopsida > Cupressales > Cupressaceae > Cupressus > Cupressus sempervirens. Next base: position 226,093,751 of record CM053791.1, read on the forward strand.
TTGTGAATGCATTATATGAAGTCACGTTATCAGTGGTGTGCAGCAATCAAAGGAGTGCACAGCGATCAAAGGAGAAGTGGAAAGCGTTTGTATTCACCCAAGGCGACATACGAGAGATCTTTAACAAGATCCTTTATCTTATTTGCGTGGATAAGAACAGAAATCTCTTTGAACAAGTTCGCAGCACTTGAAGAAGAAAATGAACTTTGTCTAGGATAATATATGATAATGGTTATTATGTTATCATGGTCGTAGTTTTCATAGTGAAGGCGAGTTGGTTATGAATTGCCCATTATCCACAACAAATGTCGGCAGCTCCACTTCTTCTAGCTCAAAAAACATTTTCCATCCTGGAGGAAAGCCACAGTTTGAGAATCAGTTACAAATGTGGTATGAGGTGGCACGCATTTGATTGCTTCTTTAAAAATGTTCTTTTCTTCATAGAACGTGGCTCGTCTTCCTTGATTCTGCCGCATTTAGCATATGAAAATATCAATTTGGAATTAAGACACATGTCTCGATTAAAATCCTTCTCTCTATGAAATCGCTTGACTTCCACCTGGGTATAATTCATGAACTCCCAGGTCATACCAGCCCAAAGCTACACATTTCATTTGAGCATTTTGTCGAATACCTGGCCTGTGTCATCCATTCTGTTGCACTTTGAATGCAAATATGTCAATTTGGATGTGATCATGTTGAATGCCTATCTGCCTGCGAATTTGCTTGGTCTCCTCTATCGTGTTCGTGTTATGTGAAATCCAATCGCCAATGCGAATGTTATTTCCATGATGACAAATGGGTTTCATGATTCTGTCAAAAGGAGCTCAGCTACATGCATTCTGCCCTCTGAAGCTGCCACATGTAGTAGAGTGAGGCAAAGGCGGTCAACAATGGAATCAGCATTATACTCTCTAATCCGATATAGTAAACTCGGATAGAGATCATCGTGGCCTGCTTTAACTGCTTCGAAGAGAGCTATTCACCCATCTCTATCTTTTATTTGTAGAATGTCTTCATTCATGTCGCAAAGCAAATGACAGAGGCTTTCATGTCCTTTCATGGCCGCAACATGGAGAGCAGTTTTACCCATATTATCTTATTTGGCTACCCAAATTTTCTTATTCTCCTTGCTTTTACATTGCTTGGTCAATGATTCAAATAACTTACATGCAAAGTGGTTTGGCCCTGCTCATCACAGGCAACTGGATCTGCTCGGCTCTCCAAGAGTTCATTCATAATTTTTTGTATTTCCTTGAGAGGTGTTGGTGAACAGATTTCAAAATTTGTTAGAGTGTTTCTTCTTAACCTTCAATATGCCTCCTATCTAGGCTCTTGCCTCGAAGAGGTTAATGAAAACTTGTTTTTGGATGTTATCATTAACCTTTTGAGAGGTTAATGGTTAGGAAAAATGTGTTTTTGGAGGTTATCATTAACCTTTTGAGAGGTTAATGGTTAGGAAAAACGTGTTTTTGGATCTCTCCATTAACCTGCAATAACCTGAGGCTCAAAAGTCAGATTTCAAAAATTTCAAGTGCTGTGCAGACCTGGGAACGAGCCAATGACATGAAGATTTAGAAACTCACAAGAATTCAAAAATAACACGGCCATTTTAAAGCTTAAAATTAGGCGAGTTTCAAAAATTAATCATGGCTTACAAAATTGAAGCAAATTTTATACCCGGGCAACACAGATCAAATTGGATATGATAGTTAGAGTGTCATATATTTGGTAAAGAATGTGGTGTATAATGATTGTAGATTATCTCACTAAGGTAATAAACACAAATACAATTAGTTGGTACATAAAGGTATCAAAATAACTATCATGTAAATTTCAAGTGAAAGTGTCAAGATTAGAGGTGGTATTCCCCTAATAGTATCAAGTGTTGATTAATTTTATTTATTTAATATAGATGACACATAATATATAGTATCTAAAGATGTAGTAATGGGAAAACTAAAATGCTCATTTGTGAATTATGACATTATTTATTTAATATTTTTTTTCTAGAATACTTAGGATACTATGTAAGAAAACATTGAAATTGGAAGTTACATTAAAAAGGGTTAAAAATTGGAAGTTATGAAGTATCTTTATTGTTTGTTTTGTGATGATATCAAAAATATTAAATTCCCTCAAGGGACACTAAGATTGTATTTTAATTAATTTAACCATAAAAACATAACTTATAAGACTTAAAGATGCCTAAGAAATATACGAGACATGGTAGAGGAGTTGCATGCCAATATAAGATGATATGAAGTATTGAACTATAATAATAGGAGAATCATTTTTTCCACTACTGATAGCTTTGAATACCACTTAATCACTCTTGGATTTTGACATTTTATATGTTAAAAGCATGTGATATCAGATTGCATGACTCCTTTGTTATTAGTCTTAGGTTGATAGACTATTCTCAAAAGACAATTGAGCTGAATTATTGTACTACACTCTTCAAATAATACAAAAAAATGTCTCTTTAAGTTTGAGTTTTTTCCAACAAAATTATGTCCACACATAGCCAACATTTATAATGATTATGTATTTTATGAGTTTGTTGCTTTCTAAAACAATTAAGTGGGTTCACCATTTTTTAGAGTTTTAACTTATTTTTGTCCTTTAAGCTTAAAGAGGAGTAGAATAATGAATGGATACGGCTGCATCTTTGATAGTCAAAAAGTCCAAACACAATCCACCTGCAATTTGTTTTATATCGGTGGTAAATTCTGAAAATTTAATAATAAAATGTAAATTCTAACTATAACCATAATAAAATTGAAAATAAATTTATTTATAATTTTTTTTTTTTTAAAATTGAATAATAACATAACAAATTAACATAGCTAATGGTTATGATCTAATATCTTAACATGATGATGCACAATTATGGTATAAAGATATAAAATAAAAACTCAAAGAGTCAAAGTACACAAAACATAGAATATATAATAAAATTAAAAAAATTAATTAAATTTTATAAAATAAATGAAAGGTTTTTAGAAATCTTAAATGTATATAAAGTATTGTTTTATTTAATAATATATAAATAATAATTAAATTTTATAATATATTGATAATAGTGTGATTATAAATATAAGAAATTATTAAAAAAAATTAATCTCCCATTCTTATTAACATATTCAATTTTTTTTATAAATAATTTACTTATTTAAAATCAATCTTAATTATCTTATTTCTATATTTTATAAATTTAGAATTTACATTAAAATATATATATATAATCTTTTTGCTTATTTAAAATAGAAAATAATATATATTCTAATATTACATACTTAAGCGTTTACAAACAACAAAACAGTGTAAACATTGTAATAATAAAAAGGATGTAAAACGTCTGACACCTATCGGTACATGTCAGAGATGATGTACAAGGCATCCGGCTGGTGCAAATATGTTGCACCATAGCCGGTGCCCACTGTGAGGTGTGTTGGCAGACAAGGTGATGTCACCTCTTCCCCACTTGTTCAACCACACACTTCCCCTCATTCAGTTCGGGTGCAGGCCTGCATTTAATCAAGTAGGGTACCTAATAGTTTGGTCAAACATGGAAGGCCCCTTAGTTGTTGTGGGACCCTCCCCACCACATTTCTTTCCCTTCTTAGACGCAACCCTCCTCTTCCCTTGCATGTCCCTTCCATTTCGGCACTGGGTAAATAGCCGAATATTTGCACCGGCTATTTGGCCAGAGCCGTTACCTCCGTGACTCCATCAGTTATCTAATTCAAACAAAATGCAAACAAAGTGCATGTACTTTTTGCAGTCTATCCCTTGCAAGTACTGCTGTATTTTGTCAGTTAAGTCAGAGTGTTGGGCGCTCACAAATTTTCGTTTAAAGCATCGTTTCCGTCCACTTTATTGCACAGATTGAACTCTAATAGTTTTGTTTTTCAAATTTTGTAGTAACATTTTGGAAGTTTGCCAATAGTTTTTTTCAAATTTATAATAACATTTTTACTTTCTGTTTAATAAATTCATATGATATTGTTTTTAAAATAGTGTAAATAGTAAAAGTTTCTTTTAAAAGTTCATAATTTATGTTATATGTAAATATAATAATTATAGAAAGAAATCTAATTTTATATGAACAAGGTTATTATCACAAGTGAGAAATGTAATGAATTAATGTTTGTTTGTTTAAAATAATTTTATTGAATATTGCAAGAAATATTAAATTTTACAAAAAATAAATAAATATTGAAATTTGAAATGAATATCAAATTTTTTTAAATAAAGAAGTATTACAATCTATTTTACAATATAAATTTGTTTTTTATTAGAATTTTAATTTTAACTTACTTAATTGTCTTTTTTTTTTATGTGTTGGATAAGTATTATATAATTGTCATGTTAGAATTATTAATATGTAACAAAGAAATATGTTATATTAAATTAAGTCTATATCTGTAAACCTAGATTTATTATAATGTATCAAATTGTAATGTATAACATTAGTTAATTCAGTATGGAAATATTTTCATCATACTCAACAATTAGGTAGCTGAGATATTATGAATTATATTTTAATAATAATACATGTTTATGGCCCTATGTGATGGCTAAATATTTAGAAAAAAAAAAAGAATTTTTTTTATTAATAGAAATGTATTTATAATAAGAAAATATTAAATTTGAAATGAATTTTAATATAATTTTCTTAATACTAACTGAATGTTGTAATCTATTTAATAAATCAAATATTTTATTGGTTTTATATAAATTTAGAACCTAATTTTTGTTTAGTTTGTTTGATTCTTATTGATTTAATTAAAATTATTGCAAATCAAATTTAAATTTCATAATTACATAAATATCTCATTAAAAAAATAAAAATAAACATGTTGTATATTAAAAATTTAGAATAATTTTAAAGCTATATTAATAATAAAGATATATATTTAAAAAAATTAGAATAATAAAGGTATTTAAATTAGAATAATAGTAGCATGTTGTGATGGTTAAGTTGTTGTGTTGTTATCCTTGCCATCAAAGTTCAAATCTCATGGGGATGAGGTCCCTCGTTTGTGGCCTCACTGGTTCATAGCTCCAGGTCAAAGCGTTTACCCCTCTTTAAATTTATATAAAAAAAAAAAAAAAAAAAGAAGATTTAATAAATATTTCTTTTACTAATTCTAAATGAGCATTGCTAAAAAAATTTATACATATTTTTTTATTTTAAATTTAGAATAATTTTATTAAAAGAAATGAATTTATAATAGAAAAATATTAAAATTGAAATGAATTTTAATATAATTTTAAATCTTATACATATTTTTTAAAAAGATTTAGAATAATTGTATTAAAAGAAATGTATTTATAATTAAAAAATATTAAATTTGAAACAAATTTTAATAATAAATGAATGTTGCAATCTATTTAACAAATCAAATTTTTTTTAGTTTTATATAAATTTAGAATCTGATTTTTGTTTAGTTTGTTTGATTCTTATTGATTTAATTAAAATTATTGCAAATCAAATTTAAATTTCATAATTACATAAATACCTCATTAAAAAATAACAATAAACATGTTGCATATTAAAATTTTAGAATATTTTTAAAGCCATATTAATAATAAAGGTGTATTTAAAAAAAAATTTAGAATAATAAAGATATTTTAAAAAAATAAATTAGAATTAATAAATATTTCTTTTACTAATTCTAAATGAGCATGGCTAAAAAAGTCTTATACACATTTTTTTAAAAAAATTAGAATAATTTGTTAAAGGAAATGAATTTATAATAGCAAAATATTAAGTTTGAAATGAATTTTAATATAATTTTAAATTTAAAATGAATTTTAATATAATTTTAAATCTTATACATATTTTTAAAAAAGATTTAGAATAATTTTATTAAAAGAAATGTATTTATAATAGAAAAATATTAAATTTGAAATGAATTTTAATATAATTTTTTTAATAATAAATGAATGTTGCAATCTATTTAACAAATCAAATATTTTGTTGGTTTTATATAAATTTAGAATCTGATTTTTCTTAGTTTGTTTGATTCTTATTAATTTAATTAAAATTACTGCAAATCAAATTTAAATTTCATAATTACATAAATATATCATAAAAAAATAACAATAAACATGTTGTATATTAAAAATGTATTTTAAAAAATATTGTATTTTAAATTGACCAAAAATAATATTGCACTTAATCAATAATATTATATTATTAATATATTAAAATAAAAAATCATTCTTTTAAATAAAAAATAAATGTAAGATTCAACAAAACTTATATTTAATTTTTAAAAATGAGATAAAACAACTTTAGATAAAGAATCTTCATATTATAAAAAGTAGCAAACATCACATAGGACCATAAACATGTATATTTATTGAAATATAATTCATAATATGCACCTAATTGTTGGATATGATGAAAAAAAATTATATCAATAATTCTAGCAGACAATTATATAATACTTATCCAACACATAAAAAAATTTGACAACTAAGTAAGTTAAAATTAAAATTTTAACCAAAAACAAATTTATATTGTAAAATACATTGTAATATTTTTTTATCTAAAAAAATTGATATTCTTTTCAAATTTCAATATTTATTTTTTGTAAAATTTAATATTTCTTACAATATTCAATAAAATTATTTTAAACAAACAAACATTTTTTATTAAATTCATTATATTTTTCACTTGTGTTTATAACCATGTTCATTTAAAATTACATTTCTCCTTATAATTATTATATTTATATATAACATAAATCATAAACTTTTAAAAGAAAGTTTTACTATTTACACTATTTTAAAACAATATCATATTAATTATTGAAAACAGAACCTAAAAATGTTATTATAAATTTGAAAAAAAACCATTGGCAATTACTACAAAATTTGAAAAAAACCATTGCAGTAAACATTATATTTATTAGAGTTCAATTTGTGCAGTAAAGTGGACGGAAATGATGATCTAAATGAAAATTGTGAGCGCCCAACACTCTGACTTAACTGACAAAATATAGTTGTACTTGCAAGGGATAAACTATAAAAAGTACATGCACTTTGTTTGTATTTTGTCTGAATTAGATAACTGACGGAGTCACGGAGGTAACGGCACTGGCTAAATAGCCGGTGCAAATATTTGGCTATTTAGCTAGTGCCCTCCATTTCCAAGTGGGCACCGGCTATGGTGCAACATATTTGCACCGGCTGGGCCCCTCCATCCTCGGCGCAAGTACAAATGTCAGGGCAGTCAACAGGTGCAGTCTATTCATTCCGACTGCCATATTCTATCTGCGCCGTATGTTATCAAACGTTACCCTCCGCCCCCCTCAGCCATCCCCTCCGCCATCCAGCTTGCCCAACGCGCAATATTTCCCACCAACATTTTAAGCATATAATAATGGCAATTAACAACCTATCAAATAACATAAGAATACGCTAAGCTTTACATTGGAAATTTTTATAGTGTAAGGTATAAAATTTATACAATAGTGTACTTGTATTTTTAAAAATTCAAATAATAATGTAGTTAAGAAAAATAAATTGAAATCTATTGTTTAATAGGAAAACTATAACAATATACATTTAAATTATTTTTATTTTTATTTTATAGATAATATTAAATTTCAATTATACATGATTTATAGTTTAAATCTATTATATACTATTTAATACAGTATTTAGATTAATTCAAATTAAAGATTTAGTGCATATAAAATTTAAATTTTATTTATTATTAGATTTTTCTTAAAAGGCTAACTTGCGATAGTTTTTATTATTATTATCATCATAAATATAATACATGTCCTAGCTCGAAAGAGTCATAAAAGCATCTTCATAAAGCTCAAGGTCATAAAAGTTCCAAAGTTTCCTTTTCAAAACATTCACAAGTCACCTTCTATTTGTTTAAAATATTGTGCAAAAATAAAGAAAAACCTAAATAATTATGATATGATAGATTAGAACAAACCACCAACATTTAAATTAGATCCCAATATTGGAAAATGGATTATTTAATTTTACAAATAGCTAACTAAGTTTCTATAACTTTTGATATTCCAATTACAGTGAATATATAATTATGTATATTTATACCTTTTACATAAAATAATAATTAGAAAATTAATATATTATATGTTGAAATTTTTTATTCATTTTTGAAGATTATGTCAAAATTATTAAATTGCAATATATGTTGAAGATTGTATTAAATTTTTGAAAGTGTAATATCAAAATATAATTATTAATGTAATTATGACTATCTATATCATTATCAAATTTATAATTTAATTGAAAGAAAAGAATTGAAATTAAAATACCAAGCAAAGAAAGCATTCATGACAGATGATGTTAGCGCCAAGATTGAAGCAATAAGGTTTTCTCCAACCTTAGTTTATAGTTAGAAGAATGCAATTTTTTAATGTTTAGTTTATATAGATATATGTTTTCCAATTTTTAGCATAAACAAGATTCAATTTAAGAAAAAAATTTTTAGAATACTACTTATGAACTTTGATAATTAATTGTCTTGTAGATTATCCTTTAAGTGTCGAGTGTTGTTATGCATTTGGCATGTGCGTAGGGCATGGTTGAAAAATGTGTACAAGTAAGTTAATATTTAATTAGAATATATGAAAAATCACATGCATAACATCATAACTCTATATTGTTGTATATAATCTAGATTTGTTAAAAATAAAGATGTTGGAACAAGAATATTTGATAGACTGGGTGAGATAATGTATGCAATGCATGAAAATGAAGATGCCATTACTGATTTGATAATGAAGTTCATAGAGGAATTCAAAGAAGAGAAGAAATTAATTAATTACTTTAAGAATGATTGGTGCCATGATGAGAGTCACATTGGTACGACCATCAAGATTATCTTTTATATTTTATTATGAATTTATATAATTTAAATTAATTATTCTATATGCTAAGATGTCATGTTTGTTTTTCTAGCAATGTGGGCAAAAAGCTTTCGAAGCTTCCCTCATGCAAATCAAGAAACTAATGCTTCGATAGAGTCATATCACTCCCACATCAAGAGTCAGCATCTAAGTGATCATTCTAGGAAATGCATAAGAAGAATGGATTGGCTCATCTATACACTTCTTCATAGGGTAGAGTCATTCTATAAAAATAAAAGATATTTGCAACAATCTAGATTTTTAACCAACTTCAAAAAGGAAAGATATTACATAACTGCATTAGAAAGATCTAAATTAATACCAAATACTGATTGCTATCAAGATGATCAGCTACCAAACACATATAAAGTTAGAAGTCAAACTATTCTAGCAAAATGGTATTTCATAAGGAATTTTGGACCAAATTTGCATGTGTGTGATTGTGAATGGGCAAAAAGGGGAAACACATGCAAGCATGTGTTCAAGATATTATATATTCTAAAGAGAAACACACACGATAAAGTTGTTGGTAAGTATCATTTAAAATTTAGCATTAATTTATTTAGATTTTATTTAAAAAAATCTATGTTAACTATATAAGTCTCATTTAAAATTATAGAAGCTTCTACTCCATTGGTCATTGATGATGAGGAAGTCATAGGAAGATCGAGTCGTGACATTAATGTCATTGGTAATGATCAATATGATCTTTATATTTAAATATTAAATGATTTTATGATTCTCAACATTAATTACATAATATTTCAATTGTAGATGATTCTATACTTTTTGGAAATCAAGATGTGCTTGAGGTTAATGTTGGTGAATGTGACAAAACTGGTAAATCTCAAAACTATCATTTTTAATGAAATTTCAATATTATCAGTAATTTTGACTTTGTCATTAAATTTGTATTGTAGATAGTTGGAATTTATCTACTACTATCAATGATAAGTTTAAAAAATCTGTTGATTATTTAAATTCATTGCTCAAAAATTTACCAACTACTGATTATGACAAAGACATCTTTAGTCAATCTGTTGACAAATTTAGAGAAATTCATGCATCTCTTGCTTCATCTTCCAAATTTAAACCAATCCCTAGCTCAGATAACATATCCATGAGACGAATAGCACCATCAAGTAAAATGAAAAAAAGTCGTTCCATTCACAAAAAGCATAAATCCCTCTCTAGAAACTTAAATTGTAGAGTTGAGGAAAATGAAAATTTCCAATTCCCCTCTATAGTATGCAAAAAGAAAAAGAAAATGAAAAAGGTCACACATCGCTCAAATATAGCTATTCAAGAAGAAAGAGATATTATCAAGCAACAAGGTGTGTGTATTTTTAAGAAAAAGTATTTTTGTAATTACATAGAAATAATTATTATTTTCATTTCATGTATTAATCATATGTCATTGTAGGTTTGGGTGATCGAGAAAGTATTCCATGACGTCAGTTACCTTTCTCCATTAATCTAAACCATACAACAATTGGTGAAGTGAAGTTTCCAAATGGTAAGCTTTTAGCTATTAAGTGTCCTTGTTACTTTTATAATAAAATACTTTGTTCGTAGTTCTAACCACTTTTGCATGTACAAGATACAATTATTAGAGATCAATCATTAATGATCAATACTATCCCTGTCCATACCTTTGAACAAGTTATTGTAGGTAGATAGTAATTTTAATATTGTTTAGATTATTTACATAAATTAATTTTATACTTGAACATTTTATATAAGTTAAAATGTTAAATATAAGTTTTTTATGTAGATTTGGATGATCAACAAGATGCTCAACAACTTAAGTTGCCCTTCTCTATTGATCTTAACCAAACATTAACAACAATGGATGTGATAAATACTAGACAAGGTAATGACATTATATAAATCAATGAATTATGAGCCTTTAGTTTGTAAATTTATTTTGCCAAAGTTTACATACTAAATGTTCATATTATTGCAGGATTAGATAATGAACAGAAAAATCAAGAATACATGCAACCAGATTCCATTGAATCTAATCAGGCATCAACAAAAAATGATGCAATAGAAGCTAGATATGGTAATGAAGTTATGAAATAAACATAGTTATGAGTATTAAATTGACAAGTATATTTTAAATTTATTGATGATATATATTAAATGTTAATGCTTTTTTTGAATTAGATGATCAAAAAAATATTCAAAAAAGCATGCAACCATATCTTATTGATCGTAATCAAACAATAGCAAGAACGAACACAATGCAAAGTAGAGATGGTAAGGAAAATACGAAATGAACTTCAATTAATTGTGTCTTTAGTTTGAAAATGAAGTTTATTATTAACACAATATATTTGCAGGTGTTGATGATGTTTATATGGAGGATGGTGATCAACACTTTTTTGTAAATTTATCGAAGTGATAAAATTGGTTCCAATTAGAAGAGAGATTAATATAAGTCAAGACTAAGAGCTTCACTATGAAGGATTTTCAAAACATATTGTATTATTTTATCATCTAAATATTACATCCTTGATTTTGTGCTTTTACAAAGGATTTGATTTTGTCTCGTAGTGAAAGCATTATGATGCTTTGAGTTATATTTTGGTAAAATAGTTGTTCATCATCTTCATATATTTATGTTGTCTTGAACTTTCCATGTGTTATTTGATTGAACTTTCCAACTTTAGTATTGCAATAACACAAATGTTGAAATAACATATATGTGTATGGTTATGAATAACATGATCAAATTAAGTAATTTTTTTGTAACATTTTATATGGTTAAGAATCACACAACTTTTCTCATTCTTACTTAGAAGAAAATAAGATGACAAGATATAGAATATATAAAATGAAATGATTAAGTAGGTTAACTATCTAAGAAATTATATTCAACATGGTTGTCTTATGAATTATTTTGTACAAAAAATTGATACTTGATAAGTGGGAGATCATTTCCATGGAGGAAACTCCATAATTAAGTGTACTCAGGCTGGAGTAGTACTAGGATGGGTGACCTCTCAGAAAGTCTTGGTGCTTCAACTCAGTGAGCATCACCTAGATCCAATGAGTGCTAAGTGTTACATTTATACTCATGAGAGATGGATTCATGTTGAATCACTACTCATAAAACATGGGTCAATGAGTTTGACTCAAAATCACACACTTAAATCTTGAGAGGAATATCACAAATTGATACTTGCTTAGTTTGTTGTCATTAAATAAGTTTAATAAATAAATGTGGAACTATTAATGTTACATGAAAATGGAGACAACACATAAAAATCTATGTTAAAAAATAAACAAGTTTGAAAACATATGTATTTTTATGTTGTATTTATAAAAGAAATAAAATATTTTTAAATTTTATTTATTTATTTATTATAATTATTAATTTTAAACTATTTCATTTCAATTTTTAAAATTATTTTCTTTTTCAAAATCAGTTAGAAATCTTATATATGTTAAATATTTCATGCAAAAATATTTTTTTATTTTTTAATGTATTAAATTATTAATTGAATTTCATAATATAATTAATATAATAATCAATTCATTTAATCTTATCTCTCAAACAACTATTTTTTCTTTAAAAAAATTATTACTTCTATAAAATAAACAACATTTATTTTATTTCTATATTACTATATATTTAAAACAAAAAAAACTTAACAATATAATTATTATAATAAAAATATATAAATTCTATTTACTTATCTAAAGTAACTAATATTTATTATATTATTATATAACTAACATTTATTATAGTATTATATAATTAATATTTATTATATTATTATATATAGAATTCTTTAAAATTGTAGAACAATGTATATATAATTTAAATAAAGGCAAGGGGATGGTAGAGGGTAAATTATCTACAGTTGGGCAAATATCTTAAATTTCAAATATCTACAGTAGGAGACAAAAATTTGTCAAGATAGTATAAGTGTAGGAAAATTGATACTTATATTTTAAACATTAATTTTGAAAGTGAGAATTTTGACTTTTGTAATATAGTAGTTATTTGTTTACAATATCAAGTTTGAAACTAGTTACAATAAATTCTGTATATCTTTAGTTTGTAGTAATAAAATGAAGGAATTGGTTTCTATCAAGTTAGTTATTCCTTAGTCCTTGATTGATTTCAAAATGAGTGATTTGATTATACAATAAATTGAAAAAGACAAACTTTAGCATATAGTTGGGAAGGAGTTGACATTGTCAAAATGTACTTCTTAATTATTTATTTAGTCCAAGTTAAAGGGTATTTTTTTTGACATAATAAAAACAACCTCTTATTTCTAAGATATGAGATTGTGAGGATTAAATTGATGAAATAGATAAATATTTATCCTTAATAGGTATATATTCCATTCATTTAGTGCTTGAAATACCTTTTTTGGAAACATAATATCATTAATAAATAAATATTTGTCCACTTGCTAATTCAAAGTCTACATTAAATAGAGTAAGTACATCAAAAACATTAATGAGAAATCTTATGGTCAATTTATTGAAATGAGGATTTATGATTCGCAAATTTGGTCCAAAATTCCTTATGAAATACCATTTTGCTAGAATAGTTTGACTTCTAACTTTATATGTGTTTGGTAGCTGATCATCTTGATAGCAATCAGTATCTAGTATTAATTTAGATCTTTCTAATGCAGTTATGTAATATCTTTCCTTTTTGAAGTTGGTTAAAAATTCAAATTGTTGCAAATATCTTTTATTTTTATAGAATGGCTCTACCCTATGAAGAAGTGTATAGATGAGCCAATCCATTCTTCTTATGCATTTCCTAGAATGATCACTTAGATGTTGACTCTTGATGTGGGAGTGATATGACTCTATTGAAGCATTAGTTTCTTGATTTGCATGAGGGAAGCTTCGAAAGCTTTTTGCCCACATTGCTAGAAAAACAAACATGACATCTTAGCATATAGAATAATTAATTTAAATTATATAAATTCATAATAAAATATAAAAGATAATCTTGATGGTCGTACCAATGCGACTCACATCATGGCACCAATCATTCTTAAAGTAATTAATTAATTTCTTCTCTTCTTTGAATTCCTCTATGAACTTCATTATCAAATCAGTAATGGCATCTTCATTATCTTACATTAATAATTATATTTTGATATTACACTTTCAAAAATTTAATACAATCTTCAACATATATTACAATTTAATAATTTTGACATAATCTTCAACAATGAATAAAAAATTTCAACATATAATATATTAATTTTCTAATTATTATTTTATGTAAAAGGTATAAATATACATAATTATATATTCATTGTAATTGGAATATCAAAAGTTATAGAAACTTAGTTAGCTATTTGTAAAATTAAATAATCCATTTTCCAATATTGGGATCTAATTTAAATGTTGGTGGTTTGTTCTAATCTATCATATCATAATTATTTAGGTTTTTCTTTATTTTTGCACAATATTTTAAACAAATAGAAGGTGACTTGTGAAGGTTTTGAAAAGGAAACTTTGGAACTTTTATGACCTTGAGCTTTATGAAGATGCTTTTATGACTCTTTCGAGCTAGGACATGTATTATATTTATGATGTTAGCCTTTTAAGAAAAATCTAATAATAAATAAAATTTAAACTTTATATGCACTAAATATTTAATTTGAATTAATCTAAATACTATATTAAATAGTATATAATAGATCTAAACTATAAATCATGTATAATTGAAATTTAATATTATCTATAAAATTAAAATAAAAATAATTTAAATGTATATTGTTATAGTTTTCCTATTAAACAATAGATTTCAATTTATTTTTCTTAACTACATTATTATTTGAATTGTTAAAAATACAAGTACACTATTGTATAAATTTTATACCTTACACTATAAAAATTTCCAATGTGAAGCTTAGCATATTCTTATGTTATTTGATAGGTTGTTAATTGCCATTATTATATGCTTAAAATGTTGGCGGGAAATATTGCACGTTGGGCAAGCTGGATGGCGGAGGGGATGGATGAGGAGGGCGGAGGGCAATGTCTGATAACATATGGCGCAGATAGAATATGGCAGTCGGAATGAACAGACTGCGCCTGCTGACTGCCCTGATGTTTGTACTTGCGTCGAGGATGGAGTGCCAAGATGGATGGGCCTGGCCGGTGCAAATATGTTGCACCGTAGCCGGTGCCTTTCCAAGTGCTCCCTTGCATATGTTGTGTTCCCTTGCATATGTTGGCCTTGGGTGGTGTGCCTTCCACCTTGGGCAAAACCCACCTTGGATTAAGGATCCCACTTGTCAAGTGGGAAATTTAAGTCAGGAAAAAGGGAGGTTAGTTAAGATTAGTTAGGTAGGGCTTAAGGGTAGTTAATAGGTGTTAGATAGTTAAGTATGTTTTTAAGAAAGTTATTTTAGTGGATAGTAAATAATGCATAGTATCATTTTGTATTATTTTCTATTATGTTTAATACTCTTGCTTGAAGGTATGATTGGACTAGAGATTACATTAATCAAGTTTAATGGATAATAAGTAGATGATTTCATAATGTTATTCTATTAATGCTTAGTATTTGGGGTGAAGTTTAAACTATGTGTATTAGAGTTTTATAATAATATATTTTAGTGGTGAGTGGGTTTTTGATTTATTCAACATTAGGGTTAAAATTTATTGTGTCAAAGGCTAGTATTAGTTGTTAATGGATAACATTCTCTTAGTAGTTAAGTAAAGGTTAGGATTGGAAATGTATTAGTTAGAAATTTTATGTTAGCAATCTTATGTAGGTATTTAAATTTATGTGATGATTATAGTATTGCGATATTTTGCATTTGAATTATAACCTAGAAGGTGATTAGTGGATCAAGAAGTGTTATAACTCAAGTTGACTAGATAATGTAATAGGATGAGTCGGGTTATGATAGAGGAAGAGTTAGATGTTGTAAATAGTTTAATGATAAACATGTTTTTCATTAGTTCTAAATGGGTTATGATAATATCCGAAGTTAAGTATTAGTATGTTATGATAACGATTGACCTAGTAAAATGTAATAAGTGTTCAATATTAGATTAAATCTAATATAACTTACATTATTGATCAAATCAAATGAAGTGGAATAAATTATGGTTAAGTCAGGTTGAATTACCTATCAGTTAGGGTTAAAACCCAAATGTACAAATGTTGTGGAGTTACTCTGGCTTCATGTTGGAAAGGAAAACATGTGGATCAAACCTTGACTGAAAACTAAAGCTATAAACTCAATCAAACTCAAATGTAAACTTAGAAAACCCTAAATACTTCTTGAATGTGACATCATACCTTGTAACCATGAACCCAAAGTTTAATCAATTAACTTATCAAACTTGAAATAAGTATTCTTGTGGCACTAGAGACTAGGATTTGAACCTGTGCTATAGAATGGGATATCGACTCGGCATCCTGATGTAATATAATCTAAACTCAACTATGTATCTAGACCCTATAACCCAAAACTAGATGTACCATGCTATCACCCTTCTACAATGTACTCAATGATTATTTATGTTTTATGTCATTGTGTGTGTTAAAATAGTTGTCATTACCCTTTAAAAAAATTTGTTGGTATGTTTTTGCCCTAAATTTTGGGTAGATTGTAGTAGAATTTATGGCTTCCTTTCCTCATTCTCCAAGAAAATCCTTAGTGCAATTAGGCTAAGAGAGGGTTTCTACCGAGTTGGTTGTGGTTACAACTGGATCACCCAGCACCCAACCAATATATGGAATTACTCTACTGAGTGTTTCAATGACAAAAGTGTCTAACATTTCATTAGCTAAGTAGAAAGTCTCTCCAGCATGAGGCTTGACTGAGCAACAACAAGACATTCCTATTGTTAGTGTTATTTCTATTGTTAGTACATTTGGTGCTATTCCTACTTTAACTATTGTTTCCACCACAACTAGTGTAATGACAGTTGAGACCTAGTCTCAATCAAGCACTAAAGTTTTGAATAAGGGAAAAGAAATTGTTTCATCTAGATTATTAATAATGATAAGGGAAAAGAGGAAGAAATTGATCTAAATGAGGACATTGTTATTCCCAAATTAGATACCTCTAACCTGACTCCTAGAGAGATGGATACTAGTGCAGAAGCTTAGAGAAGAGAGGAAAAAGGAAAATTAAGTCCTTGAGGACATCAAGAGAATATTTTTGATGCTTTGAATATTGAGGTTGATGAGAAACAACCTATTCTAGATTAGATAGTTGAGATTGTCTACAAGTACAATGACAAACTGAATGGACAAGAAAATCTATTGCAGAAAGTAGACAGAAGATTTGAAAATAAATTTTTGGAGCAAGTAGCATAGAAGAATGTTATTGATCAAGTAGAATTGTCTACTATTTTTGCTACATTAGAAACATCTATAAATAATTTTGTTTCTTTATTTATCAAATTGAGTGTCACATCTGTCTTTACCAAAGAGATTCAAGATAAATTATCCAAGATAGATGATGATATGAAGGCAAGTGCACATCATTTGTTACTTGAACCTAGTTTTAGCTACACACTATACAAAGATTAGATACTTAATAGATCTACAAGAAAAATTGTTAAGGGAAGAAGCCAGGCTTAAGTCCATACTTGAAAAAATCCACAACGTGATTCTTCCAAATATGGATGAAATGAAAAATCATATTGCACATGCAAAAACATTGGTCCATGATAATAACTTCTCCATAGTTGATCATGTGATGGAACTATTAACAGGGGTACAAATAACCTTGGATGCATCCAAGGTATTGCAAGAGGATTGGGAAAAGATATGACAATCATTTTGAAGGTACATGGGTATGTACAGGATCATGGTGTACCAAACTATGACCTTAAGTGGCAGTGAAAAATCAGCAAATCAGGTTTATGTCAACTTGACACATAATTTTGAAGTGGTTATGGACTTTATATCAAAAAGTTGTAAGAAAATAATTATAGATATGAAAACTAGACTCATGCTTGGATGTGACGCATATTTTTTGATATTTTTATTATAAATAAATAATTAAATATGAATTTTCTACAAAAACTTTTTCGGATTAAAAAAAGTCCCGTGTCTGACCACCCTAACTAATAGAAAATTTGACCAAATTTAATTTTTTTTTTTTCTTATACTAGGCGAAGTATAAAATGTGACGCAACTTTTAGATTTAAAAAATGTTATACTGTTTGAAAGTTATAGCTATTTTTCATTCAGTATGTCAATCAGCACTTTACAATAATCTTCATTGATAATTAACTAATAAATACTTATTGAACTTAGAATTTGACAAAAAATATATCGATGGATTCTAGAGAGCGATATTAAAAAACCCATTTTGTTTCATTCAATTTCGATCAAAATAACATTGTCGGACGGCTACCCGAAGTCTGAGTATCACTAAAACTCTCTATAAACACGTCTTTGGGGTTGACTGGGCAGGCTTGGCAAATACCAAGCCTGATCGGATATCCAATATGGCTCAGTAGTCAAATTCAAAAAAAATTTCAAATTTTGGAGGGAAATTCGATTTAAACGTTCTAGTTTTTTATTTTTATATTATTTCACTTATATTAATATGTAAAGGCATATTTTAATATATTATATATATAATAACGTAATGTAAACATACAAGATATAATCTAGTAATATATAATAATATCTTATGTTAATCTTATTACAATCTATAAATATAATTTATATTATTATTATTTTTACTAAATATAATAATGTAATATATATATATATATAATACGTATTATATATTATTATATTAATATGTATGTATGTTATTAATTAATACAATAACGTAATATTTTCATTAAATGTAATATGTATTATTTATTATTATATTAATATGTATAATAATATAATATATATATAACAACGTAATATTTTTATTAAATATAATATATATTATAAATATTATTATATTAATATATATGTTATTAATATATGTATATAATAACGTAATATTTTTATTAAATATAATAATGTAATATATATATATATATATATATATATATATATATATATATATATATATTAATATGTATATTATTAATATATATGTATATTATTAACATATAAGAGTCAAAGGGGGTCATAGGGTGACCTATGACCCCCTTTGACCCATTAAACGACGATATATGTCTCTAGGGGTCCTAGGACCCCTAGGGACATATTCGAATGGGTAATATGGGTCAAAGGGGGTCATAGGGTGACCTATGACCCTCTTTGACCCATTAAACGACGACATATGACCCCTAGGGACATATTCGAATCATTCATATGGGTCAAAGGGGGTGATAGGGTGACCTATGACCCCCATTGACACATTAAACGATGACATATGTCCTTAGGGGTCCTAGGACCCCTAGAGACATAGTCGAATCGTTCATATGGGTCAAAGGGGGTCATAAGGTGACCTATGACCCTTTTTGACCCATTAAACGACGATATATGTCTCTAAGGGTCCTAAGACCCCTAGGGACATATTCGAATGGGTACTATGGGTCAAAGGGGGTCATAGGTCACCCTATGACCCTCTTTGACACATTAAACAACAACATATGTCCCTAGGGGTCCTAGGACCCCTAGGGACATATTCGAATCGTTCATATGGGTCAAAGGGGGTCATAGGGTGACCTATGACCCCCTTTGACACATTCAACGACAACATATGTCCCTAGGGGTCCAAGGACCCCTAGGGACATAGTCCAATGATTCATATGGGTCAAAGGGGGTCATAAGGTGACCTATGACCCCCTTTGACCCATTAAATGATGACATATGTCCCTACGGGTCTTAGGACCCCTAGGGACATAGTCGAATCGTTCATATGGGTCAAAGAGGTTCATAGGTCACTTTGACCCATTCAACAATGATATATGTCTCTAGGGGTCCTAGGACCCCTAGGGACATATTAGAATGGGTACCCTATGACCCTCTTTGACCCATTAAATGACGACATATGTCCCTAGGGGTCCTAGGACCCCTAGGGACATATTCGAATCGTTCATATGGGTCAAAGGGGGTCATAGGGTGCCCTATGACCCCCTTTGACACATTAAACGATGACATATGTCCCTATGGGTCATAGGACCCCTAGGGACATAGTTGAATCATTCATATGGGTCAAAAGGGGTCAAAGGGGGTCATAGGGTGACCTATGACCCGCTTTGACCCATTAAATGACGACATATGTCCCTAGGGGTCCTAGGACCCCTAGGGACATAGTCGAATCCTTCATATGGGTCAAAGGGGGTCATAGGGTGACCTATGACCCCCTTTGACCGATGAAACGACGGTATATGTCTCTAGGGGTCCAAGGATCCCTAAGGACACATTCGAATGGGTAATATGGGTCAAAGGGGGTCATAGGGTGACCTATGACCCTCTTTGACCTATTAAACGATGACATATGTCGCTAGGGGTCCTAAGACCCATAAGGACATATTCGAATGGGTAATATGGGTCAAAGGGGGTCAAAGGGTGACCTATGACCCTCTGACCCATTAAACGACGATATATGTCCCTAGGCGTCCTAGGACCCCTAGGGACATATTCAAATCGTTCATATGAGTCAAAGGGGGTCATAGGGTGACCTATGACCCCTTTGACCCATCAAATGACAACATATGTCCCTAGGGGTCCTAGGACCCTTAGCGACATAGTCAAATCGTTCATATGGGTCGCAGGGGATCATAGGGTCACCTATGACCCTCTTTGACCCATTAAACAGTGATATATGTCTCTAGGGGTCCTAGCACCCCTAGGGACATATTGGAATGGGTAATATGGGTCAAAGGGGATCATAGGGTGACCTATGACCCTCTTTGACCCATTAAACGATGACATATGTCCCTAGGGGTCCTAAGACCCATAGGGACATATTTGAATGGGTAATATGGGTCAAAGGGTGTCATAGGGTGACCTATGACCCTCTTTGACCCATGAAACGATGACATATGTCCCTAGGGGTCCTAGGACCCCTAGGGACATATTTGAATGGGTAATATGGGTCAAATGGGGTCATAGGGTAACCTATGACCCTTTTTGTCCTATTAAATGACGACATATGTCCCTAGGGGTCCTAGGACCCCTAGGGACATATTCGAATCGTTCATATAGGTCAAAACGGGTCATAGGGTGACCTATGACCCTCTTTGACCCATTAAACGACGATATATGTCTCTAGTGGTCCTAGGACCCCTAGGGACATATTCGAATGGGTATTATGGGTCAAAGGGGGTCATAGGGTGACCTATGACCCTTTTTGACCCATTAAACAACGACATATGTCCCTAGGGGTCCTAGGATCCCTAGGGACATAGTCAAATCGTTCATATGGGTCAAAGGAGGTCATAGGGTGACCTATGACGTCCTTTGACTCATTAAATGACGACATATGTCCCTACGGGTCCTAGGACCCCTAGGGACATAATCGAATCATTCATATGGGTCAAAGGAGGTCATAGGGTGACCTATGACCCCCTTTGATTCATTAAACGATGACATATGTCCCTAAGGGACCTAGGACCCCTGGGGATATAGTCGATTCATTCATATGGGTCAAAGGGGGTGATAGGGTGACCTATGACACCCTTTGACCCATTAAATGACGACATATGTCCCTAGGGGTCCTAGGACCCCTAGGGACATAGTCGAATCGTTCATATGGGTCAAAGGGGGTTATAGGGTGACCTATGACCCTCTTTGACCCATTAAATGACAACATATGTCCCTAGGGGTCCTAGGACCCCTAGGTACATATTCGAATGGTTAATATGGGTCAAAGGGGGTCATAGGGTGACCTATGACCCTCTTTGACCCATTAAATGACGACATATGTCCCTAGGGGTCCTGGGATCCCTAGGGACATATTTGAATTGTTCATATGGGTAAAAGGGGGTCATAGGGTGACCTATGACCCCCTGTGACGCATTAAACGATGACATATGTCCCTACGAGTCCTATGACCCCTAGGGACATAGTCAAATCATTCATATGGGTCAAAGGGGGTCATAGGGTGACCTATGACCCTTTTTGACCCATTAAACGACGATATATTTCTCTAGGGGTCCTAGGATCCCTAGGGACATATTCGAATGGGTAATATGTATCAAACGGGGTCATAGGTCTTTAACCCATTAAACAAAAACATATGTCCCTAGGGGTCCTAGGACCCCAAGGGACATATTCAAATGGGTAATATGGGTCAAAGGGGGTCATAGCGTGACCTATGACCTATGACCCCCTTTGACCTATTAAACGAAAACATATGTCCCTAGGGGTCCTAGGACCCCTAGGGACATAGTCGAATCGTTCATATGGGTCAAAGGGGGTCATAGGGTGACCTATAACCCTCTTTAACCCATTAAACGACGACATATGTCCTTAGGGGTCCTAGGACCCCTAGGGACATATTCGAGTGGGTAATATGGGTCAAAGGGGGTCATATGGTGACCTATGACCTATGACCCTCTTTGACCCATTAAACGATGACATATGTCCCTAGGGGTCCTAGGACCCCTAGGGACATATTCGAATTGTTCATATGGGTCAAACGGTGTCATAGGGTGACCTATGACCCCCTTTGACCCATTAGATGACAACATATGTCCCTAGGGGTCCTAGGACCCCTAGGGACATAGTCAAATTGTTCATATGGGTCAAATGGTGTCATAGGGTGACCTATGACCCTCTTTGACCCATTAAACGATGACATATGTCCTTAGGGGTCCTAGGACCCCTAGGGACATATTCAAATCGTTCATATGGGTCAAACGGTGTCATAGGGTGACCTATGACCCCCTTTGACCCATTAGATGACAACATATGTCCCTAGGGGTCCTAGGACCCCTAGGAACATAGTCAAATTGTTCATATGCGTCAAGTGGGGTCATAGGGTGACCTATGACCCTCTTTGACCCATTAAACGACGACCCTCTTTGTATTATATATTAATATATTAATATGTATAATAATATAATATATATATACCAACGTAATATTTTTATTATATATAATATATATTATAAATATTAATATATTAATATGTATGTTTTTAATATATCTATATAATAATGTAATATGTTAGGATAATAATTATAATATAAATAAACACTAAATATTAATATTATTATATCTATAGTAATAATAATAATACTATTATAGCTATAATAATAATATATATTAATACTATATATTGTAGCTCAATATAAATAGACACTATATATTTACACTATTATATCTATATTAATAATATTAATACTATTATAGGTGTAATCATAATATTGATACTATAGGTATATTAATACTATTATATATTAATATTATTGATACTTTATACTAATACTAATAAACTATTAACTTAGTTATAAATTAAAGTCGTTTGCCTCCAAATATTTTCATATTATTAATATTATTGTGGTAAAGGAGGAAAACCTTAGCAAGTTTTCCCCCCAAAAGTCCTTTTCCTATATCGGATATTCGATTTTACTGGCATCAATTTCCAATATTTGACTGTCCCTATAGACCCGACAACATTACTTTTTAACCTCTTTTTTTGCGAGATTTGTAAAAAGTCGCATTTTCTAGCCCAACCAATCGAAAAGAATTCGAAAATATAACCTTAGGTGTTCGAATTTGTCATCTGAATGGGGAGCAGTAGTCGTCGAAAGGATAAACATAAAAGGAAGATATCCAATGAAGACATTGCGGCATATAGGGAAAGGGACAAAATGAAACACCAAAAAAAAAGACAAGGTATGCTAAATATCAATCAAGTTGACGATTAATTAATAGAAGGTGAAATCATAGAGTCAGATAATGAAAATGTATAGTTGGGGAATGAAAATGTACCTATTGAAAATGATAATGCAGAAATTGAAAATGTAGAGATTGAAAATTTTGAAGAAGAAATGCCACCAAGTCATAATCCAAATTGCATAATTGACCATGTCGAAGATGACAATGCACAGGAACCTAATGCACAAGAACCTTACATATCTCCTAATTATAATCGACATGAAGGTTCTAAAACACCAAAATGGATAATTGAAATTGATGAAATGATTATGACTAGTTTGGAAGGAAAAAAATTAGAAAGAACAATTCGGTTATGGGCTTCAAGACTATATTAGATATTTTTCGGCAACAAGACAGTGGTAGAGCAATGTCATCTTTTCATGCACTTATTAAAGATGCAAAAGATGAGACCTATGCTTTCCAAATTGAAAATTTGTGTCAATAAAAAGTTGAAAAGAAATGCCATTATTGTGAAGAATCTTTTCAGTGCTCTCAATAGCGTTGGAAAAAATAGCAGAGAGAAGGATAATAGAGCTACTCGAAGGGTTATTACAACCTCTTTGGTAAGTCATCATTTGAGAAAGGGTAGATATATGAGACAAACTTGTATTGATTTGAATCTAAATCGTACTACTTTGAGAAGAGCACTTAGTCGACGAGAGAAAATTGATGATCCTCTTCAAAATGAAACATGGGCATTTGGTGGGAGACTTCCACGTTTTGATAAGAAGCTATCCGACGATGTGAAGGAAGAAATTATACAATTTTGGCACTCTAACTCACGAGTATCACCCAATGCTAAAGATGTCTTAAAGTTCAGAATTGGCATCAGAGACCGCATGCCACATCCTAAACACTATTTGGAGGTAAGTCAAACTATGTTGTTCAAACAATTTAGAGAGATTCATCCAAGTGTTCATATATCACAAAGGGCTTTTGAATCTTTGAAGCCATTTTATTGTGTGCCACTCAAAATTCAAAATACATGTTGTTGCAAATATCATGTTGAGTTTTCTATGCACCATGAACTATTATGCTCCATCCGTTCTACTTTGCATAGTAAAGAAATGTTGGAGGATTGTGGGGCTAGTGGGCTTCCAAAATCATCAAGAGACTTGTTAGATCAACTCTTATGTCCTAGAGTTGATGGTTGTTCCTTTTATAAATATGCTTGCTCAAATGAGAAGTGTTCAGAATGTGGTGGCTTATCCAAGTTTGACACATGTTTCCATGAGGGGTGTGAATAAGATCTTGGAAAGACAATAGTGAAAAAAGGGTCTATGAAATGGTGAAATACACATTGAAGAGTGGGAGTGAGAGCTCTAGATGTGAATTGGTTGGAAAAGATATCAATGTGGCTAATTTTATTTCAAATTTCAAGGCAAATATTTTTTACAAGTATGTAAGACATAGTCACAGGTCTCAGTGGTTGGATCAACAATTTAGAATGTGTAAGGAGACTTTTCCCATTGGCACTATTACATCAGTTGTTGATTTTGCTGAGAACTACACATTGCAACCTCAAAATGAGACACAATCTCAGTATTACAACTCTATTTAGATTGCAATTTTTGTTCACATAACATATAGACATGCCCCTGGTAGTGCGGAAGATAATCGAAAGATTATTAGAGAGTATCATTTTTATATGAGTGATGATAGATCTCACTGTCACGAGTTTGTGCAACATTGTTTTGAGAATTTTTTTGATTTCTTACATGAGCATGCAATTGCTATGGATAGAAATATCATTTGGTCAGATAATTGTACAGGTCAATTCAAGAATGCTCGCATGTTTTATTGGTTGTGTAAGATGCACGTAGAGAGAGGTGTGCCTCATATTTGGAGTTTTTTTGAGTCCGGCCATGGAAAAGGGGAACATGATGGAGCAGGGGCATGTGTGAAGAGAGCTCTAGTTAAGGAGCAATTGAAGATTTCAACAACAGAGCTTCTTAATGCTCGTAGCATTGTTGATTGGTGTAGTTTAGCATTATCACAGGGAGGGACTCTTGATTCAGTGGTACGCAGGTTCTTTTGGTTGGTTGAGGAAGGGTCCATAGGTGATAGATTAGATTGTGCTACAGTGAGAGACTCATAAAAAATGCATTCATTTCAGAGCTCTGATTCTAGTACATGGACCATTTGGACATGACAACTAGCTTGTTTTTGTCATAGTTGTTTTCAGTGTGATTGGGATCAATGTGAGTCAAGTGAGTGGGTGGACACATGGGCTCCACATTATCTTACTCCATTGTCTATCATACCCTCTATCAAAAATGATGACATGGAAAGTTCACTTGAGCATAACCATCTATCAAATCTACTTCAGCCAGGACATGTCTTTGCATTGGTTGCACCATAGGGGAATGATGAGAAATCTGATTATTGGTTAGCACATTGTGTAAGAGGTAAAAAAAAACTTGCACAACCGATCACAGATGATGATGGATTCACATATCCTACTGGTTCAGTGATTATTGTTGGAACATGGCTGTAGACATACATGCTTAGAAGGAACGAAATTCCTGCATTCGAAGACTATCAGAAGCACAAAGTAATTCTCATATATTCGCATCTTATTATAGCAACAAATGTAAAGTTATTAAAGCATCAAGGAAGACCAAAAGTAAAAGAACTTTTTAGTATTGCTAATGTTGATCATGAAGCCTTGTTGGAGACCCTAAAATAGAGAGAGGACCCTATTGGAACACTCGACTAGTTATATTTACTTATGTTATTTTCTTCATAATAATTTAATGAATTGATGATTATCTTGTTTAATACAATAAGTTACTAATTTTTTTATGATATTGGAATGTAGGTACATCATGAAGAGTTGGAGGGGGGGTGGTATTGGGGATAATTTCTAAAATTTATGATGTATTATGATGTAAAATGTGTACTTTTTTTGGTAGGTTCTTTGTAAGGAATTATAAGAGGAAGATATTGAACAAGTTTTTGCAAATCATATTTGCATGTGATACAAGGCTATAAGGACAATTTTAAGAGCATTTATAACTATATAAAAGATAATTTCTTTCGAATATCTTATTACAAGTTTGGCTTTTTCCTTATTTGACATAAAGCTGACATTATGATTATTATAACTATTTTTATCAAACTAATCAAATAAAAAAAATCTAGATTCATTAAATTTAAAAAGATGTAATTCTTCCCAAATTTAATTTGAAAAATATTCATTATTTATCAAACTTAATTCAATACCAAATTAGTTTGAAACTTTGATACTCATTAATTCAAACTTAATTCAATACCAAATTAGTTTCAAACTTTTATACTCATTAACAATAAACCTTATCATTGTTCAAGTCATAAGTTTATCATTTACAATATGTCATTGTCATATGATTTAGGATCTTCTTGTTCATGTTTAAAGTCTGCCTTCTTTGTTATGCATCTAAGCATTTATCATGTATTATTATTTCAAACATATAGCAAATCTGAAACTGAGAACAATACATTACATTTGCAAACACTATGGAATCTTTAGTTTTATGAAATTTTCTTCCATGGAGATTAATTTAAGAATGCCCTGTGTGTATGTAAAGGTCTTAAGGGAGATTAATTTAAGAATGCAATATTCTCCTCTAACCTTTTCTCAAGTTTAGAATTGATTTCTATCATGTGCTTAGAGAGATGAAGGTAAGAAAGATTATTTGTCTCTTCTAGCTCTTTGTATTGAACATAAAGAAAGAGAGATGACAAGTGAACAAATTTAAGTGTAGTCAATAGATCAAGGAAACCATTTAGTGAAAGAAATTCTTAGTATGCATATCATAGACCATGAAGTTAGAAAATACCAATAGCTCTAAGACCAAAGAGCCATTTTAAGCATGTTCAAGCACTAAAGACATAGAAAGATAGTGACACATGGAGTAGTCTTCAAACAATCAAGCAAGGCACAAAGCAACCTTTCATGATACAAGTCAAAGGGGTCAACATTTCTTGACAACTTTTCAAAGTCTAACTCCTAATGGCTACAAGTCAGTTCCATTAGCTCCGAGTGGGTGGGTGAACCATAGTGACACCCTTGTTCCAACCACGTAGACCCTCGATTGTCCATGGCCACCCCGTACCGAGGAGTCTCCAAGGTGCTCTAAGTGCATTTGGAGGTCGATCTTTCGAGGGTCATAACTCAGAGCTCGTGAGGGCTATCAATGAACTGTCAAATGCTACAAGATGGTGATGCTGAGGCCTAAAATAACCTATCTCATTTTTGAGAGATCACATTCTGTTTGGATTCAGCACAGTGATCTCACTGGATGCCAAAACTCGCAGTGTGCCTCAGTTCATAGGTGCACCACAGCATAACTTTGAAACCGCTGATCTTGGCATCGAATCGTCAGTGCCATTAGCTCTGGATGGGCAGGTGAACCCTAGTCACACCCTTTTTCTGGCCATGAAGACCATCCATCATTTGCGGCAACCCCGTATCGAGGAGTCTCCAAGGTGCTCTAAGTGCATTTGGAGGTCGATCTTTCGAGGGTCATAACTCAGAGCTCGTGAGGGCTATCGATGAACTGTCAAATACTACAAGACAGTGATGCTGAGGCCTAAAATAACCTATCTCATTTTCAAGAGATCACATTCCATTTGGATTCAGCACAACGATCTCGCTCGATGCCAAAACTCACAGTGTGCCTCAGTTCATAGGTGCACCGTAGCGTAACTTTGAAACTGTTGATCTTGGCATCGAATCGTCAGTGCCATTAGCTCTGGATGGGTGGGTGAACCCTATTCACAGCCTTGTTCTGGCCACGAAGACCATCCATCATTTGCAGCCACCCCGTACCTAGGAGTCTCCAAGGTGCTCTAAGTGCATTTGGAGGTCGATCTTTCGAGGGTCATAACTCAGAGCTCGTGAGGGCTATCGATGAACTATCAAATGCTACAGGACGGTGATACTGAGGCCTAAAATAACCTATCTCATTTTTGAGAGATCACATTCTGTTTGAATTCGGCACAGCGATCTCACTCGATGCCAAAACTCGCAGTGTGCCTCAGTTCATAGGTGCACCACAGCGTAACTTTGAAATCGCTAATCTTGGCATCGAATCGTCAGTGCCATTAGCTCCGGATGGGCAGGTGAACCCTAGTCACACCCTTGTTCTAGCCACGAAGACCATCCATCATTTGCGGCCACCCCGTACTGAAGAGTCTCCAAGGTGCTCTAAGTGCATTTGGAGGTCGATCTTTCGAGGATCATAACTCAGAGCTCGTGAGGGCTATCGATGAACTATCAAATGCTACAGGACGGTGATGCTGAGGCCTAAAATAACCTATCTCATTTTCAAGAGATCACATTTTGTTTGGATTCAGTACAGCAATCTCACTCAATGCCAAAACTCACAGTGTGCCTCAGTTCATAGGTGCACCACAACATAACTTTGAAATCGCTGATCTTGGCATTGAATCGTTAGTGCCATTAGCTCCGAATGGGTGGGTGAACCCTAGTCACACCCTTGTTCTGGCCACGAAGACCATCCATCATTTGCGGCCACTCCGTACTAAGGAGTCTCCAAGGTGCTCTAAGTGCATTTGGAGGTCGATCTTTCGAGGGTCATAACTCAGAGCTCGTGAGGGCTATCGATGAACTGTCAAATGCTATTGGATGGCGATACTGAGGTCTAAAATAACCTATCTCATTTTTGAGAGATCGCATTCCATTTGGATTCATCACAGCGATCTTGCTCGATGCCAAAACTCACAGTGTGCCTCAGTTCATAGGTGCACCACAGCGTAACTTTGAAACCGTTGATCTTGGCATCGAATCGTCAGTGCCATTAGCTCCAGATGGGTGGGTGAACCCTAGTCACACCCTTGTTTTGGCCATGAAGACCATCCATTAGTTGCGGCCACCCCGTACTGAGGAGTCTCCAAGGTTCTCTAAGTGCATTTTGAAGTCGATCTTTCGAGGTTCATAATTCAGAGCTCGTCAGGGCTATCGATGAACTGTCAAATGCTACAGGACGATGATTATGAGGCCTAAGATAACCTATCTCATTTTTGAGAGATCATATTCTGTTTAGATTCAGCATAGCGATCTCGCTCGATGCCAAAACTTGCAGTGTACCTCAGTTCATAGGTGCACCATAGCGTAACTTTGAAACCGCTGATCTTGGCATTGAATCGTCAGTGCCATTAGCTCCGGATGGTGGGTAAACCCTAGTCACACCCTTGTTCTATCCATGAAGGCCATCCATCATTTGTGGCCACCCCATACCGAGGAGTCTCCAAGGTGCTCTAAGTGCATTTTGAGGTCGATCTTTTGAGGGTCATAACTCAAAGCTCGTGAGGGCTATCAATGAACTGTCAAATGCTATAGGATGGTGATACTGAGGCCTAAAATAACCTATCTCATTTTTGAGAGATCACATTCTATTTGGATTCAGTACAGTGATCTCGCTCGATGCCAAAACTCATAGTGTGCCTCAGTTCATAGGTGCACCATAGCGTAACTTTGAAACCGTTGATCTTGGCATCAAATCGTCAGTGCCATTAGCTCTGGATGGTTGGGTGAACCCTAGTCACACTCTTGTTCTTGCCACGAAGACCATCCATCATTTGCGGCCACCCTGTACCGAGGAGTCTTCAAGGTGCTCTAAGTGCATTTTGAGGTTGATCCTTCGAGGGTCATAACTCAGAGCACGTGAGGGCTATTGATGAACTGTTAGAGGATAAAAGTTTGTAAGGATGGAGTGGCTTAGTGTTTTTGCTAAAATAAGTTAGTAGGAAGGCTTTATTAGAGGGTCTTGGCCAAACTAGTGGGGTGTTTACCCACTCTCTAATTTTAGAGACATGTAGGTTTTGGAGGGAGATTAGGGGAGCTCTACTACAACTATCCTTACCCTTGCTTGGACCAAGGATGGTATCTCAAACTTGCTTCTTTTACATTTCTTTCTTTTAGCATGGTTAAGAAAATATGCAAGTGTGGAGTTTATCAATGGAGTATGCATTGCATTGCATTGTGGAGTAGCATTCATGTGAGTGCTTGAATGGTGTTCATTCCATGTAGATTAGTGTGACACCATTGTGCATCTTGTTGTATTGTGTGGAGTATTGTGAGTATGAGGTTTAGATTTCGTCTATTTCCTTGTTGTATTATGGGTGTTGATATTGTGTTGTGAAAATGTGATGTGCTCTTGAAAATTTCTTGTTTTATTTCTACTTGGTTTTGTTTTCTTGTTTTGTGCTTGAGTATTGTTATGGGCGTGGGACTTACACTCACCCTTGTGGGAAGGGAAGAGAAGTCCAGGATGAAGGGCTTAAGTTGGGTTCAAAAAATGTATTGAGAACCTTGGAGTATGGGCTCCATTGTATGCCATAACATTTCATATCTTGTTGGGGGTGATAAGGAAAGTATGGTGTAGAAAGGAAGTTTGAGATGTTACAGTTGATGGTAGTGGGTTTGGAGGAGGAAATGTGGAGGCCCCGAGAGAGCATTAAATGGTTCATTTATGATAGCCCTGAGAGGGCATGAAATTTGGTGAATTATGATAGCCCCGAGAGGGCATGAAAATTGTTTATTGCAAATTTGGTTTGGTATGGCAAGTCTCCATTTTAGAACACACCTTCACCCTATGTTTATGGTTCCATCTGTGAAGCCATTGTGAAATAGTCTTGGGGGGAAATTGTTCAAGTTTGAAATGTAATATTTATGCATTGAAATATTGTATGTGTATCCCAGTTTGAGCCTTGTTCCCTAGCGCGGGGGTGGTCTCTTTGAGGCCTATGGTTGGGTGGAAAGCACCCATGATCCTTGTTATTTTGTTGTGTTGCATATGCAGATTTGTGTCCAAGGGAGCAATGGAAATGGCTTGGAATGATCATCTTGCAGATTGATTTTGGATGAGAAAACTTGACATTGTGCCCTCATTTGTGAAGGAGGATTCACCAGCTTGTTCATGTTCTCAACGATCATGTTGGACAGTGTTCATGCTAATCATTGTCCATATCTTTCAATGTCCATGTTCCTTATGATTTTGAAAAGTCCCTTATGTTGCCCCATTGTGATGGAAGGAGATTGTATCATTGTTACCTAATGTACATGTAGAAGAAATAATTGATAAGGTTGTATATGCATGTTTCATTTGGAGTTTATATTGTTATGAAAGCATTGGTACGAGTCACAGATTTGCTTTGACATCATTGTTATCATTTGAAAATGTGAAAGAAAGTTTTCTCCTTGTGGTATTGTAAATGACTAGTTGATAATAACAATCCATAGATGTTATGTGATACCATTGATTGTATAAATTTAAAACTTAGTAGATTGCTTACAATCTTGTTGTGCACTCAATAATTTGGAAGGAAATTTTTATGTTCATATCACATGCATGGATAACATTGATTTTAATTACCAAGCTTAATGCAATTCTAAGCAAGGAAATCATCAAATTAATTTTATGATATAACAAAATGAAGTTTGTTGTAAGAGAAGACATAATAAAATCTATGAGATACATTGTTGTAGGCATGCATTTTCCTCTCTAGAAAATGTACGATAAAGGCAAATAAATCCCTTCCTTAATACAGAGCAATAAAATATTAAAGAATATTCCCAGATTCTAGACTGCTATCCAATAAAAATAAAAATAATAATAGCATGTAGAGACTAATGAGTGTCCTAGACTAGTATATTTTCTAAGTGACAGAATGGTACACATTACAATCTTGTGACCTCTAAGTCACATCCAACACTCAAATGATAAATTAGTAATTAAATAAATAAAGGCATATTAGTGTGCATGTTAGAGAATATGAAAAATTTAAATATTTAACTCAAAAATAAAATAAAAGCCAAGATTGATTGGATGTACATATAATAGGGTTTTAATATGAAGTAAGTTGTCGGGATGATGGGATTGGAGAATCAAGGATAAGGATGGATGGTGGATTAAAATAATAACTCAAATCTAGTTTTATCTAGTCAATAAAGCACATTGATACATTGATACATATATGTCAGAACGACAAGGTATGTTATATACAAACCTTATTTATACGCTTGCACCTAATCCTTGCATAAACAATTCATCTAACAAATTTAAATTGACACACTCAATACGATGGTGTAGTAGGATGTGTTTAAATACAGATCGTGAATTATTATTGAGTTAAGTACTTTGAATTGGCCCTTAGACTTACTAAGAGTTCCTCATTTTATGTGCTTACTAATTCGTACTATGAAACTACTTTGAATCTTAACATGCTTTGATAATAATAATATTGATAGTGAGAAAGTGAGCTTATGGTGAATACTTAGATGTAATTTAATGTAAAAAGTAAATGTAATAGTATAGTAATTATAGTAATTAAAATAGTAAATGTAAAAGCATGGCAATGTAGCTAGATTAGTTAGTAGTTGATGAGCTAGATAGTTAGTAATTGTCTTTTGTTAGAGTGAGTTTAATGTATGTATTGAAATAGTAATTTTTGTGTTTAGAAAACTGTAGTGAGTGATAGTTTGGTGAGGAAGCAATGTTGATAGATAATGAGGATATATTAATATAGTAATTGTCACATTAATATATATTGTAATGATTAATGAATGTGTGTACATTGGTAATGAGGATAATAAGTATTTCTGATCCCCTTCCCTTACATGCTAGAATCACGACCTAGTCCATATGATACAACCGACAGACCCTAATAGAATATTAGTACCAGAGGCTTGTTAGGATATGAATTACCTCACTAATTTATGAGTGTTGTATCTTGAACTTGCTCGTTTGACTCGTGACACTAACTTGAACTAGACTGTCATCCAATCTATTTGAAAACCACCTGTGACTAAAATGTTAACACCTTCACACTATTCACATGAGTCTTGAACTCCTATTCAATGATAACCTTGTTTTACAATATGTAATTTCTTATGCGACTTCATAAGCTACAAAAAAAATAAAAAATTGTTGTGTTTTTACTAGTAAAATTTAGGGCATGACACATGATCCACGATAAATTGAACAATACTAGATACTAAATTAATATGTATATCATTGTGCACATAAATGACAAAAATATATATCAAAATACATGTATCCATAGACAAAATTTTACACAAATATATATCAAAGATCATGTATCCATAGATAAAGTACTCAAATATATATATATCAAAATACATAGATCCATATACAAAATGTGGCTGATCCTGCCATCAGAATGTGTATAATATCAATGTTTATGTATACAATGTGGCATATGCCATCTCAAAATGTCTCATGATGCATCTTACGAAAACTATACTATCCTAGGGTGCTGCTAGATGATCAAAATGCAGCCTCTTCACTACACTAGGTGGATCGGATGCCTCCTACATAAACAAAAAAGGAAAACCCAAAGTTAGACTACTAAATTTATATGATTCTACATATCTAACATTGAATTACTCAAATGCATACTGATCTTTTCTATATTGGAGATTAATACTATCAAAATTTCATAATAAATACCTCTCTCGTCGACCTCCTGCACTAGTTAGGAGTCCTCTCATATGCCCTTGGCAATGCTAGTACCAAGCTAATTGTGGGCTGTATATGTTCAAATACCTTTGTCAGATGAATCTACAATTTAAACTATAACATTATAATTCATAGCATGCTAAATTTATAACATATTTAATCATGAATTCAAACTACAACTTACTATTGTAGGCTCCTCCTCAGGAGTGAGTGGCCACGTCATCAAATCTACATAACTGTCCCATCGAACCTCATGTGCACTAGGAGTCTCCTATGAGATACAAAATAGTAGTTGCTAATATCACGGAAATTAGTTTTGAATTTATTTATGAAGATAAGTGATGCAGGAGCATCCCATGCTCATCAGGGAAACATTGAAGATCCAAGGCATTACAGAGGTCATGGAACATCTCTTGAAGTCAATTGGGCAATCCTTGCACCAATTATGGCTCATGGAAGCATACAAAGTTATAATTTTGGACTCATATGTGGAAGAAATTTGTAATTGGGCATGAAATAGGATTTTAGGATTTCATATGGTAGATGAGTCATTTGATAGGTTCATGTAGGTTTTCATGATCATATCTTGTCATTAGACAAGTCAAAACGTTCTAGAATTGAGTTTTGGGGTTTGAACAAGCAGGCTCTGGTTTTTAAGCCATTTTAAGGAGGGTTTTGAAGTTTGGGTGTTTAGGAGTGTGACCAAGACCTATAATCTTGAAAATCCTTAGTGTGTTGGTCCCTTTGTTGAAGCCTTGGTGTGTCTAATTCCTCCTTGTTTGTCCCAGAGTTGAAAGGTACATAAGTGGTGTCCAGAGATTTCTTGGTGAGGAAAGAAAGAGAATCAGTGAGTTGGCCCTTGGGAAGGAAGAAAACTTGTTGTGAAAATGCCTCCTAAAAATCAAATGGCTAGAGAACTTGAAGAATTGAGAGAAGAGTTGGCAAAAGAGAAAAGAGAGAGGAGAGAACTTGAAGCATCTAGAGTGAGGAAAGAAAGACAGATGAGAAGAGAGAGGCTGAAGCTTATTGCAAGGATAGAATCCTTAGAAAAGGAAAGGCAAGAACTTAGAGGAGAAGAGGTTAGAGGAAGAAATCATGGAGAGACCCATGAAGAAGAAGAGGTTGGTAATGCAAGGCAAGAGCATGAGACAACAGATGATCCTGAAGAAAGGAGATTTATGAGAATCATTAAGGTAGTACAAGGTAATGGTGGGAAGAACCATATTGATTTTCTAATATACCAGGGTAAAATGGATAGTGAAGAAGTGCTAGGGTGGATAGAGGCCCTTGAGAACTACTTTGATCTTGAAGACATAGAGGCAGATAAGAAGGTAAAAGTAGCAACAACAAGACTGAGAGGAACATCACTCACTTGGTGGACTAGTGTTCAGAATGAGAGAGAGGAAAGGTGGTGCAGGGCACCTAACCTATGTGGAAGGGGAGAACAAGTATCTATGTTGTCGAACACCTTGCCACTCCATGAAAGCGAGGATTCAAGTAGATTAGGAAGTTGGAATAAAAGTTTGGTCCATATTTTACAAGTTGGTCTATGTTTTGTAATAAAGGAACATGTAAGGCCCACAAGCATTTTGGTGTGGTTATAAACCAAGTGACTCCATGGGACCAAAAGGCCTTAGAATAGGGTATTTAGAGTCTAAACAGTATTAGCAAAAAGTGGTTGTTTGTTTGTTTTATGGTTGGGAACACCTATATGGTTGTTCCAATAGTCATGTAGACCTTTATATATGTCATATGTGATCTCAGTTGAAAGGGGGAGATCAGAGTGTACGGTGGTTTGGAGAAAAAACAATAAAAACTTCAATTTTTTGGAAATTTACTTAGTTGCATTTAATAAATCCATATGACCAATTTTGAGTCAATGGAATAGTTTAGAAAGTTAGGGAATGCATAAAAACTATAGTTTGAAATTTGAATTTCAAATTCAAACAGTCATATTAGTTTTGGAGGGAAAGTAGTAATTTGATATTTTTTTTATTAAATAAACCTTTGTAACCAACTTGGTTGGTTGGACAGGTGCATACAAGCCTATTTAAGTTGTAATGAACATATGCAAGACATGAATCATTATTGGTACGAAAAAAATCATAGAAATTGTATAGAACAACAATCATACTTTCCTCTGCATCAATTACAAAAAATAAAAATAAAAGATACTTATACATACAATGGGGCTCTCTGTGCGAATGAAAATCCTTGATGATCTAGGACGCCGAATCTGTACAGGCTCATCGCCAGTAGCCACACCCTATATACAATAAATAATGTAATTAAATGAGATTACCACAAACATTTTACAAGAATGCATCAATATTTAATCAATTAGAAAACATCTAATTACCTTTCCTTTGTCAATGCATGCTGGCTCACCCCCCGCACTTTGTCCCCCCGGGGCAGGTGGTATCTGCAAGTTAAAAGAAAGATTAGCAACCATATATGTTACAATATCAAATAGAAAAAAGAAATGCGAACACAACATAATGTACCGTAGATGTCTCAAGGCCAAATGAAATGGCCGAGAGTGTAGCATCATCTATCTGTCTGAGCTCCTCCTCGGTCATCAACTAAAGATGAATGAAGATCACTTACATGTAAAAGTCAGTATGGCTTAAAAATTAAAATTACTCTATTATAAAAATTAACTTTAAATCACATATGTCATAACAAAAAAATGTATACACGTACTGAGACTGAAAGAGTCCATGCCTCTGCATTCCCCTCCTCTCTCGCATCAGGGTCTGTAGCCTCTACACGTGCGTCTGGTGTATCCTCATCTAATAAAAAATGATACTCAGGAAGATCACCTATGGAACCTAGGAAAATATTATTGCATGTAATGCAAGTTTGAGGCACACAAACGTGTAATGAGCTAGCCGATGATGAACTAGCACCAACATCATCAACACGAGGAGGCAGTATTGACCTAGCCTAAGATATCATTAGGCTACTCAGCCTATGAATGGCTCTGATGGTTTGAGAGCTACACTCTGCCATAATATCTGGATGCTGCACTCGAGGAGGGGGGGAGATATCGGGGGGGGACAAAAGTGCCAAGTTTCTTCCACTGGGAAGAGGGTCTATCCTGAGGAGCTCCTAGTCCTAAGCCCATGTTGGGCTTCATGCTCCAATAGTTCACTTTAAGTTTCAACACAAATTCTGCATATAATTTTCTAAGGAAATAAAATTGTATGTCTAAATTTCCATGTGGAGGGATATCAAAGACCATCCACCAACGGTCCCAAAAATTTGCATGTATGGCGTCATTTGTGCACGATTTAATCGATAGTTTGGTTTTTTTTGGGTCAACTAGTATACCCGTTTTTGGATTAGCAAAAAGGCTTGCCAAATCGTCTTTGGTTATGTTGAGGGCCTCGACCTCATCATAATCCAAACCATCATCAAACATCTGGTGCATTTCATCACGCCAATGAAGAGCGACATTTTGTTGGTTTGTAAGGGTTTCAATGTTATCCACTATGGTGTTTAACATGGATAACATAGGAGCCAGTGCAGGTACATTAGTGTATGTTCTATGCAAACCTCTCAACTCAGTGAGATTTTCATTTATCAAATCCTTGATTCAAGGAGGGTTTTGAGGAGGTAGAGGATCATTTGGTGGACGGTTTTGTGGGGATACTGGATCGTTTGGTGGTGGGTTGTGAGAAATATTATTCCCTGCCTCAATGTCATCATTTCGATCAACCATTTCTATTGAATTGCAAAACGTAATATATATTTTAAAAAAATCTAAATTTTAACCATTTTTGTCAAAAAAACCCTAGATTCAACTAAAACAAACAAAATCATGTTAAAATCTATTAAATTTAGGTTAAAAATGAGTTCGGGGGGGGGGGGAACATACCTGATATTTGATATCCGATTTGGTATCTGATATCCGATCCACGATGGCAATACTGGCCCAAATTCACATAAAATAAGGGCCCGCGGGTCTGTGATTTTATTTAATCCAATGCACAGGTATCGGATATCCAATATTATATCGGATATTCGATATAACATCGTATATCCGATATGACAGCACAATATATATAATATAACATATAATATATATTACATTTTATATATTTTTATATTATATTTTATATTTATTATATTAATTTACTATATATTATAATATAAAATATTATTATTATATTATATTATTATAATTTATAATATATTATACTTTTTTATTATATATTATATTATAAGATGTTATATTTTATTATTATATTATATCTTATATATATATTATATTACATTACTATATATTATAATATATGAAATATTATATTATATTATTATAATATAATATGTTATTATAATATTATTATTATAGTATAATATTATACGATTATAATATAATAATATTATTATTATTATATTATAGTATAATAATAATTATTATAATAATATTATTATATTATAGTATAATAATAATTATAATAATATTATTATATTATAGTATAATAATTATAATAATAATATTATTATTATAATATAATAGTATGATATATTATTTAATATGATATGAAATAATAATAATATTATTAAATAATATATCATACTATTATATGATTTTAATTATTAGTCGAATATTTCATTTAAAATCGGATATCCGATATTATCGGATATTCGATGTCAAGTTAGATATCCGATAAGGCTCGGCTTAACCTTCTAGGTTTGGTTTCTGGATAGGTAAAAAAAAAAAGTCTAAGCAGATTTTGAAGCGCTTTTAGGCATCTTCAAACTCTTTTTTTTTCACATCGCCACTTTTTGGCACACCATGATCCTACACATACCCACATACTAATTTCTTGTCACATTTTGGTATTAACTTGTAAATATTCAACACATTTGGCATTTATGTCAAAAGGGGGAGAATATTATTGACAAAGGGAGAGAAGACTATTTGTATAGAAAACAATATTATACTCCAGAGATATGTATGGGGGAGTAGTAATATGGACACATATGTGTAGATAAGGAGAACATATGTTTATAAAAGAAATTTTGAAAAACTAGAAAAATAGAGTAATTTACCGAGCTATAGCAGCATAAGTTGAAATCGAGTTGAAGACACAAAATATTGCTAAAACCTTTTAATTTTGAGAATTCAAATTTTTAGTATGATAAGTGTTTTTGTCACTAATGCCAAAGGGGGAGAATTTTGACATTAAGATCAATTTGTCTATTAGTGACTTAACACTTAGTCACTTTGTTTCATTGGTACCGAGCTCTACAGTTGCTACCAACATTATCATTCATCTAGAAGTGTTAACCAAGTGTTTCAGTTGCTACCAAGCTAAAAAGTCAAAATGCAGTTCAGGCCGAGATTCATAGTGTCTACCGAGCATCTGAGACAGTTTACAATATCGCCCAAGA
This sequence comes from Cupressus sempervirens, assembly GCA_028749045.1. Lineage (NCBI taxonomy): Eukaryota > Viridiplantae > Streptophyta > Pinopsida > Cupressales > Cupressaceae > Cupressus > Cupressus sempervirens. The sequence continues at coordinate 226,133,359 of CM053791.1, forward strand.
GTAGTAGATTCTACTGAGCTTTCTAGTAGAAGTGATGAAGATCTTAGTGTTAATTGAGCTCTATAGTGTTAACCAAGTTTTATTGTGACTATGGAGCTTGTAGTTTTAACGAAGAGAATCTAGTGTTGTCTAATTCATGCAATGTCAACTAAGTGATTCAGTATCTACTGAGTTTCTCAGTGTTCATAGAGTCATATAGTGCTAATCGAGTTTGTGCTACTTGAAGCGATCATAATAGACCAAGCTTCAACTTCAACCGAGTGCTAGAGCTTGTCGAGTGTTGATAGTGTTTTTCGAGTGTCAGAACATCACCAGGTTGACTTTAGAACTTGAGTTACAGTAATGGGTCAACTTTGTGAATTATAATGAATTTTGTATTGTAGATGACTCTAGAAGGTAATTAATTGGATTGATATATGTAATGCATTATATTATATCCAAGGAGTAATTAAGAATAAGTATGTGAAGAAGTAATGAGCACATGCGTGCAATTTGAAGAAGGCTACAAGTAGTATATCATATAGTTGAGACTTGTCTATCACAGTCAGGTGATCATTAACCAAGATCATGCTACTCAAAGTGATTAGTATGGACTGAGCTTCAACTTCAACAAAGTGCCAGAGTTTGCTGAGTGTTGACAGTGTTTGTCGAGTATGAGAACATCACCGGTTGACTTCAAAACTTGAGTTACAATAATGGGTCGACTTTGTGAATTATGATGAATTTGATATTGTAGCTGATTCTAGAGGGTAATTAATTGCATTGATATATATGTAATGCATTGTATTATATCCAAGGAATAATTATCAATGAGTATGTAAAGAAGTAGGAAGAAGATGAGCATAAATTGATGAAGGCAACAAGTAATATATGGTATAGTAGAGACTTATCTATCATAGTTAGGTGATAATTGAAATTCAAGGAATCTCATTCAGAAAATCAAACTTGCATATCATAGATCAACCATTGATTCATCCTAACAAGTGCATTAGTCAAATCCTTTGACCGGGTGGACTTAATAGTTTTTTGCTAAATCTCCTAACAGAGTGCACACTTGACTGTATGTTTGTAAATCCTTTGACAAAGTGGACCTAAGAATCCTTGTTGCTACTATTAAAGATCACCAAAAGTGGTCAATTGTAAGCCTTGACAGGCCATCTTTATACTATAGTACTGAAGCTTGTGGTTATCATCCCCACCCCAATATTACTTTCTAATTGGAAGGTTTCTGGATCACCATTTCTGGTGTCAAAGTGTTATGAATGTTTTATTACTTTCATTCTTTCACATGTGCAATTAGTTCATGATAATATATGAAGGATTAATTGGTGATGTGAGTGAATGTTTTATTGGTTCCTAATTCAGCCCTTCCCTCTCATTAACTTGGCCTACCTTATATTTCCAACAAAAGGTTTCCAAGTCACTCAATGAAATGGCAATTTTTCTCTTTGTTTTGTTTTCTTAATGTCTAGTTATATTTTTCGTACCTTTTTCGAGTTTTAAGCTATCTTTTTGTTTAATTATCCTAATGGTAACATTTTTATTTTAGGGAATGTTTTACCTTAAAACTTTGGTTGGTGCATATTCATATCTTTCTACACTCCTTTTGTTAAATGATTTTGAGTCCCTTCAAAATCTACTTTTACCATAATAAAAAATTTATAGACTATTTTTAAATATATTTATTACTAGACCATATTTTTGATATGAAATACACAACACTCTCCATTGGTACACACATTCCTCAACTCTACACGTGGTATGCATACCTTTGAATTGGATTTCTTAAATATAAGATAGATCTTTAAATTTTTTTCTGGGAGTTTGCTTTATCAAAGATAATATAATAAATTATCCTAACCAAAGATACTTGAATTCCTCCATCTCAAGAGAAAGAGAGGATCCAAATATTTCTTGATCAATTCTTCTAATATAGATCCAAGTGTCCACATATCAACCAAGGTTATTTCAGAAATATAATTTGAGAATTCGAAGTTAGAAGTATTTGGGTCTATATAGGATATCATGAGACTAAAATTAGTCTTCCAAGCAAAATGAAACCAAACATTTTGAGTATAGAACATTAAACATTACATACATGCCTCAATAATTTTGAAGGTCATAAATTATTCAAGCATGATCATTAAATTGCATGTTTAATATAGAAAACCATATCTAAAGGACATCAACCATACCTTAAAAGACTTTAACAAGACATACATAATTTCTAGAGAATGATAGAAGAGTAATGATCTTGATATAAAATTTTCATTTTGTCAAAAACTAAGAGGTAGTTATACTAGACCAATAACATCCATAATAGAACATTTTCACTTAATGAATCATCACCATATCCTTCTATAACAATGGTAGCTAAACACTATTGTCAAATTAGTGATGAATAAGTATAATGACATTGGAAAGTGTTAAGCTGGCATTGAGAAAAAATATGAAGGAAACATCCAAATAATAGCAAACTAATGAGTCCTCAAAAATTATAACTTCAAAATCAAAGTAGAAATATAATTTAAAGAGAAAGTGATAACTATATACAAATCATAGCATCATAAGAGAGTTAACAAATAATTCACAACATGATAGTAGTATCTAGATAAAATGAAATAACTTGTAAGAATGTCTTTTAGACCCAAGGAATGTGTGTATAAGAAGAATAATATTCAATTAATTAGTATCATGATTGGACTAGTACTCGTTCTCAATTAATTAATCTAAACTTGCAACCTTCCATGAAAGAATGTATTTCATTTAATACATCGTAATAGATGAGATGAGCTTCATTGGTCTAAAATTGTTACAAAAAATTGATGTTAGGTTGTTAGAAGTAGTCCCAAATCAAAACCATGTCACATTTAGTTGATGTTCAATCATTCTCTTTCATGATCTAGATCAACTACTAGCATGAAATAAATTGCAATGTTTGCATCAAATTCCCAGACGAGCACTATGATGCAACTTCAAAATTGTTATAATGCTAGTTTTTTTTATTGTCTATAATGAAGCAAATCTTTTGAAATAGAGTTCTGTCCACTTCTTTCAAAATTATGCAATGTGAACCCTAGTATTATTGATAGCCATATTTTAATGTCATGATCAAGCTTTGTACTTACTTTTGAAGAATAATTTATTTAGAAAACATCCTAGCACCCATTTGTAACAAATGAGATGGTGTCACTCCATAATAGATGCATATTTCCCTATTTTAAGGCACTCTCCATACATATTATAAAACAAGGAAAGAGATGGTCATGGTAAAATCTAGATTGAAACCAACTCTAATCTCAATCCTTTTGTGTATTAGAAAAAAGTTAGATTATGTATAAATATTTGGTTTGAAACAAGACTTTTGAATGGTGCTCTTGCATAAGTCAAAGAAACTTTCTATGATGATGATGACAAACCACCTCAAGGCCCCTTATTTTTTATAATTTAATTTAGAAACCACATAGATCTAGCATGGGATCACTACAACCAAAAAAATGTCCTCGTAAGCCTAATGAGTCAAAGAAAACATCATCAAATACCACTAAAATTGGTATGTTCCTTAATAATACACAAATTACAAGGCCTTGTAGTTCAAAGAATAATAGTTGAGATTGGAAATATTGTTCAACAAGTGTCAAGACATTTACAACCATTTCTAGAGTTCATGAACTTGCAAGCCTTCGTATACACCCTAACCTTCAATTTTGAATTATATGCATGCATATGTTGGAGGTGTGCTTGATAGAATTATTAAATGCAAAGTCCTCAAATAACACAATTTTTTTTTATCATTACACAAATGACTCTAAAATGTCAAGTTGTTGGATAGTGTTTATTTAGAAACATGGCAATTGTGTAATAGTAGAGATGCAAAAACTAGCTCCAGTTTTGTCATTTGTTCTAACTAGCAACTCTACAAGCACTTCAAAAAAAATTTGAGTCAGATAAGTAAACAATAATAGGATTGCACTTTCCTTAAATTAATTTCATATTTTAAATTTATGCTTCCTCCCATATCTCTTCGACATATCCATTGCACACCAAGGTGCACTTACTAGTCATTAACTATGTAGAAGGCATATTACAGTCATATTAACTACACTAATAAGAAGTACAAGAATTTATCTCTCTATAAGAAATAGAATAAATACAATGTTATTATTAAATTATTTTTTATTTAATACATAAGTATATTATTTTAAAATAGTACTACGATAATAGTTTAGAAATAACATATTAATTATAGAGAATTGAAAGCGTATTACCCAAAATAATATAATAATATAATACCAATAATAATAATAATCTATTATTGTTTGTATTTGGAAACTATTTAATTAAAATATAAAAATATACTTAATAATAAAATTGTATCTTAATAATAAATAGAAATAATTATATAATAATGTAACATTAACTCTTTATGGAGATTCAGAATTTTGAGTCAAGCTTTGAGGGTATTCATTCTACCTAAATTCTTTTAAGACACAATCTTGACTTCATCTCTTATTATGTAGGAGTCTTTGCACTCAACAATACTTAAATCTTCGGTGGGCTCATCTAGAACCATTCAATTTTATCAATAGAACAATAACCAATTAGTTAATATAACATTTTAAAACAAGAGACGCAATGCGTCATAGTTCCTACCTAATGCATAATGGTTGTAGAGGTGTAGATGAGTGAGAATCTAAATTAACATTGTGAATGCATTAATTTTTTCCTAGAAATGCACTTGTGATCTGATAGGATTGCTCATATCTTGTTGTTAAATTCTCATCCTAGAAATGCGCTTGTGATTTGATAGGATGATTCATATTTTGTTGTTAAGTTCTCATGCTATATTATTATATCTTTGGGCATTTAAGCCCAAGAATAAGAGACCAAAGTCTCCAATATGGCACTAAGTACTTAATATCATACTACGATCAATACATATGCTTTAGACAAATTTGCACCTTCTACATTGACAACTTAAATTATGTGCAATGAGGAAAGATATCCATACCAATATTTGAATTATAGAACTTGAAGAAGTGATGAAGCATTTGAACTATCACATTATATGTTTAAGCATACCATGTATGCTACTAGAGAACCATAAGTAGTTGAAATAACTCCCCCAACTATGTATTATTCTCATCTTGATTATCAAATGGAGCTCACACTATTTTTAATCATTAGCACTGGACAAAAACTAAGATAGAGATATAGATATAGATAAATAGCAATATACAACAATAACAACATAAACATATATGTAGAGAAAAAAGAAGATAGATAATATATAGGAGGAAGAGGAAGAGAGATAAAATAGTAAGATAGAATGATACCAACATAAGTTGTGTGTGTGTGTATGTGTGTGTGTGTGTGTGTGTGTGTGTGTGTGAGAGAGAGAGAGAGAGAGAGAGAGAATTAAATATAATTATTTTTCTTAATAAAACAAAAAGTCAAAATAAAATCATGGTTATAATAAAAATAAAATATATATTATATTTTAATTAATGAAACTAAGAATTTAATTTTTATATTAGAACTCACATTTTTATAAGAAAAAATGAAATGTATTGAAATATAAAAATATTTTATAATTAAAACTAATTGTTTAATTTTACACAATTAGAGAAGGTTTACTATTTAATGTTTTGTATTTCCAAATTTTTCATAAAATTAAGTAATTTTTAATTATGAAATAATATCTATATAATTTAATATATACATTTGTAAATAATAAATAGATGTAATACACATAAGTTTGATGTTGATGAATAAATATGATGTAATAAATGAGAAATAAAATATAACTATTTAATTTTAATACATAGTTTATAAAAATTTAATAATAATTTATATATCTTTTAGAATTGAATTATATCTTTTTTGTGGTTATTTCTTTAGTATTTTTTTATATAAAATATAATTATTAATTTAATATTAAAATATATATTTAAGTTTTAAATGTATTTAAACTAAATGATAAATTGTTTAAATAAAAAATATTAATAATAATAAATGATATAATTTATAAACTGTAAAGCTTATCAATTATACATATTACAAACACTATTATAAAATATAATTAAAAAATAATATTTTTTAATTTATTTTTATAAAAGTAAAATAATAGTAATAATTTGACTACTTTTATTAAAAAAGCAAAGTTTTTAAAAAATTAGAAATTCAAATACAAAGATATAACATATTGAAATTATATTAAAAAGACATATTTATTAGTTATATATATGGAAGAATAATTTGAACTTATATGTTTTAGGAACAAGTTGTATCAAATAGTAAAAAAAAAAATCAGTGTAAAACTAATAATAAATATATTTAAAATAAGAAATTAAAAATATTTAATAGATTGTGATAATCAATATTGATGAGGTGGAAGATAAAATGATTGAAAAAATAAAATCTTATCAACTTGTGACAAATGTAGAAAAGATAAAGTTGTAATTAATACATTCATTAATGCAAGATGAAGTTGTTAGAAAATATTTTTATTTTTTGTTGAAGAAAATTAATTTTCTCCCCACCAAAAATAGTATAGATCAATAGAATGGATGAAAAATGTGATTTATAAAATAATGAAAAATTAGAAAAAAGATTTAAACATTTGAAATTTCATATAATTTTTTAAATTTTTTGATTTGATTGGTTAGTGTAATGTCACATTTGCATTGACATGAATGCATAAGTATTCCTGCCTTGGCAGGAGCTAATATAATTTGAACTTATATGTTTTAGGAACAAGTTGTATCAAATAGTAAAAAAAAAAATCAATGTAAAACTAATAATAAATATATTTAAAATAAGAAATTAAAAATATTTAATAGATTGTGATAATCAATATTGATGAGGTGGAAGATAAAATGATTGAAAAAATAAAATCTTATCAACTTGTGACAAATGTAGAAAAGATAAAGTTGTAATTAATACATTCATTAATGCAAGATGAAGTTGTTAGAAAATATTTTTATTTTTTGTTGAAGAAAATTAATTTTCTTCCCCACCAAAAATAATATAGACCAATAGAATGGATGAAAAATGTGATTTATAAAATAATGAAAAATTAGAAAAAAGATTTAAACATTTGAAATCTCATATAATCTTTTAAATTTTTTGATTTGATTGGTTAGTGTAATGTCACATGAATGCATAAGTATTCTGCCTTGACAGAACTAATAAATTAAAAACCAAGATACTTATTATATATAAGTTAACTCCAGAGTTTTCTCGCTTAAATGGTTTCCAACTGACCTCCTTGTCCTTCAATAATGGACGCATCATACCAACAAAACGCAAGAATTTAAAAGATAAAGACTTTTTTGTGTAATCTCACAAGTGAAACCGATTGAGGACTTCTCTTTGAAAGTAAAAGTGATCGAACGCATTGCGGGTCAATCACGTCTCCCCGTCTTTCGTCACTTCTGAGTAACGCGTAACATCGAAATCTAAAGAGCACATTAACGTACCATCAAAAGAGAAATGGCATCCTTCTCAGCCGGCTGTACGAAGTCTCCTTCAATTATTTTCTTAGACAAAACCTTGCCCAGTTCACACCACTCAAAAAGGTTAGATAACTACAAGTTGATTGTAGGAAAAATATATTAATGGAAATCTAGAAGCGCTTTGCCATTGTAACTGCAAACCGAGCGATGTGCTGAAACATTGTGCACCCAATCATGTTCCACACAACGCTTGCTTTGTTTTCATTCATTCTCAGCTATTTCCTTTTGCTTACCCACTGTGCTTCTCTGTCACATGACGGAGTACTTTTGCTTAATCTCAGAAACGGAGACTGGAGGGACAGCAGTAATGCTTTGAGCAACTGGAACGGGTCTCAGCAAACTCCGTGCGCTTGGAAAGGAATTACCTGTGATGAGTTCGACAGAGTTACCACTGTTGATCTCACTGCTCACTCCATTTCTGGCAACTTCACTTCTGCCATTTGCAGCCTTTCCAATCTCACAGGTTTGACTCTTCAGGGCAATGCTTTCACTATTCTTTCCCCAGACGCCCTCTTCAATTGCAACCGTTTGCAAAAGCTCGATTTGTCAAGCAACGGCTTCACTGGAAACCTGCCGACTCATATCTCCGGATTGAGTGAGTTGAGAGTTCTGAATTTGTCGCACAATGCTTTTAGCGGGTCCATTCCACCAGCCTTCGGCCTCCTGCCAAAGATAGAAGCTCTCTTGTTGCACGAAAATAGTCTGACTGGGGCATTCCCTAATTTTGTAGGCAGTTTGGTATCTCTGAGAAACTTCACGATTGGGGGTAATCCTCTGCATCCCGGTGTTATACCGAGAGAGCTTGGCAATTTAAAGCAGCTGCAAGAGTTAAGGCTAGATAACTGCAGCCTTGTTGGAGAAATCCCTTCTTCCTTGGGCAATTTAACTCGACTGGAGTTATTGGATCTGTCGCAGAATGATCTTTCTGGCGATCTTCCTGCCAGTTTGATGTCTCTGTCAAATTTGATGGAACTCTCTCTTTTTAGAAACAACATGTCTGGACGAATTCCGGAGAACATTGACCAGCTCACAAGGTTATCCATTTTGGATTTGGGGCACAATCAGCTCGAAGGCACAGTTCCCGACGCAGTTGGTAATCTCACATATCTGAGTCATCTTGAATTGCAAAACAATTCGCTTACCGGAAACATACCTTCTCAGATCGGCGAGCTCCGGCACTTGAGTCACTTGATGCTGTACAACAACAGTTTCAGTGGCTTGTTACCCCAGAGTTTAGGCTCATATTCCAGTTTCGTGGTCTCTGATGTGTCGAATAGTGGGTTGGAAGGCCCTCTGCCGAAGAATTTGTGCAGGGGAGGAGTGTTGTATGGCTTCGTTGGCACATCAAACAAATTCAACGGTTCTTTGCCTTCGTTCTTTGCAGACTGCAAATCTCTAGAGTATCTGTACATCGACGACAACCAGCTGAGCGGCGAGATTCCTCCGGAACTATGGGGTGCTGACAAGCTCCAGGGATTGTTTCTAGAGAAAAATAAGTTCCGAGGCAAGATTTCACCCGCAATCGGCCAAGCAACGAGTCTGATTCGATTGATGATAAGCAACAACCGCTTCGACGGAGTAATTCCTCCGGAAGTTGGGCGGCTTAAAAAACTTCAAGTGTTTGAAGCTAGCAACAACCAGCTCTCAGGCCCCATTCCACCTGAGTTCGGGAGTTTGAGTTTGGTCAACATTCTCCTGCTGGATCACAATTTTCTCTCAGAAGAGATTCCTGAGGAAGTAATGTCCCTGAAGAATGTCACTCAGCTCAACTTGGGTTACAATAGGCTTACGGGCGAAATCCCGGGATCGTTTAGCAAAATAAATACTCTTGATTTGTCAAACAATATGCTTTCTGGAAGGGTTCCTCTCGAATTGGGAGGACCGAATCTGAACTTTTTCAGTGTATCCAACAATCGCTTGTCTGGAAGCATTCCTGATGGCTCAGACAATCCGGCTTACAAGGACAGCCTTGTGGGCAACCCGAAGCTATGCGGAGGGCGGAATCTAATGCTACCTTCGTGTTCATCTTCAAGTAAAATGTCACCTCAGAGGTTAGTGACCATTCTGGTACCATCTTTATTTATAGTTGCCGTCATTACCTTGGGCTGCATTTATCTGTCTCGCTCCTCGAAGCGGCGTTACGCAGACACGCAGTCGTGGAAGATGACGCCGTTCCATTCAACAGAAGTGGACGAGGCATTCATCCTTCGCAACTTGAGAGAGAGTAACGTGATTGGCTCTGGAGGCGCTGGAAAAGTTTACAAGGTCATTCTACAGAACGGGGAAGCCGTAGCTGTTAAGAAGATCCGGAACACGATCAGAACGGGAAGAGAGAGTAAAATGGGGGAAGTGGAGGTGGACAAATTGGGTCTCATCAGGCATGCTAACATCTTGAAGCTTCTCTGTTGCATTTCAAGTGAAGACTCCGATTTCAAGCTATTAGTGTACGAGTTCATGCCCAACGGCAGCCTCTTCGACTATCTGCACGGAAATCGATTTGGACCGCAGGTAAATCTCCAATGGCCGATCCGTTATCAGATTGCTCTTGGTCTGGCTCGTGGTCTGAGTTATATGCATCATGATTGCTGCCCTCCAATATTGCACAGAGATGTGAAACCCAGCAACATTTTGCTTGATGAGCAATTTGGGGCTAAAATTTCAGATTTTGGGGTATCCAATGAGCTAACCAAGCTAGGATAGCCTATGGAGTAATGCACGTGTTACAATTAGTCCTCTTCTGGAAAGCAAACGGCTTCATCCTCGCTATCGGATTCGCTAATTAAAATACTTTCGTGATGCTGATCAAATATCTCTTTGCACTGATCTCCACCGCACGTTACTAATCTCTCCACGACTTTTCTCATAGAAGGCCGCTGGTTAGGCACGTTACTAATCTCTTGTCCGCAACAGAATTTTTATTAGAGTTGGGAATTGTGATGCAGAATATGCAGAGAGGCTAAAGGTGAACGAGAAGAGTGATGTGTACAGTTTCGGAGTGGTGATGTTAGAGCTTGTTAGCGGAAAGAAAGCTACGGGTGAGGCGGAGTATGGAGAGGACGGGGACATCGTGGAATGGATACGCAACAGAATTCTGATGGGCGGACAAGAGATGGCTGTGTTTGACGATCGCATGGTGCGAAATAATTAACGTGCGGCCTTCTATGAGAAAAGTCGTGCGGAGATTAGTAACGTGCGGTGGAGATCAGTGCAAAGAGATATTTGATCAGCATCACGAAAGTATTTTAATTAGCGAATCCGATAGCGAGGATGAAGCCGTTTGCTTTCCTGAAGAGGACTAATTGTAACACGTGCATTACTCCATAGGCTATACAGTCTTTGTACGATTGCTGCCTCAAGACAGACGTCGGCTTGTTTTTCCTTTATGAGGGAAAAGTAGAAGCTGATTGTTTCATAGGCATGTATTTAAAATTAAATGTTAGAACCCGTGACCATGTGATTTTCGTAACATTTCCTCATAAATATTATAATATTTACGATGTGTTTTCTAATATGTCTTGTGAAATATTCATTGAATTTGTTAATTATTGATAAAAATATAATTATTTTATTTTTCAATTATATTCTTAATCTAATTATAAATACTTTAATTTTCTCACAATGTAATTATGTTATATAAGACATCATAAATAATTGAATTTATTCTAATTTTTCAACAAACTAATTATATTATATAACAAATCATAAAGTAATTGAAAATATTATTAAATGAAAAGAATTCATGACCTTTTTCTTCGAAAGTGGTGAAAACGGTGATAAAACAATTTCCTTTCTCTGATGATAGTGATAGGTTTGTTCACTCCATGTTTTTAATATATTTAATATGATTGAAAACTCTTCCTCTTCCCTCTGTCGTTTGGCATATTTCGTTCCCCCTATCTCTCTTATGGCTTCGTCTAGGGCATCAATGGCTTTTGACAATCCGAAATTGATTGATCCCCCCAAAACCATCAACTCTTTGCTTGCAAGACCCAAATCGTTCTCTAAGGCAGTCGCTAACTCTGGCATTGCCATTCACGCAAGCGTAAGGTTTGATTTATCAAGTATTCATGGAGTTTGTGAATCTAGTAAGAACAATGGGGTTGTTGCTTTACCTTTCTCTATTTCTTTGAATCCGGAAATGCTTGTTGAAATTGTGAAAGAAAAAAATAGATTAAGTAGTTTGGTTATTTCTTTCTCTATTGTTGAAGTAGATAAATGCCCTCCTAGGATTTTTTTTGATGATTGGCTCCATGACTACTAGAACTTGAAACTTAGATTTCATATTTCATTTTGCAAACAAATTCAAAAAGGTTTATATGTAAGTTTCTTTTCCAATCCTGAATCCCAAGCCAAAGTGCTTTAAAAATAATATTGGATAGTGGGTTCTACCTCCTTTTGAGCCCTAGCTTGGTTCCCCGAGGCCACTAATGAGGAAGCTCTTGTCCTCTTAGCCCTTTGGTGAATCTTGGTCAAACAAATCCTACCATTTCTATTGTGTTTCCTTCCACAATTGCTTGAACCACTTGGTAAAGTCATCCAAACAGACGATACTATGAGATTGGTTCCTCATATGGATGCTAGGATACTTATTTCATTGAATGTTGGTAAAGAAATTTTAGATGATATCAACATTAAAATAATTAAGGATAATTACTCCTGCCCTATTGAAGTTCTTGGGGGGTTTGTACACTTGTTGCCTATGTAGAAGGGAAGGGTATTAGAGGAAGGACTACCCCATCATTATAAAAAACTCTGTCGGCTAAGCCCTCGCCCCCCACCAAAAAAAAAAAAAACCACTGATTTTCCTAACCCTTATGTGGATTCGTCTATGATCAAAAACCCTCTTGTAGATGAACATCCCATTCCCCTCCCCACTTTCGTTTCCATCTCCCTGTCCATTCCTTCTACTTCTTCCCCTAGTTTAATCTTGGCTAATTCCTTGTTTGGTGAAGATGAGAATCAAAATGTTGGTTTTCAAACTATTACTAAAAAATGTAGATGAAGGACTAATAAGCAGACTAATATGACTCCATTATGCACTCTCAATATTTAAGTCCTCTGCTAACCTCTAATATAGACAATTGATTCTTGGTTGTCTCTCAAGAGACCTAAACTAGTTCTTGCCCCACCTCCCCAACTAATATGATCAACAACGAACCCATTGTCATTTGCACAATTTTCGCACCTCCCCAAATCCTCCCTCGTAAGACTTTTAGAGAGCTTGGCGATGACTATATGATTGAGATCATCCTCTCTTGTAAGAAATACCTAGATTCTACATCTCCACTCTAAGCAGTTCATGGATGTGGATATCTTGTCACCTACTATCTCAGATAATGATGATGAATTCAAGGGAAATTTTCCCACATCGAAACGATGGGGATGCCTTTGTGTTCCAAGAATAAGAACTCTTCTAGTAAAAACCACAAGGACATCCTCTCTGTTTCTATTGCCCCAATTGTAGGGTCAACTAACCATTGTTCTCTCCCCCCCCCCAATGTTTCCTCATGAATTTCATCTCATGGAACATAAGGGGGCTTGAATCCCTTGATAGGAATTTTTTTATTAAGCATTATTTAGATACCTATAATTTCATGGACTTGATGTTATAGTTGATCAAAGCTATATATTTCATACTTAAAACCAATCTTAACTTCCTTTGGAAAAATTTGATCAAATTTTGTACTAACGACCCTAGAGGTAGGGGTGGTGTTACGCTTATGGTTAACCCAAGATGGGTGAATTATATCAATGGTAATGGGATCTACCCTTGTAATAGAGTAGTGTGGATTACTATTAGTTACGACAACAATACCTTTTTCATTTTCTCTATTTATGCCTCAAATGATTTTAGGGAGACAACGATCATCTAGGACTGGTTGGCTACTCTCCCTAATATCCCATGACTTGTGGGTGGGGATTTCAATATGGTTGAATCCCAAGAAGATAAAATTTGTGTTCTTCCATTTGCTTGGAGAGACATGGAAAAAATCCACAAGAATAGAATGAAAAATGCTAAACATCTCTTTGACCCCTTGACTAGTAATAAAGATACTAATCCAGGAATATGGCACAGTTGGTGTAATTTCCAACAAGGGCCCTCTAGAATCTATTCTAGATTAGACCATTTTTGTGCCAATAAAAATGTCTTCTTTTAATTTCTTGATAACTGAGGCAATACTGTCCTTGCAACCTCTACTTCCCTTTCCGATCACCATCCTATCTCTGCTTACATTACAATTAATAATTCCCATGTGCACAACAAAGACTCTAATCCTAAATTTATTCTGAATAATAGTCTTCTTAAAGCTGAAGCTATTCTTGTTGCCATTCATATCATTAGACTCATTAATCGGAACAACTTTCCCACCAGTTCACATACGGATAGATGGAACATGATAATTCTCTCTTGGTAGAATTTGTTAAAAATCATTGGCCAAAATAGGACCAAAGACTATGGATTCACTGAAAAAAATCTCCTCTGACCTTCAAAAAGTTGAAACAAACATTCAAGACAATCCCTTGAACTATGATCTCATCACTCATGTGATTAATGCTAAGGAAGCCCTTAGACAACACCAATAGGTTAAAACTAGAGGTGCAAAAATTAGAGTACGTGCTCATTGGCTACAACTTGGTGATCGTGGTTCTAAGTTTTTCTTTAACCTTATAAAGCATAAATAGTCCAATGAAAAGATTGAGAGAATTATAGTTGATAATCAAGAAATTACTAACCTTAACAACATCAAAGAGGCCTTTGTTGAATTTTACCAAAAACTCTTCACCTCTAAGGATTCAAAGGAGGCCACTTCCCTTAGAAATCAATGTAGATCTCTTATCCCTAATAGGATATATAATATTGATGCTGACCTATTGTCTAAAGATATATCCTTATAAGATATTGAAAAAGCTATTAATTCCCTTAATAATGACAAGACCCCTAGGCCTAATGAGCTTCCTATGGAGTTTTACAAGGCTAATATTAATTGGATATGCAAAGATCTTCAAGATATTTACTTGAAAGCCTTATCCAGAGGCTCCATGGGTAGCTCCATCAATAGAGGTATTATAAAATTGATTCCTAAGGATGGGGACAAGGCTCTCTTTAAAAATTGGAGATCTATCACTCTTCTTGATGTGTCCTATAAAATCTTTTCTGAAATGCTAGCCCAAAGACTTGAATATCCTTCCCTAACTTATTTATTCTACCCAAACTAACTTCATTAAAGGAAGATATATTCTTGAGAATCTTGTTACTAGTTAGGAAGCCATGAATTGGGCCAATTACTCTCATCGAAAATCTTCCATGTTTCTTCTAGATTTTGAGAAGGCCTATGATAGAGTGGAATGGAACTTCATCTCTATGATGCTTGAGACCTTTGGATTCCCTAAAGTTTTTTGAAATTCTATTAATATGTTTCTCAAATATGATTTTTCTTAGGTTGATGTTAATGGATTCCTTTATGACTCCTTCCCCCTTAGTAGATCCATTAGGAAAGGTTGCCCCTTGGCCTCTGCCCTCTTTTTTATTTCCTCTAATGCTCCATATTACATTCTTAGAGATAACTCCATCTCCCCTCCTGCTAGTGGCATATCTCTCTCTAATTGTGATAAGCTTATAAACTTCCAATTTTTAGATGATACTGCTATTTTCTTTGAAGCCATTGCTGACAATTTTGAAGCTCTGCAAAACAAACTCAGTTTCTTTTGCAATATCTCTAGTTCCTTTTTATCCCATGCCAAATCTATATTTCTTGGATGGGATGAATAGCCCCATGATTGGTTTAAAAATTATGATTTTCAATGGGGTGGTCCTCATAAAATTGTGAGATATCTAGGCATACCCTTTTCTATTGATCCCTCCTTATAGGATATGTGGTCTTGGGTTAAAGATAAAATCACTAAGAATCTAGATAAGTGGCACAATAGATCTCTAGCCTTGGCTGGAAAAGTATAAGTCTACTAAAAAATTCTCTCTTCCTACAATATATACTATTCCTTAGCCTAGATGTTCAATAATTTCCAAATCTTGGGAATCCAAAAGGCACTCAAAAACATCCTTTGGTCTAATGGTAAAGGGAATAGAAAGATGCATGTTGTTAAGTAGGATTGGTGCCGCACTGAAAAGTTCCTTAAGGGCTTGGGCTTGAATGATCTTAATCTTCAAGGGATTGCACTTGCCACAAAATAAATTTTCCACTCTATGGATGATAATAATCCATTAAAGATTCTTGTTAGGAACAATATAGAAATGTGACTCCCCAATAATGCTAAATCTTGGAGGAATTTGCCTTTTAATGATCTAATTATTATCAACTTTCCTATTTTTGTTCAAGGATCAATTTTCTTTAGATCCATATGGAAAGCTTGGAATTGTGTGAGGAACTATATTATTAACAAGGACTTCCATGAGGATAATCAACTTTATGGTGAAAGATGCATTTGGTGGAACTTGCACTTAGCTGGAAAACCTCTCACTCTCTCCCAAGGTTGCTCTGTTAGATACTAGTCCAATTTAGGTATCTCTCAGCTAGCTAACCTCTTTGAGCATGATAGATTAATAAGATGGAATAAACTTAGAAGCAATTTTGATATCCTGGCCTCCCAGAAAAAAAAACTCATAATATGATTCTTAAAGCTACCAGGGACTTACCCACTACTTGTCATGTGGACTCTAATAGATACATAAATTTTAAATGACCTGATGGGACCATTTTATCCAAAATCAAAGGTAAAAACATATATACAATGATTGGATATAATAATGCCATCATTGAACCTGTCAATTTTGTTTTGTACTCCTCTTTAGACATTTTCTCTTGGAAGAATTATTTTAGCATATTATGGAAAGGCTCTATTGAACCTAAAATCAAATACTTTAAATGGGTGTTGATTCTTGATAGACTCCCAGTTATAATAGACAACTCTACTGCTTCTTATAGTAACTTATGTAGACTACCTAAAACTGGAAGACACATTCTCTTTTATTGTATTTTTGCTAAGGAAATTTGGCATATGTTTGGTATCTCTTATCCTATGAATGTTAATATTCTTGAAATTATTACTGGGCATATTGATGGGAAAAAAAGATACTAATCTTTCTTGGAACATTCTATCTTTTGATTTATCTTATGGTAGATTTGGAAATGTAGAAAAGAGGAAAGGTATAAAAACAACTCCAGAGTTCTTACTGAGTTTTTTTTTCAAAAAATCATTTATTTTAAAATCTTCTTGCAGGTTCATACCAAAATGCTAATTGATGACAAAAAGCTCAAAAGGTACTTCGTCTTTGAAATGATGGATGACTATGAATGGAGGAAGAATATGGATAACCTATAGATGTTCAAGAATACTATGAAGAAGCTTAACTAGGAGATTAAGAGAAATAAAAACTCAATAAGTACCAAATCGTCATGCTTGCACAAGTACATGAGAAGAAAAACATTGTGTGGATGGAGGGAGCTATGGGGTGGACTGCCTAGGTGGACACCATGATGATTTCCTACATTAGTCTCCTAGATATCTCTTTTGTATCTATGCATAGGACTCCGTGATTTGTGGATATCGTGATACACTTATTGTGAGGCTAGGCCTCCTTTTTTGTAAATTTCAATGTAACTAGTTTTTTTTATGGTGATCCCATTATATATAATATTTTAAAAAAATTATTAAATGAATAAATAATTTGATTAGTTATATATATTATAAATAAATATTTCAAGGTAAATAAGCAATTTACAACTATAAATATTGAATTATATACGAGTGGTTGACATTGCTCTTATGTCTAGGGATCTACAAGTCCATGGATATAGTTTCTTGATTTCTCTTTCTCTTGGGAGGATTGGATGTAGCTTCTCGAGAGGTGGAATCTTTGCTAGATTTTTTCTAGATTTGTGAAGAATATTTTTAGTTAGTGGATGTTTGTTGACTCTTTTGTGGATAGTTCTTTCTGGATCCTCATTTCTCTTGATGTAATTTTGAATATATGGAAGGAATGAAATAACCAAATATTAAAGGATAAGAGTTTTCCCCCTTTTCTATTTCATAATTTTTTTGTAGAGGATTAAAGGAAAGTTGCTTGAGATTTTTGAAGTCTGGGTCAATTTCAATCTCGAACTCGAGTCAAGTTTTATCTAAGGCTTTACTATTTGAATACTTGAGATCTTTGACTAATAGTAAGAGAGAAGGAATTTTCTAGTGTTCTTCTCAAAAGTGGGTAAAATTTAATTTTAATGATTCAGACAAGGAAAAACCTAGTCAAGTTGTGTATCAAGGAATTTTGCATAACTACTAGTGCAATTATCTAGGCCTATTCACACAAATTATTTTGTGGAGGCTATGGGAGCTCTCCATTTTCTAAAGTTTATCATGGACCTTCAACATAAGAATGTGTGAATTGAAGGTAACTCAAATAATATAACTTAATATCTTAGGGGTGAATTTAAGGCTTTGTGTTCTATCAACCACATTATTTTGAAAGCTTCTTTTATTATGAATTCTTTTTATATTTTTTATATCTCACACTTGTGTAGAAAAATCAACCCATTACCTGATTCTTTTTCCATCCTAGGTATCAAATCAATTGATATGACTACTTGAAAAATGGGAAAATATGTTAATGGTTGTTTTCTATCCTTCATAAAATTTGACAAGACTAATAGTAAAATAGGATTTATTTTAAATAATTATAATGATTACACATAATTACTTTGGGATTTCTAGAGATTTACTTAACCAACTTGGAAAGAGGGATATTATTAAGGTAATTAATTGGCAACATCATGTTCATTTAATTTATCCACTATCAAAGTATTGTCAAAGCTATTCATCTTTCTTATTGAGCTAATTCTATGGGTGGTAATATGAACCATGCAGAACTACCTATCTATGATAAATGAAAGGAGGAGTTGAAGGTTTGATAGAGCCTAAAGAAAGGTGGTATTATGCCATCTCTTAAGAAAAACCATCGTTTTGATGATATTACAAGATAATTTTTAGAGAACTAACATTAATGGTATGGGGTTTTACAAGGTAAGAACATTGCACTGAATGATGAGTTCATTTGTGATATTATTGGTCTGCAATATAGAGGTATGAAATTTTCAAAGGTTACGATGGTGAGCATAATAAACATGTTAAATTTATTTTGCTGGTTATAGTTTTGATCTAAACCAAATAATGCTCATTTCAAGAAACATTCAAATAGCCCTAGAGAAACATATCACTTTTGATGATCATTATACAAGGGTCCATATATACCATTTTATTCTCTTGAATCATTTTAGACATAAAATGCAATTTTCTTTTTGACATTATCTTTTGTGTTGTCTTGATAAAAACATTAGGGATCATAAGAAGAAGGTCTATATACAAGTTCCACTCAAAGGGATCATCTAAATTATTTATGAGTATGTAAGTGATAAAGCTCATAATTTTATCACTAAGCATGTTTCTTTTGAGGAAGATAAAGGGAAAAGGAAAATTAAGTATGCAAGTACTGGCTAATTCCCTATTGCTCCTAAAAAACATAAGGGCACCCTTTAAAATAAAATTCATTATGAGGATAAATATATGGAAACTAAAGATGATGATAATAAAGTGGATTTGGCCCCAAATTCCTCTCGCAAAACCCATTTGAAGAATATGATTTAGAGGGGTAAGGCATTATACCGAGGATGACAATATTCAAGGGAAAGAAGAAGACCAACCATAAGACAATACGGTTCCAAGTTCTCATAAGGGTGATGAGAAAAAAGAATACTAGCATTAGGATATTAAGGAGTTGAGTATTCCTAGTAAGAATGATAATGATACATTGGCTAATTGAAAGAACCCTCATATTCGTGTCTCCAAGACTAGTGTAATCCAAGATTCTACAAAAGATCATACAGATGACTTCACCAAATCTGGGATAAAGAATAATGTTCATTCCACTAGCTCTAAGGATAATAAAAAGGGTATGGAGGATGAGAAGGTTCCTATCTTTATGGCTTAAGTCATCTCAATGGACCATGAGATGCCTATAACTCTAGACAGGTATGAGGTGTCTTCAGAATCTTCAAAGGGTTAGAAAGCCCCTATGTAGTATATTGATCCTAATGGGGCCAATGCGAGGCTCTTGTGGAATAAACTTCAAAACAAGTTTGAGCATACCCTGATTGTTTCTCAAATGGCCAAAGCTATTTCAATTTACTCCTTTAACCTAGATAGATAGACTTATCAGTGGATTGAGAATCTTAATTTAAAATACAAGGTCCTCTCTATTAAGTATGACAATATCATGGAGGCTAGTTAGGGGACTTACATTATGGCTAACAATAATTTGACTGAGGGGAAAATGGAGGACATGAGCTTGAGGGTGGACCAAATAGAGAAAACTTTAAGGAAGATCCTTTGGAAAAGTCATGATAATGCTATGGTTTTAGTAGATAGCATTAATACTATGGTGGGGAAGCTAGAGGACTCTCTTGGTGAGAAAGTTGTTGTTAACCTTAAGACTGATCTTGGTAAGGTTGTTGGTTAGACTTCTGACTCGGGAAAAAGGACCAAAGCCAGTATGAAAAAAAATGTCTCCGCCTTTTGTATGGAAATCATTGATGTCTAGGTTGAGTTCAAAAGATGTACAATCTTCAAGAGGTGATGATAGGCTCCCTTAGGAACCTTCCTTAACGATGGCCTCCTAGCATTTTTTCATCTTCTGTTGGTTATTTTGTCTTTACTGGAATTTTCTGTTTTTCTAATTTTTGTGTCCCCAAGCTTTTGACAACATTTTACATTGAGAATTTTTTTTACTATCTTTTTATAACTATGATGTAAAGAGTTTCAAATACCTTGAAAACTTATTTTTTCCTTTAATCGAAAACAAATTACAATATATTATTATTATATTTACTTAATCTTTAACAATTCAATCAGTTGTAATAATTGCATTTAATTCTAAGTGGGATGATGACAAGTGGTTGGTAAATTTTGTGGTATGTTGGTTTGACAGCTTGGTAGATGTTTTAGGTATGCACAAAATGTTCCAAAATGCAGCTATCTTACATCAGTTAGTTGCTTCAGCGTCACCATTAGTTTTTGCATTTATAAATGCATGATAATACACTGGTTGCTCTTGTTGACTCCCTAAACTTCGGTAGCTCAGCATTGAATAATTGGTAGTTTTAATACTATTCAATCAATGCAAACTAGATCAACATATAGTGAAGAAAATAAAACTGTTACTAGTAGCAGTGAACGTTAGTTATTTTTTATGTATCTTTTCGGCTACACTGTTGTTGCTAGCTTCAAACACTTGATTTTTCGTAAGACGCCCAACTTCTAGAGGAATTGTTCCTTCGACCCGATTGTTACTAATCCTCAATCTTGTCAGATTCTTCGCCTGGCCGATAGAAGCTGAGATCTTGCCTTGGTACTTATTGTTGTCTAGAAACATTCCCTTGAGTTTGGCAGCACCCCATAGCCCCGCTGGAATCTCACCGCTCTGCTGGTTGTCGTCGAGGTAGAGATACTCCAGATATTTCTAGTCTGCAAAGGAAGGCAAAGTACCGTCGAGCTTATCATAGGTAATTCCTTTCCAAGCGCATGGAGTTTGGCGAGACTCGTTCCAGTTTCTCAAAGCATTACTGTTGTCTCTCCAATCTCCCTTTTCGATATTATTCAAAATTAGTCCGTCGTGTAAGAGGAAAGCACATGAGTAGGGAAGCAAAAGGAAATTGTTGAGAATTAATGAAAAGAAAACAAGCGGTGGGTGGACCATGATTGTTGCACTATGTTCAACGAATTCAAACCACGATAAGAAAATGCTCGCTTTGTGGATACAATGGCATAGAGCTTCCAGATTTCCATTACATTCTTTTCCTCACGTCAGCAATGATGTCAACTTGGAAAAACCAGAAAGTTTCCAGTGGTGTGAAGAAGCCTAATTTTGTTAACAAATATAAGAAACATTTTAGTTAGTGCGGGCTGTGTAGGATTCAATTTCTCCTTTGATATAATTGCGCTTTGTAGGACCTGATGTTAGGTGGTACTGAAAAGGGTCGAAAGATGCTGAGAGGTGAACGACCCGTAATGCGTTTGATAATCTACATTCGACGCACTGAATGTTAGAAGTACTGAATGTACCTCAATGCGTGAGTGCATAACAAAAATATCATATTTAGGATCAGGTTGTGGAATTAGACAAGAATTGACATTTGTAATTTTTAAACATTTCTAATCTGCTGTTTGGATGTACAATATTAGAATTGGAATTAGGGAAAAATAGAATTTAGTATCATCATTTATCTTCAAATTGAGGATTTGGTCTTCCATCTAAATAGGTCAAATTGCTCCAGTTCCCATTTTGATTTCAATTTGGCAAAAGCTTAGATTATATATGAATTCAAATAGAATTTTTTTTACTCCTCTTACCTAACATTTGCAAGTTCTCAGCTTCTAGAAGTTTTTCTACCATTTGCATCAGTTTCTCATTTTCTTCTTCCCAGTTACAATGATCTTAGAATTTTTTAGATAATCTTGATATGTATTCTTCTAATTGTCATGAATTTATAGTAGGATTGATCAATAGGAGGAACTTCACTTCCGGTGAAAATTGGTGACCTACCAATTTTATTCACTTTTGATTTGGAGCACAATAACTAGAAGGTAGAGTTCTTGATAATGGTATTTCTCTCCATTTTCTTGTTGACATGAATTTTCAATTTGGATAGCATAGGTCTTAACTTTGCATGCTTAACAATTGCACATAAATTTCTCATTGGTCTACAAATGTATTGTCATTTTGAAGCCCACAAAGAATTGTTCTATATGATTTCTTCCCTTCCAGTGTGCTCAAAATGGTTTCATCTATCTCTATTAACCACTTCAGTGTTCTACTAAGTTTGGGGTCAGATGTTTGTCCCTCTTCAATACAAAGGACCTCATTTCATTTATAAGTAGGAGACATGTAAGGTTCATTTGCAACATTATCACTGTCATTCTCAATTGTCATATTTTCGTAGTCAAGCTCCATACTAATTTTTTTTATGAATACATTGTCATTCACAATATTAACTTGATTTATATTATGAAATACGACATCATCTTCACTAGAAACTACTATTATGAGATCAAATTCATTCTCATTTAACATACCTTGTCTCCTTTTATGATGGTTTTGCCTATCATTTTTCCTATATTCTTCTATATCATCATTTGTTACCTTCTTCTTCCATTTAGACTTTTTCCCATTACTACTCTACATAGGGTCAAAAATTCCAAGACCCCTAATCAACTGATTTGAACACTTTCTCAAAGTCTAGGTCCCTATTTTTGTCTTTGGCCTTCAATACTCTCAAATCTCGTAAAAACAAGTGCTTTGATTTGTGCATCTCTTGAGCTTGGGGAGCCATAGTTACTTTTAAAAAAAGTTCACTAGTTAAATAATAGATATTTAGGGAGTAATAAAGTTGTTAGGAGGTCCAACAAAAGGCTTAAAATGGAAAAATTTAAGACACCCCCCAAATAGGAGGTGAGTTATGAGTCCATGAAGAGTGAAAGGAGATCCACCAAGAGGAAGAGAATACTTTGATATTGATAGTGGGAGGAGTAATAAAACTACTAGGAGGTCCAATAAAAGGCTTAAATTAGAAATTTTTAAGACACCCCAAAATAGGAGGTGAGTCCTGAGTCCATAGAGAGGGAAAGGAGATCTACTAGGACGAAGAGGAAGATTATAAACCCTAGCTCTAAGAGTAAGGATGTTCCAAGTCCTTCCCACATTTCAGACATGTTGGAAGCCAACCCATCCCCAAATAAAAGCTTTGGGGAATATATCACCTCCCCTATGAAGGATGTTGCTAAGGGTGGGGGGAAGAAAGGGCATCATAGCCTTGGGAAGGACCAAAGTAAAACTTAGTTGGATAGGCTAGAGAAATCAATGCATGACCTAGCCAACAATTAGGAAGCCCTGTGGCAAAAGGTAGGAACCCTTGCTAAGTTCTCTAGAAAAGTCATGCATTCAACATCCACCACTCTCTACTTTTCGTAGGTGAACAAGGATGAGAAGGAAGTGGATCCCTCTATAGCTTCTTGGTAGATGATTGGCTCAAGACTCTATTGGAGAAACCTGTCAAGGAGGAGGTGGAGAAACTGACAATGTAGGAGCCTAATGAAAAGGATGGGGAGGACTTGGAGGAGAATGCGGGGAACTAGCCCATTTTCTTTTATTTCTTTTGATTTTTATTATGTTGTGGTCAACTATGAACTGTATGTCCTATGTGGCACTTTTGGTTAATGTGGATATCAATCATTTTAACAGTAGCATTCGTAATTTATGTTGTTGGTTACTTTTTTGAAAAGTATGTATGTTAGGGTTAGTATGGTTGATACAAAATATTATGGTTTTAACCATGAAGATTTTTTTGACGACCAAAAAAGGTATTGGTTAGATAGTAGGGGGTAAATATCAGCTAGTCTCTAGCCTTCTGTACTATGGGGCTAGCCCTCTTCCTTTGGCTTCTATCTAATACATCAAAAATAGATACTCGATATATCCAGCACATCTAACTATCCGATACTTGATACATTATCACCAAACTAGTGAAAAGAAACACATGAAAAATGGAGGGTGTGGATCAAAAGTTAAGAAGAGTACTAGATTCTCTCTTCCATGATTCATGTGATATACAGGTTGTGTCTTTTTTATTATTTTATAAATGAGATCCTAATCATTAATAATATATTATACTAAATGTGATATCATAATATATTATATTATATTTTAATATATTATATCATATGATATCTTATGATATGATATTATATTATATAGGATATACTGATTAATTAATATAATATATAGTATAAAGTCACCCATTAGAACAAATATAATATGTACCTAGGGGTTCTAGGACCCTTAGGCAAATATGTTATCATTGAATGGGTTTGAAGGGGTTCAAGAAGATATCAACTTCTATTTTTGATGTGTGTGTGTGTGTGTGTGTGTGTGAAAATGTACAATACTCTTCATGACTGTGTAGCACTTTAGACTTGATAACTGAGTTAAACCTTAATTTGGTGTATGAATCTACAACTGGATAGTTGTTTGTTATCAATGAAGTATCATAGGTTTTGGTTACATATAGTTTTTTTATTTGATGATACTAGATGAAAATCGCTATACTCAAGGATTATAATTTGATATAGCTGTATGCTTTTATAATCAGAGTTTCATTGAGTTTTATTTCAATATTTATAGTCTAGTATACTTTTAGTGTTCTTTAAGGTGTAGTTCATTGACAAATTATATCAATTTTGTACTATAAATGGTTCATATAATATAGAAATCAAGTTATATTCCTAGTTGTGAGTTTTAGAAGTTTTCATAAATGTAATATTAATGGCATACATATTTAGTATAATATATATTTAGGTCCCATTGTAGGTGCACTGTTGTTTAGAAAAACCTAGTAGGAGACTACTTTTAGTGTTTTCAATAAGGGGAATTCAAGCATCTATTCTAGCACTATTAGATTGTAATACTAGTTACTAGGATGCTCCATATGATCTTCTTTACAGTTGCTTGGGTGGAAGCTATCTCTGGTTGTTCTATTGGTATAAATTGCATCATGTTCACTAGGAATTGGTTGAACTCTATGGGTTATAATACCTGAAATATTTCCTATGAATACGAAGGGATTAATAGTAGCTTGGTGTCTTTTTTTGTGTACTACAATGATTGATTTTTTAGTCACTTTTAGTTCTCTCTTAACTTGGAGTGCAGTATGGCTAGATTCATCCATTCCTCTATGTCCTCATCATCAAATTAAGGTTTAACCCATCTATCTATATAGAAATACAATTAGTTCCTTGTGTATGCTTGAAAGACTATTTTACCAAATACAAACAAAATTCATTTTATGGAAACATAAAAGTTGGGCAATTTGTCAAAGAATTGTTAAATTAGGAAAGTTGTTTTAGTAAAATGGGAAGCTAACTACACTAAATTTCATCTTTTGTTCCTATTAAAGATTTCCTTTACCAAAATATCCCTTAAGAAGTTTGATAAGTAAACAACAATAGTAGCTATAATTTTAATCATTTTCCCATATTAAATATGGTTGCTAGAAACAAATCTATTTTCAAAGATAGTTTGGTAAATCAAATACTAAGAGGTTATGTCATACTCAAATCATGCATGTTAAGAGTGCTTATTCGAGATCAGTGAGGTTGTAGAGAACATATTACAATTTGGAAAATGAAACTCATTAATAGCACAAAATAGAAACAAAAAACATAAATGTTGTAAGAAATCAAAGCATGATTCACACATTAGAACAAAAATACCATGGCCAAAATTACTGACATGAAACCTTGTACTAGATATATACACTGATATTTTATACACAATTTTTTATGTTGATAAATAAAATAATATGTATTGTCATAGATTCTAGAATCATCTTTGAGTAGATCTTAATACAAGTTGAGCAATTAAAAAATGCCTAAATTTAATACTAGCTCAATCAAGACCAAATGATTAATAATTTCTAACAATCAATATCAACTAGTACTATCATTTACATCATTTGTGTTCTCTTGTTTGAAAATGTTTCTATTTTATGACATAGAATGAATAAACTATTGGTTAATCATTTTATAGTGTCTCCTAGGAGTTGAACCTCGAGCTCAATTTGGTACAGTAGTGATGGATATCGATATTCCTTAATACAAAATCCATACTTGAGAAATACTTTTGTTTTGGGGATTAGAAATAAATAATCAATACTTATAGTTATTAGCATTTATGCATAGTGTGATGTTGTAGATTGATATAGTAGACTGAATATTTTTTTCTATGAAGATGATATTGTGTATATTAGTTATACTTTCAAGATATGTCACTTTGTGCATACATGTTATATTTTTCTATAGTTTGTTGTACTTCATACGGCTCTATACTACTCTCCTGCAATATGTTTTCAGTTCACATATTGGATTTTCATGATAATATTCTCTTGGCTCCTCTACACATATAGTTCGAATTGATGATGGAAGCTTTACTATTATGGCTCATTTGGGTGATATATTATGATGGTTCTATGTGTAACTCACATAGGTGTCTATGACTTCTTCATGGTATGGGGCTCCACATCTACTACTTTGTGACATTGTCAGCTTCATTAATGGGGTGGGATTATATTTTGGGACAAATATGTATGACATTTTCTACTCATGTAATTGGGAGGGGGTGTGTTTATATACTCAAATTGGCAATTGTATTATGATTTAAATTTCTTTAAAAAATTACATTTGGCCTCCTTCTATATGACCAATTTTGTAAACTTTAGTAGTTTTAGGTTTGTTGGGCAATAAGTTATTATCATGCTCTTTTTCTGTACATTTTAGTTACTTTAGAATTTTAATGAGCAGAAGTGGAGGTATTCTTGTTGGGTTCTTTTCTCCAAGAGTCCTTGTTGAACTCGTATAACAAAAACAAATATATATAAAATGTAGTGGGTATGTCCACTTTTGTTTATAAAAAAAGAATATATATTAAACAATTATATTAATACGAAAAATCTAATCTCATATTCAATTCATATTTGACAAGAATTTGATGAAAACAACATTGTAAACACTATGATACCAATTATATAAATAAGATAAATTTAAACATTGTTGGTAAACAGATTTGTCCCTTAGAAAATATATGATTTTTCCCAATGGAGTGTGTGGAAAATCGATGTCTCCAATAGTTGGATAGGCCCTTAATATCTGGCCTTCCTCTGCATTTAGAGGGGCAACTCCCTCGTAAGATAAAATTTGTGATTTTTCAATAAAAATGAGTAGAACTTAGAAAATAAAAAGGAAAACCATTGATAGCGAATGCACCACATGCCTCCAATGTTTTCATAAAAATGATGTAAACTGTTAATGGGAGCAATCAAGGACTATGCTTGAGAGCTATCACTGACACAATGCTAATTCAACCATTCACGAATACTCACACCATACCATGAAAATACTCATAAATGGATTAACACTTCAACAATTTAGATTATTTTGAAAAAGAACACCCAATGCACTTCCTTTATTTCTTTGCACCAAGAAAGTAAAAAATAACTGATTACTAAAAACAACAATTGTACACACTTTCCAAAAATTACTTTGTTATAAGAACATAAGTGTTCCCTGTCACCAAAATTGAATTGTATTCTCCTATGTTGTAGCTGTAGAACTTCTCGACTGCAAAAAAAGAACCCCCTTACAATAGTTTTCTCCCATTATATAAATTTTGCCAAGAAGTTGGGCAACTGCCCTAACTTACTTCTTACCGAACTTCTATTGCCTTCCATCACTTTTACTCCCATGATAAGTGCAATATTCATTTTGCACTTTACAATAATAGTAATTCTTAAAGAATTAATATATTTTATATTGTGACATAGTTGACTTGGAGAGAAAAATTTAGGGTTGCAAAACCTTAGATAACAAACACATTAAATTTATATCTGACCAACCATATGACAAGACACCTTTGAAACACTATTATATAATATTATTAATATTAATGGAAACACACTACAAAATTAGACACAAAAGGCAGTGTTATTTAATTTAAAATTCTGAACCTTCTCAAGCAGGCTTTGTTTATTATCTTTAGGCCTGACTTAACTGGCACACTCAAAGCTTTGACTTCGAGTGTGTCATAAATGCAGGACCCACTTATTTGGCTATCCTTTCTATTTTTTGTTACATAATGTTCAAAGTTGACATATTTTTTAGACACGAGATCAAGATTTTTTGAAGTAAACTATTTAATATTTCTGATGTTTGATTATATTGACTATTTAAAATGTGTATTTATTATTCATATATTTTAATTTTCAATAACTAATTTTTGTTATGCATGCATTTTAATTTTCAATTACCAATATTAAATATTATAATTTATAAATTTTATTGATATAAAAGTAACAATTATAAGTTATAATTAAAAAAGACAATATTTTTTTTCATTTAATTATTATTTAATTTTAAAATGTAAAAATATACAATTTTTAATATAATGTTAAGAAATAATGTTTTCCATATTTCATTAAATTGATCAGTTTATGATTGACATTAGAGAAAATAATTATCTTAAATAAATAATTTTAAATTAATAATTTTTTATAAACAATGATTTATATTTAATTGAATTTTTATAATATTTAAAAAAATATTTTTTAGGATAATTTTATTAAATTTATTTCTATAATCAATTGTTAGAATGAAAAACAATTTATTTAAAACTATTACATTTGTAATACTATTAATATTATGTGTATATATGATCTATACATCTATGTTTTCTTTTTTTTCAAAATGATTTAAAATGTGAGAAATGCCATAAAAATGTGTATATTTTCTTGCATCAATTGTATAACAAATTCTCTTTACATTATATATGAAAGAATATAAATTTAGTTTTTCATATAATCTTTTATAAAAAATTAAATTAAATTTTGTTAATAATTTTATTTTATTTTTAATATCCACGAAAAATAATTATTAATATGGTGGAATATGAATTATATCTATAAAAAAAAATCAATATAGATCTTAAAATTTCTAACCATTAGTTTTAAATAAATATCTTATACATTAAAAAAAAATTATTAGATAATTATTTCACTTTAAAAATAAATTACTTTTATTATTATATTATTATATAAAATAAATACAAATAAAAAATACTTTATAATTATTGAAATTGATCATTTACTTAAAATATTAAAATAATTATTAAATGGTTTATTTTCATTACATAAATCATATTATTATTTCTAAATAAAAAAAAAATATAGATTGAAAATTATTTTACCCACAACATAAACTTAACTCAAAGTAACTCTTAAAAAAATTTACAATCCCCTTCTCCTTTTTATTTCGTCAGGTAATAATGTGGAATTCAACTTTAATTTAATAATAAATTAAAAAATCGTCTTTGATAATGGGTCAATAAATTTTAAAACACAAGTTCAATTTAAATATAACGACAACGGTTGCAGTTAAATTGGTCCCACACGACACAGCGCACTCGAAGGCAATGCTTCGAGTAGGCCGGTTAAGCCGGGCCCTATCTTTATACGGACAAAATCAAACATGTGTTTTGGCTTGAGGAAGCAATTCTACGAAACTAGATGTGGACAATTATCTGCAAGTCCGTCTCTTTAAAGCAAACCGCTTCATTATTATCGCTGTCGGAATCGTTACTCAAGTTTCTTCCGAGATTCTGAAATCTTCACCGCACATTAGTAATCTCACCACTACTTTTCTCATAGAAGGCCGCTGGTTAGGCACTCTATTTGTGCAAACCAAACCCAAATGCAAGACACACATCATTTGTTCTATGCAGTTATCTCCCACCATGCGATCGTCAAACACTGCCTCTTGTGCAAACCAAATCCAAATGCAAGACGCGCATCATTTGCTCTATGCAATTATTTCTCACCATGCGATCGTCAAACACTGCCTCTTGTCCGCCCATCAGAATTCTGTTGCGTATCCATTCCACGATGTCCCCGTCCTCTCCATACTCCGTCTCTCCCGTAGCTTTCTTTCCGGTAACCAGCTCTAACATCACCACTCCGAAACTGTATACATGACTCTTCTCGTTCACCTTTGGCCTGTTCGCATATTCTGCATCACAATTTTCAAAAAGATAATGAAAAGAAAGAAGACAATCTCCAAAAAGAAAGAAGAGAATTTCTGCACGATAACTATATTATGTCGATCCGAAAGAGTGAGTTTTGATACCTGGGGCGATGTATCCGTGTGACCGTACGTAACCAGACACCGTGAATTCATACCCCAGCTTGTTCAGCTCTTTCGACACCCCAAAATCTGAAATTTTAGCCCCAAAATTCTCGTCCAGCAAGATGTTACTGTATTTCACATCTCTGTGCAATAGCGGAGGGGAGCAATCATGATGCATATAACTCAGTCCACGGGCTACACCAAGAGCAATATGATAACGGATCGGCCATTGGAGATTTACTTGTGGTCTAGATCGATTTCCGTGCAGGCAGTAGAACAAGCTGCCGTTGGGCATCAATTCGTACACCAACGGCTTGAAATCGGAGTCTTCACTTGAAATGGAAAAGAGAAGCTTCAAGATGCTAGCATGCCTGATGAGACCCAATTTGTCCACCTTCACTTCCCCATTTTACTCTCTACTTCGTGCAAACCTTTTCTCTTGCGATTTCTTCCTGATCTGCTCATGTTCCGGCGGTTCCGGATCTTCTTAACAGCTACGGCTTCCCCGTTCTGTAGAATGACCTTGTAAACTTTTCCAGCGCCTCCAGAGCCAATCACCTTACTCTCTCTGAAGTTGCGAAGGATGAATGTCTCGTCCACATCTGTGGAATGGAATGGCGTCATCTTCCACGACTGCGTGTCTGGGTAACGCCGCTTCGAGGAGCGACACACATAAATAGAGAGCAAGGTTACAATGGCTAATATAACTAAAGATGGCACTAGAATGGTCGCTAACCTCTGCGGTGACATTTTACTTGACGAGGAGCACGAACGTAGCATCACATTCCGTCCTCCGCATAGCATCGGGTTGCCGACAAAGCTGTCCTTGTAAGCTGGATTGTCTAAGCCATCAGGAATCCGCCCAGACAAGTGATTGTTGAATACATTGAAAATATTCAGATTCATTCGTCCCAATTCGGTAGGAACACCTCCAGAAAGAAGATTATTTGACAAATCAAGACTATTTACGTTGCTCAAAATACCAGGGATTTCTCCTGATAGTCGATTGTAACCCAAATTGAGCTCATTGAGATTCTTCAGTGACATTATTTTCTCGGGAATTTCTTCAGAGAGAAGATTGTTGTCCAGCTTGAGAACATTGAGCAGACTTAAGGTTGCGAGCTCAGGTGGAATGGGGTCTGACAGGCTGTTGTTTCTTGCTTCAAATTCTTGAAGTTTCGTGAGCTGTCCAACTTCCGGAGGAATTGTTCTGTCGAAACAGTTATTGCTTATCTTCAATCGACTCAGATTCTTCACTTGGCCAATCGCAGGATAAATCTTGCCTTGGAACTTATTGTTGTTTAGAAACAACCCCTTGAGTTTGACAGCACCCCATAGCCCCGCTGGAATCTCGCCGCTCAGGTGGTTGTCGTCGAGGTACAGATACTCTAGAGATTTACAATCTGCAAAGAAGGAAGGCAAAGTACCGTTGAAATTGTTGGAAGAGGCTGCGAAGCCATATAACACTCCTCCCCTGCACAAATTCTTCGGCAGGGGACCTTCCAATCCGCTTTGAGACACATCAGAGACAACGAAGTCAGAATATGTGCCCAAACTCTGGGGCAACCAACCGCTGAAGTTGTTGTAGTACAGCATCAAGTTGCTCAAGTGGGGCATCTTGCCGATCTGAGAAGGTATCTTTCCTGTAAGCCGATTGTCCGGGAATTGAAGAAGTCTCAGATATGTAAGATTGCCAATTGCATTGGGAACTGTGCCTTCAAGCTGATTGTGGCTCAAATCCAAAATAGACAACCTTGTGAGCTGGTCAATGTTCTCCGGAATTCGTCCAGAAGTTTTGTTTTTATAAAGACAGAGTTGTGTCAGATTCGAGTGAGCCATAAAAGTGGTAGGAATGGTGCCCGAAAGATCATTTTCCGATAAATCCAAGATCTCCAACAGCGTTAAATTGCCCAAGAAAGTAGACGGAATGGAGCCACTGAAAGAATTACCTGAGTGTGAGGCCTCGCTCCGACCCTTCGTAGTCTTAGATGTTACTTTATCATTTTGAAACTTCTGACTCAAGATGTTGAGACATTATCTGATGCTCAGAACATATTATATTATTTCATGTTGTGTGATGTCACTTTTAGATATTTGATGTTGTCATTTAATGTTTTATGTATGTCAATGAATTAAGTAAGAGATAGGATTAACAGTTTGGTTTAAGAGATTTTAAATGGTTAAGAATTAAGTAGGATGGAAGAAACCCTGATTGATGTATGGTTCAATTTATGTGAATTTCTGATACGTATATATGTACATGTGATTTTCGGGACTACTGATGTGTGCAATGAGTGTGCAGATATTTTAGTCGAGGAAATCGACGGAGGAATAGAAATGATCTTTATGTGCTAACTTTGGAAACCTTGTTGTTCGTAATTCACGTATTGTACTGTGAGATGTATGTATGTATCTTTTTGTGTTCAGTAAATGTTAGTGTTCGTAACTATGTTCTTTTAGTGTCGCTTGACACTCATAAATTATTTATGTTCTTCAGTGTGCTGATTAGGGTTAGTTGTGTAACCTTTGGACCCAAGTTGGCTTAAGTTGGTGTCAATTGCTAATTGGGTTCTTAATCGAGTTTAGTCACCCTTAATCCAGATTAGTGCTTAATCTGCATTTTAGAGTTATTAGTTGGTCCTATTTTATTTCTAGATTTTGTTTGGCTCTAAACCTCTTTCCTAAGGCTTAAAACATGATATAATTATACCCAAAGGGTATGGGTATGGGTTGGGGGTCTTTTCCAACCCCTAAGCCCCTTTTGTTGACTTTGGAGGCCACTCAAAAAGTGTCATTTCTCCTTTGTGCGAAAATTGCAAGTGGTTATCTTGAGTTACCTCACCTCACCTCCATTTAGTGTTTAACCATAGTGTGGGTTGAGTTAGGAGCTTCTAGATTTGTAGGTGGGTGGGTGAATTTATTGTTCCCTTGGGTGATTGAGTTTGAGGCTTATTTAGAGGCCCTTCTTGGACTAGTGGAGGTGGTTACCCAATCTCTACATTTAGAGAGGAGGTCTTGAAGATTAAAGGAAGGAAAAGGAAACTCTACTCAAACTTGTTCATTGCCATTACCTCTTTGTGAAGGTTGGAATTCTCATGTCCCTTGTTAAAATTTCATTCTTGTTTCATGCTTATACTACCTTGTTGTTGTTTGAATGTTTGTATGGTTGTGGGTATGTTGGGATGCTTTGAAAACCATGTTATTTTGGTTGTTTTCCTTTCTTGTTTATGTTTGAAATTTTGAGATTTTTTTTTTCTGTATGGGTGTTTTGGTATTACTCACCCTTGGAGAGGGCAGAAGTGACCAATTTTGGGAAAGGTCTGTTTAGTCGGACTCCAATCAGTGTAGTGTCTCTTCTCAGGATGAGAAGAGGGAGAAAGGGTAGGGTGTTATGGGTCCCTACCTGTCAGCACAAACCTTGTATGATTATGGTATGTTGAAATGGAAGAACGGAAGTTCTTGGTATATAGCCCCGATTGGGCATTTGTTTGGTGTTGTGTTTGACTTCTCCTGGTTGGAAGAATCCACCTTTCCCTAGTTTTGATTCATTGCGAATCCTATTGTGTAAACCATGTATGAGTTTGTATGTTGATTGTCTCTTGGTTATGCTTGGTTGTCACCCGATCAGATTTTGTTCCCTCTATGGTTCAAGAAATGTGTTGCAGAATTGGATATGGAACCCTTGTTGAGGGTCACAAAGGAAATTTCATTTAAGTGTTGTAATTCGGGATTGAATCCTATGTAAATTGTATCTCAAAACATTGTTGTAATGGCAACGACGCTGGGTTTTCTTCCTGGTTCTTTCCCGACTGAGCCTTTGAATCAGGTTTGCCAATGAAATTGGTGATTGAGTATTATCGCTTATCTTGTGGTTTAATTGTAATTTCAATTATTTGAATTGCACATCAAAAATAGGATGAAATGATGATGGTTTGATTAAGTAAAATTTCAAGTTTTCTTTACATTGAAAATGAAATTTATATTATGAATGTAAGTTCAGTTTTCGGGATTATTGGAAGCAAAACAATTTTTGCATTATAGTTATAATGGATCATTCAAATCCTTGGTATATTTGATATGAAATAGGTCCCATTAGATTTATTGAAAAATAATATAACCCCTCTTGCTAAATCAAAAAAAAAAACTTAGTCCTTGGATGAACCTACTTTAGGTATACTTAATTGTCTATTAGAATTGTCATTAAACCATTAGTTTTGAGTTGAGATATATGTTTCTTACCCCCTCAAAGTGTTCTTTAAATTATTGAAATGGGATTCAAATATTATCACTAGAAAGTTAAAAAATTTTAAAATACATATACTTCAAAAGGAAGAAAAAAAAAAGATAAAACTAAAAGTTCAAAATACCCACCTACAGGATGCTGTAAAATGTATGGGAAAACAATTTAATTCCCTCTTAAGCCACAGAGAATATTCTCTGTATTATTCCTTTGGTTGCAACTAAAATCTAATATTAAACTTTTAAAAAGGATTATAAATTAAATGCATTTATAATTAAAATATCAAATGGGCATCTTGTGACACCTCTCACCAACAAAACTTTATGCATTCACTACCACCTTGTAGCTATCCTAACCTAATCACTAGACTTGATTGCTATTAACCCTGGTGACTTTAGGCTTCTATGTCTATACACACATAATTGGTAAGGAAAGGCTAGTCATATCTCTTAGGACAATGTAATTAATTCTAATTCTCCTCATAGCCAGTGAATTTTTTTGTCAACATCTTTGCCTTGACCCATGAGATATGGCAATTTGAATGAAAAAGGTCATTAATGGTGTGCAGTTTGTTATTATTCCAAAACTCTTATTCCTTCACCCCTCTACCATCCCTAGCGTATTTCCCTTGGAGAGAGTGTACTTGGGCTACGAAATTCAGTCATGGGACAGCGTGTCACTTCCTTGGTGGACGTCCAAGGCAAGTGGGTGGGGCAGCTTTCAACCCAAGCAAGGGTTTAATGTCCTTTTACTGACACCACCTCCCTTGTTGGGATCTCCAACATTCCCTTAAGGTGGACTGTTATTGGGCAGCGCTCCAACTCCCTGGGTAGCGTGCCAAGCATCCTAGGGTAGCGTGTTCTTACATGGGAGAATGGAGAAAGTGGATGGGACAATCCACTTGTCCCCTTTGCCAAGTGTAAGATAGTTAAGGGTGGGTTAGGGGATTGTTCAGTTAGGGGTTAGAGTAGGATACTATGCTTATGATAGTAAGTCAATTTTGTGTTAAGATTGTTAGTTTAAGTATTGGTTTAGTAGGATTAGATGTTAGGTTAGTTTTATAATAAATTCATTTAAGTTAGAATGTTAGTTACCTTATTTTAGTTTGGTTTGTTTGTCATTTAAAATTTTAGTCTTAAAATTGGTGGAATTTTATCATGTACATTATTCATGGATTAATATTAGTTAGTATTGTTATTTGTTGTCTTTATTTATATAAATCATTTTATTAGGTTAGTAATTAGTAATATTATTTTGTTGTTAGCATGTATAGCCTTTGTAGTGGTAATGTTAGGATAGTTTAAAGTTTAAATTATTAAATTGGCTTAGTTATTTTCTTCTAGTTTTGAATTAAGTAAGTTTAGTACTATGTTGATTCTAAATTTGATTTAGTTAGGACTAGTTAATTAGTTTCATGTTTGTATTTGTAACATTTTAAATATTAGTGACTAGTATCATTTGGAAATTTCAATATTTGCAAGTCGTTTTATTATTCTAGTTCAAGTGTTAATTTAGGATATATTTTAAAACATGTTGGTGAATATTGGTTTGTTAGGTAAAATAGTGTAGTATAAGTTTTAGTTGTTATTATTTCTTGTTAGTAAGTTTACGAAATTATAACAATTATTGTTAGAAGATAGTTGAGTATTTTCTTATATTTTTTTTTGTATAGTTGGTATGCATGTTGTTTGTTAGTTCAATTTTAAATTTTTTTATATTAGTGTAATTAAGTATCCCACTTAAATGATAAAGTAAGTTACCTTAGTTCATAGAATAGTGTGGTTGAAATTAGATACATTAACTCTATCTAGAAATTAGTTTTAATTAAGTAACAAATTGAATTAGTATATCCAAAGGGTTTCAAGTACATTGTGTAGTTATATCTTATCTTATAAGATTAGTAATAATCATATAGTTGATTGTAGATTGATTAATTTAGATTTAAATTAAGTAAAGTTTTTAACCAATAAGTATGTTCTGTGTAAAGCGGGGTTATGTTAGACTAATGAGTTAATGAAACAGATGTTAATATCAATCTTATAGTGAGAGTTCTATTTAACGATTTATTTCTCCTCAAGTTTATAATCTTAAGACGTAATGTAGAGAACCTGTACTTATACTGTTATCTCAATCATTTCAACTTAGAGCACTTTAATTAACAATTATAATTTAAAAAAAAAAAATATTTGTGTGTATTTTTGCCCTCGTAGTTTTGAGCATGACACTGAGAAATTCAGGACTCTCAACTCACTCATTTCTGAGATATGACTTGGTAGCGTTCCAGTGAAGTTGTTAGTCGACAAATTGAGCTTTTGCAAACGCTTGCAATTGAGGAAGGCGTCTGGGGAAAGAAGAGTGAAAGCATTGGCCTGGAGAGTCAGTTCTGTCAGATTGGGAAGGCTGCAAATGGCAGAAGTCAAGTTGCCAGAAATCAACGCACCAGTGAGATTGACTGTGATAACTGTGCCGAACTCATCACAAGAAATTCCTTTCCAAGCGCATGGATTTTGGTGAGACTCATTCCAATTGCTCAAAGCATTATTACTGTTTCTCCAATCTCCATTTCTAATATCAAGTAAAATTGCTCCATCGGGGGAGAGGGAAGAGCAGTGGAGAAGCAAAAGGAAATAGGTTAGAATGAATGAAAAGAAGGCGAGCATTGGGTAGACCATGATCGTTGCAAATTCGAATTATGATAAGAAAAACGCTAGCTTTGTAGGTACAATGGAGAAAACCCTTCGTAAAGAGCCGAAAATATGCACCTGATACAAGGGAGAAGACCTTGCCCAAATAGACGTAAATATGCCTCTATTTGACCATTACTTAAATTTATTAATTATTAGTTAATTTAATGTTCACAGAACCACTGTTATATGATTTTTAATTTAATAGGTTTCCTCTACCATCTTTTTATGACGTCGGTGTTGATATCAAATTGTAGAAACCAGAACACAAGTGGTGTGCACGAGCCAAATTTTTCAACGAATACAAACAAAGGATGTTACGTGGTGCTGAGAAACGATGAAAAGCCAGCTTTTTAGGTTTTGATATCATGTAGTACTAAAAAAGCGATGGAAGATGAGGAGACGTGAACGACCCGTAATGCTTTCGATCCTATTCGTCTACAGAAGTTCTCGATATGCGTGTAATGCACGGCGGGTCAAGGATATCACAGGAATCTCGAATTCGTTTAGTCCTCATTTGATATATTATATTTGAAGCTACAAGGATAGTGTTATATATTAAATGATGTCACTATAGTGCTAATGTAAAAAATTTCTTTACATACTAAAATATTAGTAAGATAATTTTTATCTTTATTAGTTTTTCTTTCCTTGTACACATTTAATGCACCATATTAGATTTTTCCTTGGTTGAAATTCATACTATCTTTTCTAGAATTTACCTTCTTGGTAGGTTTACTAGTATCTTTGCACCCTATTTCATCCACAATGAACTTCACAAGCTCTTTGTCCTCCAAAAGAATGGAAACATCAACAAGAGTGTCATTCACTAAGCACAAATTGCTGCATGAAGTATGAAACATTTGTGCTATCAAAATTGCAGATGTACCATATTTGGCCCTTCAAGTGGCACACATGAATGTTGGAGCGAATCATCATGGAGAGTGCACAAACCTTACAATAAACATTGTTAATACACATGATGGTGGCAAAAATGATAATTTTGTGGCATATTTTGGTACAAAATTTTAAAGTTTTATTTTTAATATTATACTTAGTCGAATTTAATTGGTAAATATATTTTTTGAAATTGAATTTTATTAAATTTATATTCAACAAGATATTATATTTTAAATTATATATATATACCCAATTAATAATTTGATCTTGTAAGTTAAAAATTAACTTTTTAATAAAATATATTCCATTTGTGTACATGCACAAGTCGAGAGAAGACAATACAATAACATATTAAATAATGTATAATAATTAATAGTAAAAATGAAAAAAATAATAATAATAATTTTATAGTAGAAATTATGCTAATATAACTCCAAATATGTTAATAATTTATTTTAAAATTGAAGTCATGTTGGGAATTATAGAAACCCAATTGTCCAACCTCTATATATTTGGTATGAAGCTTTGCACACTCAAAGGGAGAGCTCCTTGTGGTTTTGTAATAGAGCCGCAAATGGACAACAAGTTTTCCATGACAATTTAGCATTGAACATAAATCTCACATTCCTCCCTTAAGAGTAAAAAAATTCTAGAAATGTTTGATAAGTATGGAACAATCAATGCATCTTTCCATTGCATAAATATAAAGTATGAATACTTGCACTCAAAGTTGATAAAAAGTACATAACTTGCAATTGTTGACAAAAAGTAGATAACTTGTTACTGTTCCTTCTATTTCAACCATCTTGCACCAATAATTATGATATTTGATATCAACAAACAATTTAGCTTACAACTTTTTTCTTCTAGGAATTCATCTTAGATGCCCACATTTCTTTAAACAAAAAAAGACTTTCCAAATATAAATATTAAAATTATATATTGAACCTAGTTAGAGATTTGAACATAGCCACTAAAGTTTGAGTGTAATCCCTACAATTGCATTCCATCATGGTGATCTAAAGGAACCACTAAATTTCTAGTAAAAGCCCTACAACTATAGTCCATAATGGTGATCTCAGGTTAGGTTCCTCGAATAGCTCAAGTTAGATTCCTTGAGCAAAGTTTTATCACTTTTTAACATCACCTTTTTTATTGTCTCTTAGTATGACAACTAATTAATAAATTGTCTCTTAGATGATACACGCCTTTCTTATTGTCTCTTAGTATGACAACTAATTAATAAATTGTCTCAAAAATTGCGTTTAAGCATCACTCTATGTAGTAGTACACAAATAATAGTACTGAAATGTAAAGCATACAACAATAAGAAACTTATAACAACAAGATTTTTTTTTTGAAAAAATCTTGGCTAAGGAGAAACCCTATTTGGGATGATATCCACAATAATGTAATAATCAAAAGGTTTTATGTTAGGAGTTTAAACCTCATTTAGAGTTATTATGTATACTTAGCAGATAAGTTCTTGCAATAGGACTAGACCTTGTTCAAGATGTCAACCTTGTTAGGAGTTGTAATAAAATAGATGCTCACTTCTCTATAATGATATTAAATCAATACAATGAGTAATATATAAAATAGAAAAGTGATTGTACTGATATCTAAATATCTAATTAGTCCTTTGTGTATTTCATATTTGTTTCTAGCTATACAAAAAATACACACATTTGATCATCATAACATCATCCATAAAGATCCCATAATGTCCACATTACATTACCACACTTCGCATGTGGAAATTGATCCACTTATACACCCTTTCAAATACTTTTTCCGATCAATGATAATGATGAAAAATGTGGCACATCCAAAACTATTTGTCAAAAATTGATAATAGAGGGTTAATATCTAGGATGTCATCTCTACATCTCCAAGTAATTGAAATGACATGAACATTCAATTCCTTAGGCGAAAATGCTCGAGCTTTGTCACTTGTCATGTATATTACAATATGGAACCATCTTCATATTTCTTAACCAAAATATGAACCAATTGCCTTATTAATTCATGAAAACATATTGGTTTCTTTTAATATAAAAAAACCAGGAAAACATACTGACATTTTATTTAGACATGATACTGACTATCTCCAAAATTATGGCCAATCAAACTTACTCCACCAAGCTTGTTAAACAAACCAAGTTGACAACTAGCAGTTTTAATGCTAAACACTTGGCATTTTTTCATACTTAACCAAAACCAAAAGTGGTTGCTCCTTCAAGAAATCTTACCATATGAATATTTTTCTATCAATGACAACACTCATGCCCTTATACTTGGTCACTTGCCAACATGTTCCCATACCATGAATAAACTAGTATCATCTAAGAAATAAATTAGAAACATACTAATACAGAATGAGAGTCGGAGTCGAGTATCAAATAATGCATAAAAGGGGAATACATATAGGTTTCAATGCTTCCATGAAATGATATTAAATCCTCAAACATGAGCAGAGACAAATAAAAAATAACAACCCATTAACTAGGATGAGGTCTCAAAATAGAACATACACCTCTCTAATAGACTCCAAAATGATTACAACTTGTGTAGGCAAGTGTCAAATAAGCATGGATGACTAAGTAGGATTAATAAGCCTAAGTATAATTAAATAAATACACTAACAATAAGAATAAAGGGATTACTTATAATTTCTCTTATCAGGATTACAATCTTAAGAAGCTCAAGTTTGGAGTAGAGGATCTTCAGCTTGGTGCTTAAGATCCACAACACCATAGTTAGAATTTTGGTAAAAAAAATTCCTTTCTATACTAAAATCTATTAACACATTAATCTTACCATCGACAACAATTTCTACACTTGTTTTCATAAACAAGGGCTTACTTGGAAGAACAGTTGTTGAACCTCTCTAAACTTGCCTTCAAACTACCTCCCTTTCCACTACCACTCTACATCCTCTCCACCCTCAATCTTAGACATTATCTCTATTACATAAATTTTGAAAAGAGATGAAAATAACTTTCCCACCCTAATTTTATTTTCAAAAACATATATTTATCTTACTCTAGAGATTAAAAAATGAAAATAGAAATAATAAGATAGATAAAAATAGTCCACACGATTGTGGGTAGCTCCCCATGGTCTAGGTTTAGAAAGTGCTTTTCAGTTAAAAATGTGTGATGGCTAGTGGGTGGACAATCTCACCTAGTAGAAACTAGTCTCACTCTTGTTGACACAGGTTCTTGGTTTTTGGTCAAGGCCACAAAGATAACTCCGCGTATCAAAAATAAAAAAGATAGATGAAAAATATGAAAAATAAAATTATAATATTATTCAAGTTCTATCTATAACAGTTGTCTCAAAACACTTGACTTTGTCCTATTGAGAGTGAGTGGCAAAGATTCCAGTTGTTTAAAGCCCCAAGATCATATTCCAAGTTTCGTCAATTGATGGATGGGCAGAGGACAAAAAATAACAAAGACACAGAACAATATGATGTGCTGTCACACAATAAACTATATTATATTTCATTTCACCGTAATCTCAAATGAGTACATACTGCCTATTATAAGAAAGCATACAATATTCTAGAGAAATCTACTATTAGCCAAGAAGACAAAACATCTACAAACTTCTGGAAAAATATTACAGCCAACTCAACCTTTGGAACAAACCCTAAACCTAAACCTAATAATCTAAAAGTATAGTTTAAAATGAGAGATCTAGAACTCTTGATATGAAGACAACAATAAATAAAGTAGTTAGAGTAGGTAAGGGCAGGGAAGATTAAATAGACAGCTAGAAGCCTACATCACCAACATCAATGGCACTAGCGAGTATGTCGATAACTAATGCTACGATGCAAAACCAGATCTTCATTTAGTTTGCTCCTTCAATAAGTTGTTTAGATAGTTATTTAATTAGTTTACTATTAGTTAGTTGCTTGACTCTCCCAATTAGTTTGCTCATTTACAAATGCGAGATAATACATTGGTTGCTCTAGTTAGCTCCGTAATCTTCAACATCCCAGCATGTATAAAAACTGGTAGTTTTAATACCATTCAATCATTGCAAACTAGATTAACATTAAGTGAATAA
Organism: Cupressus sempervirens; assembly: GCA_028749045.1. Taxonomy (NCBI): domain Eukaryota; kingdom Viridiplantae; phylum Streptophyta; class Pinopsida; order Cupressales; family Cupressaceae; genus Cupressus; species Cupressus sempervirens. The sequence goes on from CM053791.1 coordinate 226,175,568, forward strand.
AATAAAATTGCTTTAAGTAGCAACAACTCTAGTTATTTCCTATGTATATTTTGGGCTGCAAATGCTATTAAAATCCAAGAATTTTTGTTTTTTAAAGCGGCAGCAATAAGACAGCCTGCACCTGATTTTTAGTTATAAAATATAGATCTTTTTGTACTTGTGCACTCTACCATTGCTTTCTATTATATTCTTATCTGCCAGTTTAGTGGACATGGCCACTTCTTTCAAAAATCTAACTTGCTTTAGGGAACTTCTCAAAGGTTACGGCTTGCCTATTGTGTAGAGTTACCTCATGAGCTTTTCCAGCGCCTCTAGAATCAATCACGTTATTCTCCCTCAAGTTGCCAAAGATGTATGCCTCCTCCGCCTCCATGGAATGGAACAACATCTTCTTGCACCATTGTGCATCTTCCTTTCCTTGCTTCGAGGAGTGACAAAAATATATGCAGCTCAAGATCAGCATGGTTAAAATAAATAAAGATAACACCACAATGGTCGCTAAGCTCTGAGGTGACATTTTTCTGGAAGAGGAACAAGAAGGTAGCATCACATTTCGGCCTCCGCATAGCATCGGGTTACCCACAAAGCTCTCCTTGTAAGCCAGGTTGTCTACGCCATCGGGAATGCGCCTAAACAAGTGATTGTTTAAAACATTGAAAACACTCATATCTAGTCCTACCAATTCGGGGGGAACCCATCCAGAAAGCAAATTGTTTGACAAATCAAGACTAAATATGTTGCTAAAAGATCTAGGGATTTCGCTCGTAAGTCGATTGTAACCTAAATTGAGATGATTGAGATTCTTTAGCGATGTTATTTCCTTGGGAATTTCTTGTGACAGGAAATTATGGTCGAGCTTGAGAATACTAACCAGACTTAAGTTTGCGAACTCACATGGAATTGGCCCCGATAACCTGTTGTTGCTAGCTTCAAACACTTGAAGTTTTGTAAGGCGCCCAACTTCTGGAGGAGTTGTTCCTTCGACTCGATTGCTACTAATCCTCAATCTTGTCAGATTCTTCGCCTGGCCAATAGAAGCTGAGATCTTGCCTTGGAACTTATTGTTGTTTAGAAACATTCCCTTGAGTTTGGCAGCACCCCATAGCCCCGTTGGAATCTCACTGCTCAGCTGGTTGTTGTCAAGCTATAGATACTCCAGAGATTTGCAGTCTGCAAAGAAGGAAGGTAATGTACTGATGCAGGAGCATCTTGCATTGGAAAATTATTGAAAAAAAAAAAAAAAAATTGGAAAAATATATATATATATATATATATTTGGAAAAAAAAAAAATCTGGAGGAGAGAGAAAAGTGCCGAAAATTAGAGGAGAAATAATAAAAAAATAAAAAAGAAGAAAAGAAAGGAAAAGAGGATTTTTATTTTCAAGGTGCATAGGTGGCATAAATAGAAAAATAAAAAAAAATAGTTGTCATTACATTAATCGAGGTGTGAAAGTGGCATCTTAGAAGCTTGTGGAAAGTTTCTTAAATCTTGCATTTAATATTTGTTGTGATCCATAAAAGAAATGTAATTTTCTAATTGGGCCACATGGTGGTGCTTAGTTGTAACTCTAGAAGGTTATGGAAGTTGTAGAAGGTTGTGGATAAGTCATGCATTGGGTGGTAAGTGCCTATTTAAGCAAAGGATATGAGCATTTCTAATCAAGTTTGAGAAGTAGAAGCTAGAAGGCGTGAAGACTTCAAGGTGTGAAAACTCTAAAGGTGTAGCTCTTCAAGTAGAAGTTATTGGTGAAGCTCTTGGTGTGAAGACTCTTATTTAGGATTTCTCTTATGTTGAAGAAGTCATATCATCTTGTGGGTGTTGTAAGGATCTTCAAGAATAATAAAATTTCTTGTGAAGCATTTTGTTTTGGTCTCCATATTGTTGTTTTCTTGATTGTGACTGAGTAAGGGTGGTGTGGCCCTCTATCATGTACCTTTGAATTTGTTGGAAGAGGCTGCGAAGCCATACAACACTCCTCCCCTGCACAGGTTCTTCGGCAGAGGTCCTTCCAGTCCACTTTAAGACACATCAGAGACAACAAAATCGGAATATGAGCCCAAACTCTGGGGCAACCAGCCACTGAAGTTGTTTTTGTAGAGCATCAAGTTACTCAACTAAGGCAGCTTCTTGATCTGAGAAGGTATCTCTCCGGTAAGCCGATTGTCTTGCAATTGAAGAAGATTGCCAATCGCATCGGGAACTCTGCCTTGCAGCTCATTGTGACCCAAATCCAAAGTGGATAACATTAGCAGCTGGTCAATGTTCACCGAAATTCGTCCAGACAACTAATTTTTATAAAGAAAGAGTCCTGTCTATTAGAAGTAGTCAAACCCACATCACTGGTCAGTTACAACAAAATTGCCAGTTTGTCATACCTCCAGCCATTAACTATTAGTGCTGTCAAAATAATACCAGATCCTCTGCAATGTATGAGGAAGTTAGTTTATTTTCAACATAAATTCAAGGAAGCTCTACCAACCTGTAAGTGTTGAAGTCTCTATAAATAGAGAGAATTTGTAACACATTGTGTGCAGTCAGATTAATGAAATAATTTTGTTATCTACTGTCACCATGTTTTTTTCTTATTTCTATTTTTCAATATGGTATCAGAGCCTAGTTTAGCCAGGTTCATCTAGAGATTCATTTAGAAGTTCAGCTAGAAATATTGCTAGAGGGTTTTGTTGAAGGAAAATATATTGCTAAAAATGGTGTGTTTGCAGTTTTGGGCTGTGATTTTTTAAGAAGCTGTTGTTTTAAATGTGATTTAGAAGATATGTTTTTGTCAAATGAAAAGAAAGGCTGATCATTGAAGTCAATGTTTGCAATATGAAGATCAAAATAGTGATGGTTGTAGCAAGAGGTGCACTATCGGTTGTACCCGACACCTTAAAAGTTTTTACTATATTGATGAACCATGTATCTGAAAAATATTCCTAGAGAACTAGCGAGCACAGCGGCTGGGTACCCATGTGACTCTGTAGATGGATTATTTTTCATATGGACTCAATATTAGTATGCTAGAGAAAAGTTTAGAGTTGGTTTACCTATCATTGGATCAATGGTTTTGTGAAGTTTGAAAGGTTTGTGGTAAGCCAAAACCACTTATTTAGGTGAAAAACCTAAAAAGTCTTGAAGGGTTTGTGGTAATCCAAAATCATTTATTTAGGTGAAAAACCTAAAAGTCTTGAAGGTTTGTGGTAAACCGAAACCACTTGTTTGGGTGAAAGATCCTAAAGCATTTTTTTTCTGAAAAGTTTGTGGTAAGCTAAAACCACTTAACAAGAAAAATAAAAATTTCTATGTTGTAAATGGGTACCTCAAAAGGCTTAATGCCGGGACCTATCATGTTTAAATTTCTTATTGTAATTTCTCCCACTGAAAGAGTCTTTAATGGTAGAAATTAAGGAAGGGTGTTAGAAGTAGTCAAACCCACATCACTGGTCAGTTACAACAAAACTGCCAGTCTATCATACTTCTAGCCATTGACTATTAGTGCTGTCAAAATAATACCAGATCTTCTGCAATGTATTAGGAAGTTAGTTTATTTTCAACATAAATTCAGGGAAGCTCTACCAACCTGTAAGTGTTGAAGTTTCTATAAATAGAGAGAATTTGTAACACATTGTGTGCAGTCAGATTAATGAAATAATTTTGTTATCTGTTGTCACCATGTTTTTTCTTATTTCTATTTTTCAATACTGTCAAATTTGACAGAGACATCAAACTGGTAGGAATACTGCCTGAAAGATCATTTTCTGCCAGATCCAAGATTTCCAGCAGCGTTAAATTACCCAAGAAAGCAGGTGGAATGGAGCCGCTGAAAGCATTATATGACAAATTCAGGACCCTCAACTCACTCATCTCGGAGATATGAGTTGGGAGTGTTCCAGTGAAGCCGTTGCTGGACAAATCGAGCATTTGCAAACGCTTGCAATTGAAGAGGGCGTCTGGGGAAAGAGCAGTGAAACCATTGCTCTGAAGAGTCAATCGTGTGAGATTGGGAAGGCTACAAATGGTAGATGTCAAATTGCCTGAAATCAATGCACCGGTGAGATAAACAGTGGTAACTCTGTCGAGCTCATCACACGCAATTCCTTTCCAAGCGCATGGAGTTTGGTTGAGGTCATTCCAATTGCTCAAAGCGTTATTGCTGTCTCTCCAATCTGCCTTTTTGATATTAATCAAAATTAGTCCGTCATGCCGAGAATGAATGAAAAGAAAGCGAGAGTTGGTTGGACCATGATTGCTGCACTATGCTCAGTAAATTCAAATTATGCTAAGAAAACACTAGCTTTGTAGACACAATGGCATAGAGCTTCCAGATTTTCGTTACATTCTATTTTTCGCGTCAGCGATGATGTCAACTTGGAGAAACCAGAAAATATCGAGTGGTGTGAACCAGCACAATTTGGTCAACAAAAATGGGAAACTTCTTAGGTAGTGCAGGCTGCGTAGGATTCCATTTCTCCTTTGATATAATTGCACTTTGTAGGTTCCGATGTTATGTGGTACTGAAAAGCGATGAAAGATGCGAAGACGTGAACGACCCGCAATGCATTTGATCATTTACATTTGGAAGTCGTGAATGTGCGTCAATGCACGAGGGCAGAACAAAAATATATTTTATTAAATCTATGAATTAAATCATGTAGAAGAGAGGAATTTGGAATTATGTTAAGGGACATAGGTATAAGGGATATGAAGAAGATGCAAGGGATACGCTTAAAGGTTGTGGATGTGAAAAGAAAACAAATAAAGTAGGAAATCATAGTTCAATAATAATGGATGGAAATTAACTTGAATCTTGTACAAAGAAAGTATAGTTGGGCGCATGTTATCAGATTTGAATACTACATACATTGTTGATAAGTAGGAGATATTTTCCAAAACAATTAAAATTGTGATATTGCTATTAGGATTTAGTTGTGTAGTTTTTGAGTCAAACTCATTGACCCATATATCATGAGTTGTTCACACATGAATCCATCTCTCATGAGAAAAAATGAAACACTTAGTACTCGTTGGATCTAGGTGATGCTCACAAAGGTGAAGCATTGGGACTTCCCAAGAGGTCACCCATCCTAGTACTACTCTAGCTCAAGCACACTTAACTACAAAGTTCCCTCCATGGTTAAACCCACTCTGCTTACAACCCCATTTGAAAACCCTTCACCAAGTGTTGTCCCTTATGCACCATTCACTAGAAAGCCCCTTAAGCTCTTCAAGTGATAAGTAGGAGATATTTCATATACCAAGTCAAATTGTAATATTGTGATATTTCCCTTGAGCTGGAGTAATATTGGGATGGGTGACCTCTCGTTGCTTCATCTCTGTGAGCATCACCTAGATCCAACGAGTGCTAAGTGTTTCATTTTTTCTCAAGAGAGATGGATTCATGTGTGAATCAATACTCATGATATATGGGGCAATGAGTTTGACTCAAAAACTACACAGTTAAATCTTGATAGCAATATCACAAATTGACTTGCTATGGAAAATATCTACTACTTATCACTTGATGAGCTTAAGGGGCTTTCTAATGAATGGTTCATAAGGCACAACACTTCATGAAGGTTTTTCAAATGGGGTTGGAACCAATGTGGATTTAACCATGGTGGGAACTCTATTTTTAAGCCCGCTCGAGTTGGAGTAGTACTAGGATGGGTGACCTTGTAGGTAGCCTTGGTGCTTCACTTCTATGAGCATTACCTAGATCCAATGAGTGCTAAGTATTCCATTTGTTCTTGTGGGAGATGGATTCAAGTGTGAATCAATAGTCATGATATATGGGTCAATGAGTTTGAGTCAAAAACTACATTGTTAAATCTTGATAGCAATATCACAATTTGACTTGCTGTGAAAAATATCTCCTAATTATCATTCGATGAGCTTAAGGGGCTTTCTAATGAATGGTTCAGTGGGCACAACACTTGGTGAAGGTATTGAAAATGAGGTTGCAAGGAGAGTGGGTTTAACCATGGAGGGAACTCTCTAGTTAAGTGTGCTCAATCTGGAGTAGTAGTGGGGCAGGTGATCTCTTGGGAAGTCTTGGTACTTCACCTCTATGAGCATCACCTAGATCCAATGAGTGTTAAGTGTTCCATCTATTCTCATGAGAGATGGATTCATGTGTGAATCACTGCTCATGATATATGGGTCAATGAGTTTGACTCAAAAACTACATAGTTAAGTCCTGATAGCAATATCACAATTTAACTTGCTATGGGAAATATCTCCTACTTATTACTTGATGAGCTTAAGGAGATTTCTAATTAATGGTTCATAAGGCACAACACTTGGTGAAGGTTTTACAAATGAGATTGCAAGCAAAGTGGGTTTAACCATGGAGGGAACTTTGTAGTTAAGAGCACTTGAGCTAGAGTATTATTGGGATGGGTGGCCTTTTGGGAGGTCCTTGTGCTTCACCTATGTGAGCATCATCTATATCTAATGAGTGCTACATGGTTCATTTGTTCTCATGAGAGATGGATTCATATGTGAATCACTACTCATGATATATGGGTAAATGTGTTTGACTCAAAAACTACATAGTTAAATCCTAATAGCAATATCACTACATACATTGTGTTTTACATATTCCACAATTAGTATCAGTAAGGAGATAATGTGGGATATAGAACACAAGAAAGGTGAAATGTCAAAAACCATAGGCGAAACTAAAGGTTTATTTTCATAGCACACTCTAAATTTGTTAGAAAATAAAAATATATATAACTACTTGAGTACATAAATTGAAGAAGATAACAAACTTTAATATTTTTCTTTCAATTGTTAACTTTGATAGATGCAACTCAATACTTGAAGGAGTGGATATATAGTCAAATAAAGGTTATTGCATAATCTTATAAATGTGAATTGCATCAAATAGAGTAATAAAATTATCAAATTTGTAATAGAAGACCATTTAAATATCTTCAAGTTAATTTATGAGAAAATATGAATGTTTGCAAAATAGAAGGAAGTTATTAAAGTGTCAATTTATGCAAAACTATCATTATAGAAGGTAGTATTGTAACTGGGTAAAAGTACAAACATGTTTCACCTTTTTACAAAGGAAAAGACTAACATCAAAAAAAGTGTTAAACTTCAACAATGTAAAAGTCATATTTCTGTTTTGAATTTTAAGTTGTTGTAACTAATGAAATGTGTATAAAAGGATAAAGTTTGTGTATGTTATTTTTTAAAAAAATTTAAAAATAAAAATAGTATATTTTTATAATTTTCAATGAGCTTTTTTGATATTGTTAAAAATTGAGCAAATTAGGGGTTATAGTTTCCACTAGAGAAATAACTGCAAATAAATGTATTTTTATCTAAATTTGAAGTATGTTGTTGACAACATATATTCATAGAACTATCAAAAATATTGTATATTTTGTCTATTATAGCTATTTAAAGTTTAACTCTTCATAATTTAATGATTTTTCATTCTCACCATCTTTTCCCTAGTAAATCTATCTTAACCATCACAAATGTTATATATTATTGAAGAGGACTCTCTTCTCTAGAACAATTCATCATTTTCAATTTTTTTCATTATCATCTACTAATCTTTATATTTATCTGAATGTGCATCATCTTCAATGTTGAAATACCTACTTATTTTATTTTGCAATTATTATAATTGATTTTGTGGCACCTATAAAAAATAATTATACTGGCATAATTCTGACTACAAGTTCTATCTAGTGGTTTTTGTTTTTTCTTTTTGAAACCCTAATTCTGATGATGAAATTGGCCTCTAAAGTGTTAAGTTCTTTAGAGTTGCAAAAATCATGAAAGAAAGTGTCACATCGGATGACACATAGATAGTTTCTGCAAGATCCAATTCAGCTAGACTAGATCTAGCTAGATCCGTATGACCCAAAACTTGTCCACACAAGGTCACATGTGCAAGTGCATTTAGACAATAACATAGGTTTTTTATTTGAAATGTAAAGTGTTTTTTAATTGTTATATTTAATTCAATATAATAGGTTTTTAAATTTTAAAAGTAAAGTCTTATTTTTAAATTCTTATATTTAATTCAATAAAATAGGTTTTTTATTTTAAAGGTAAAGTTTTATTTTTTAATTTTTTATATTTAATTCATAATTGCATTTGTAATAGTAAAAAAAAAAGTTTTACATGAAATTTTATTGAAGAAATATTTAGAAATTAGATTTTAAAAGTTATTTTTGTATTGAAATCAATTAATTACATTTATTGTTTATTTAAAATTACTTAATTAATTTGATTTAAATAAATTATTAGAATGAATTTAGGTGTTTTAAAATGAAAACTATTAAAATTATTTAAATAGTCAAATTATTTAATTTATTTAATATATTTAATAAATTATTTAATCTAAATTTAGTAATGCTTTAATGCAAATACTTGTCTTAAGATTTTGTAGTGTTATAGATAGACAAATATAATAAGCTTTTAAAGTTGAAAGTTTTTTCTAAATTGTCTATAATCTACTAGTATTTATGTAATTGAATTTGGAAGTCTTTTGTATGCAAGTGATATCAAGTTCTCTATTTAGGGTTTTGTGCAATGGGGAATGAAGTGAAAAAAAGAGCAAAAAAATATGATCGAGTTAGAGATGACCAGAAGAAAGGATGGACAAAATGTAATATAGAGCCACCAATTGAAGATCCATTAATTGAAGTTGAAGAAAATCATGTTGAAGTTCCAAGAAGTAGTAGGACATTTGGAAAATATGGTTTACATTTGGAAAATTTTGTTGAGATGGATGAAGACTCTCTTTTTAGAGAAATTGAATCATCTGAATACATGATGCCTGAAAGTTCAATTAAGCTACATCTAAAAAATGTGGAAGGAATTTTTTGAAAATAAATCTATAATTAGTAAAGCACAATTGTTTGTCAAATTATTGAGGAAAATAGAAATGAGTCCTATCCTTGAGTTGTTAGGTGTGAACAATAAGAAAAGCTTAGAAGATAATGTAAAGGCAACACTAGTTCAAAATTTGAGAGATGCATTAAAAGTGTGCACTTTGCCAACATGAACATTCAGGTATAATATTGTTATGTACTAATCAAGTTTAACATATATGACCATTTGCTAGATAGTTCTTTTATATTTTGTTAAAATTGATACAATTTTCTTTCCTATACGGCTGCAAAGATAGACAGAGCAAATCAAGTTGTTGAATGGTGCAAATCTCCATTTTCTCCTTGTGATACAACATATAATAAAAATATGTTTTGGGAAGTGAAAGGTAAGCTTTCCATTTTTTTTGACATGATTACTTTAATATTTTGATTATTAACATAGATACTTGCCAATTTAATGTGTTACAGATATTGATCAATCAAATCCTTAAAATTGTCAACCCATTGTTGGAATTAGAAGATTGCATCAACTAATGGCTACTAGACAACATAAACTTCCAGTAATTCAAGTAAGAGAAAAATCATATTTTGGTAAGACCACACTGTTAAGATATTTACTCTCATTCAAGTCTATTAGAACTAATTTAGTATGTGATTCTCATTTTTCTCTATAAGATGATTTTGAGTCTTCTCCTTGCTAACAAATCCTATCCTCTAATCTAATATCACTTATCTTTCCCTTTAACTTCACTTCAAGTGAATAGGTCACTCGCTCTGTTAGATGATAATAGAACCCTTCACTGACTTCTGATCTATTCCCAATCCTTCACTATATAATGCTCTATGTTTGCAGATATACTCTTCCTATCTCCCTCTCTTTCCTTATGGTTACATGTAATTTATCTAGGTTAAGTTCATTTCTATTTAAAGAGTTTTGTAAAGTGTTTTCTAGATGATTGCATATTTTGCCTCTTCATCTTGATCATTGAACCCACAATATAAGGACCTATGATCCACATCATGTAAATGTTCTGTAACAACCTCTATAGGTATTAAATGTTTTATAAAAACCTCAAAAAAATTTAAATGTTCCTTCCAAGTTGGTCTGATAATCATTTTGCCTCAAACTCTATTTCATTCCTGAATTTCATGCAAACTCTTTATTTCTCGATCTTTACTATTTCCTAATGTTCGACATTGATGTTGCTTAGTCTGTATTACTCTTCTAATGCTTAGAATGTATTTTTCTCAGCACAAACTATGTAAGTTGACACTTGTATGCTTGATACTTGCTCAGTGGTTGATGAGATCAACTTGTATAGAAAATACTCTATGATCATAACCTTACTTGGCTCTTATAAAGAATAGTACATACTTATTTATATACATTCTTTGACCTATATAGAGTAGCTTAGTTGCAATGATGATCATTTGGCTCTACCTTATAAATGACTAAGAAATTGACACTAATTGATAACAATGGTTAGAGATACCAATATATGTCACAAATATCTCTACTACAATGTAGAGGAAGTTCATTCAGAGAGTTCTACTAGTAGATGAAGTGGACACCACTATACTTTTTGAATTCAGAGATATAATTGAGGGGTACACAAAATAGATAAACCTACTGTGAACTTGTTTGAGGTAAATTTAGTTCAAGATATTTCACTTCATTTATGGTAGAAAGTATAGCTTGTATTGACTAAGACCAAACTTGTCTAGCTCTATGTTGTTATGGTCATTGTAGTATTTTCTACATAGGAATCAATTTAGGAAAGTAGAAGTTGAGAAAATTGATTTGGAATCAAAATCTCCCTTTAATTATATATGATACAATTATGAACTTATCTTGAGTCCATGTTCACTATTGTCTACTAATGTAGATCAAAATTCTAAGAGTATGTATCAAGATAGTTCAACAATGGATGAGATATCTCTAGGATTTAAATTATGTTAGTTTTCTTTACCATCGGATAATTTTAAAAAAAAAATCTTCTATAGGACAACCTCAAGAAAATATCCATAATCAAATAAAATATGCAAAATAGCCCATGCTAACTATATTCTTGGTTTACAAATTTGTTATTTCCTTGACCTCTTCATTATAGATTAACAAATTACATTTACATGTGGCTAGTCATCCGTTTCAATCTTGTTGTTTCTTACATCCATCCAAGATAATAAACATCACCATTTTATTTTTAGTTTCTTAAGATTTGGTATCTTATGGCATGAACTTTATGTTGTGTTTAAGTCTTCCTATTATTCTTTTGGTAACTTTGCAAGGTGAAAGTAAATTCATTTATTTATAATTTAATTGAGAGGGAACTAAAAGTAGGAAAATGAGAGATTAGTTTCTCAAGAATGTATTAAACATTGAATGAAATATCCTAAAATGGTTTTTATTATGCTTTGAATATTCAATTTTAAACTTAAGAATAGGTAGAAAGATTGACAAAATAATAGTTGGAATTTTTTGTTTTCATTTATTTCAAGATTATCTTTATTTTCATAGAAGATTATATGTACTACACATTAAGAGTACCAGAGGGCTAATTATTATAAGGAATAAGCAATAACAAAAGGTTTAATTATTACAAGCAATGAGCAGAAACAACTTATTTAGAAAAAATAAGACAAACAAGGCACCACAAATTAATTTCCATCTACTTTTTTCTTCCTAAATTTTAATTATTAAATTCTATTATCAATCTTTCATGACAGGTGTAGCTAGGTGTCTAGGTACATTTGGAATGTCTATTTTCACAAAGCTTTTCATCAATATATTTTGTACCTATAGATCATTGAATCTCTATATTGTAATTTATTTTGTTATGATTTTCCAAAATTTTATCCTTTTTTTGTGTGATCTACTAAAATTATGCAAAAGAATTTCTCTTTTCTATCGGTGTTTCTACTAGATTCCACTAAACATTATTGGCAATTGATAAAATAAATTAAGTAAAAAAACTTATTTTCAAGCTATTTTGTTGCACTGTCATGTTCAAAGCATCTTCTAACTAAAATCGACTAGACCCTTGAATTGATTGGTGCAAGTGCTAGTTTATTAATTTTTCATGATTAGTAGTTAATAGTTACTTGAAGCACTATAGTACATTAGGGCCCATTTGGATCACGGATTTTAATAGTAATTGGAATTTGGAATTCCTAAAAAAAATCCACTATTTTGGTCTACAAAATGGGAATTAGAATTCGATAAAATGTGAATTAGGTATTCCCATTTGACTCCCAAAAGAAGAATTCTGTATTCCTCCAAAATACTTGTTATTTGGGATTCCCATTTTAAATCCTATTTTTCCAAAATGAACTTTCCAAATAAAAGTGAAATTGATTTGTCTTTGACATCTAGATGCTCATTTTTTGTAACTACAAACAAAGAGTTTTGGAGATCAAAGGAAGAGAACTAGAGAAATAGCAAATCCAATTGATGTAAAAATAGATTGAATTGAATTGTGCATATAAATAGTGGGGGTTTTAGAGTGTTGGTCACCTACAAACATGGAAGAGATAGACAAAGTCTTATAGTGATAGGGGAAGATGAATTGGACCAAATCTAAATTTGGCACTGTAGATGGGCATCTACCTTTGGCCATGGATTCTATAACTACCCTCTCCCATTCTTCATTTAATTATAAATTAGAAGAATTTTGAACTTTGATGCTTGCGTCTACACTCTAATTGTGTTGTTCATTTAAATGGCCGAAAACCACCACCATCAAATACCTACATCATCAACTCTTTACCACAAGAGATTCTTCTTCAAATGAAGGGCTCTAGGTAGATAAGAAATTGGATTCCCTAAAATGGATCTCTCTAAGTTTGGGCTCCATGTATACAAGAGCTTGGATTGCCTACCATGGTCCTGTTTGAGTTTTCACCATAGGAAATTTATCAAGCTTTGTTCATAAAACTAGAAATTTATCAATTTTTTCGAATCAAATTTAATTTTTTTATGTACTACAATTTGTCATTAATTTTTGTTTTTCACATTTTGAGATTAGAAATTTGAGGATTTCTATTCTAATCACTGTAACATTTATATTTATCTTCTCAATCACATATTCATATTTTTGAACTAAACTATTTTGGAATAACAAGTTTTGAATATCAAATATTTTTGCTTTTGAACCAAATGGTCCCAATATAAATTCTAGAAATTGTAATCTAGACTTCAAGTTCTGGAATCCTAAATCCAAGATTTTGAATGATAATTCTCAAATCATATTCCACCAACTAAATAGGCCCTTAAGGAATTTTAAGGGAAACCCAAGCCTTTGGATAATGTGGCTAGTACATATGTGTGTTGAAGTCATATAGGGTTGTTGATCATCACAGACTTCAAACCATCAGTGCTCCATCAAATCACAATGTTCAAACAACACACATGGTCAAATAGAATGTAGGCTTTAAAATATCTGAAATGAATCTGATACCATATATAACCTAATATTTATAATAACAAAATATACACAATGAAAATTTGAGATTTTAAAGTCAACCATACATTAAGATAAAAGATAAGTGGATATATAGAAATGAGTTTCTCGATAAAATGTGGAATGGACTCCTTGTAAAAGAGTCGTAGCAAAACAACTCATAGAAATAGGGCATTGAGTCAAACACACATTTGACACTACTCACAAACCTATAATTATGTAGATATCTCATGAATGTAGGCATCAAGTTGCCTACTTATGATTATAAATATATTTGGACATATAGGTGTAGAATAATAATGTGCAATAGGAATTTGGAACATGATTATAAAGACATTTAAGTATTGAATTTTGGTGTATAAGAAAAATTTATTCTAAATTTGCACAATTCACCATTATTTGGCACTAAATATACTATAGAATGTGTAACTCCATATAGAAGCATTAGATATCATGGAAAATGTATTTTGTCATTTCATTTGAATGAAAATAAATAGATATTAAATATAGACAAAATAATTGGACATTTTATATTTTATGTAGTAACTATTTATATTTGACTGTCAGAATGAATTTGTGAATTTAGAATTTCATTTAATTTTTTTATTTGTCATGGTTTTTTTTGTGTTGGAGGAGACTTACATTATTGTGTAGATATGTATCCACTACATTATGATTTTTTCTTATAAAAAAATTCAATGTAGAAAATGTGTATATAATTTTGTGGATATTTATTTTAAAAATTGCATATGCTATAAAAATAGTATAATATGAACAAGAAAATTTAGATTAGAAAGATAATTTATTGTGAAATTATCTTATACAAGTGTGATTTATTGCAAAATGACAAGATTCAAAATTATTAAACACTAAATTTCTAAAGTCAATATTTACTAGATGTCTTATTTTGTGTCATTTACCATTCAATAGTTAATGAAAAAATGGCTCATAAATACCCATAATACTAAGCAAAAAATTAATTATAAGGTGAATTGTATTTGGGCCTACTCACATTTCCTGATTTATCATTGGGAAGAGGCTTTTTGAAAACCATTCAACATTTTAATAAAATATCCAACATATACAAGGTACACATACATGATTTATATAAAATATAAACATATTTATTTGTTGAATTCCTTTAAGTAAATTTAGCATTTGCTTCAATCGATAACCTAGTATAAGATAGAACTGTGAAAGACAAGGTTATATTCACCAAGTTTTTGATTATTCATAAGATCTTGATGAATATAAGATTGTGTTCCATAGTTCTTGATTACCTTTTTCACATCTTTTAATATTAACCATTGGCATTAATTATTCATTATCATTAATAATCATATATGTTTTGTTGACAACCCAAAAATATATGTTTAGTTAGTGACTAAAATATATACATTTGAAATCCCAATACAAAAAAGCTAGATTTGGGCTTTGATTCCAAAGAGACTTAGATAAGGAAGGGTTCAAAGTAAAAACATGCATGTTTGGGTAATAAACTAAATAAATTTTTGTTGACAATATAATAATATTTTATTTTATTTTCATGTACATATCTATAAATTATGAAAGAGAAAATTAAATTTAACACTTCACTAAAATCCCTCAACACCCTTTCAAATATGAGTATACCTATTTGAGTTTAAAAATTATTCTTAATAGTGGTTGGCTATTATCAAGAATATTTTATATTATAATTTTCTATAAGATAAAATTTAAAAGCTATTTATAATCCTAAAATTAAAAGTACAAAGAAAATTCAGTTTTAGCCTAAACACTAACAAAAGTAATAATATAACTTGCACAATAATGTAAACTACTTACATTTGATAATTTCAAACCAAAGCTTCTAAATAGAACAATGTAATATTCTCCTTATTTTCATTTCTATGTAATGCTTTTGTATTTTAGATAAAATGAAATTATTTCTATGCAATGCTTTTGTATTTTAAAGCAAATGAAATTATTTCATTCAAAACTTTGACTACATACATAGAAATAATACAACAATACATCAAAATAGAAAGTGTATGCATAGAATAGAACGGGGCACTCTGGGGAAAAATAATTCATAAAATATTGAAAAGCTAAACATTTTAGGGTTTAGTACAATTGGATAATAGCTATTAAACCCATACCATTGGCTACAAAGAGAAAGTAGAAATGACGGGTGGGGATTTTTTAATTGTGGAGAGCATATCTGATGACTCATTATATCTAAAAATTGGCACATTTTTTATACATGTTATATTTGATCATATAAAAAAATTGGAGAACTTAAATAATAGTACAAACATGTTATATTTTGAATGATTAATAAACTAGAGATAAGTAAATAGTTTACACAAATAATAATTAAAAAACTCAAAGCTATAAACTAAAAATAAAATCCAACTCTTAATTTAACAAGTTAATTTTAATAAAATTAAAATTAAAAAAATGATAAGTACATAATATTTTTGTTGTGGATCATCATTCCCAATTTGAATTCTACAGGAGTAAGATATGTTAGGTGCCTCTTAGAAGAAGTAAAGAATAATCTTATATTATTGCCACCATATAAATCCAAAAATAGATGAATGCTATATTTTAAAAGATCCTTTCCTTTTTTGCTAACATAATGTGACTCTATATCTATATATATTATTCATAAGCTATTTGACATCGCACCTAGTTTTTCTTATTCTATTAGAAGAAAGATGTGGACTAGTTTTTAGTCATGAGTAAGACTATTGAATCCATTGCATATAATAGTCTCATGTTACTACCATCATATGTACATTGAAAATAGATGAATGTTATCCTAAGATGTCCTTTCCTTTCGTTCTAACATTGAATACTATTTTGTATTGATATTACTTGTTTGATTCTATTAGATACACATAGATTTTTGTCTAATTAGAGGAAAGACTTGGACTGCTTTTAAATCTTTGTGAAGACTACATAATGCATTGCAAATAATACACTCATATTATTACTACCATATGTAAATCCAAAAGTAGATGAATGTTGTCCTAAAAGCTTCTTTCCTTATCGCCTACAATGAAATATGATTCTAAGTTGATACACATAATAATTTTCCCTATCATATTTGATTTAACGAGAAGAAAACATAAATTACTTTCGTGTATAAGATTTCGTGTATAAGACTACTGAATGCATTGGAAAAAGAAAAGTCTCATATTATTACCGCCATAAGTAAGCCTTAAAAACAGATGATTGTAATCTTAAAAGATCCTTTATCTTTTCTCCTAGATTCTGAAGTGATATTTCCATTGGACGTACACAGATTTTCCTCCAAGTGGAGTAAAGACCGTAGACTACTTTAAGTCACGGGTCAACCCTATAGAGTGCATTGCGGGTCATTCACGTCTTCGCATCTTTCGGATATATCAAATCCAACATCAAAAGCCAAATCCATGTCTGCAAGTGAGCACCACGAAATTGCATTATCGCTGAAGTGAGAAAGAAAAGTAACATATCTACAATACTTTAAATGCGAAAGCCCTACACCAGGATTTCTACACAGCGAACTCTTTTCTTATTTTAATTTGAAGTTACGAAATATAAGAGAGTAAGTAATCATGCTCTGCCCAGCTCTCGCCTTCTTTCCACTTATTCTCAGCTGCCTACTTATGATTCCCCATTGCGCTTCTCTCTCGCCAGACGGTCACATCTTGCTGAAAATCAGAAAGGAAGATTGGAGGGACCCCAATAATTCTTTGAGCAACTGGGACGACTCTCACCAAAATCCGTGCGCTTGGAACAGAATTTCTTGTGATAAATTCAACACCGTTACGGCTGTTGATCTCACTGGTCACTCCATTTCTGGCAACCTGACTTCTGCTATTTGCGCCCTACCCAATTCACATATCTTATGTTTAACACTTATTACTAATGATGACCACGTTTGTACAAAGTTCTCATGATTGTGACATAATTTGTGACATAATTTATTAAGCATGGGAAGTGGTTATATGAGCATATTATGATGATGATTCATGCATGTTTAATAATTATTAATATGCACATATGATGTATTTTGCTTGTCATGGATTACGGCATTTCTCAAATATTAACTAGTTGCCATGATTTCTGGTGTCTGAGTTATGTTGGGGAGAAAGTGAAAGTGTAGTTGGGATAGAGGAGGCTAGTTCCTTTGTTAGATTGATCATTATTTATAGACTATGTCTCATACCTTAATCTTTAATTCACTATGTGGGTGATGTTAACTAAACTTGATTGGAAGAATTATTCTATTGTATCAAGTAACTTACTAAAAGCAACTTTTACTAACCAAAAGTTAATGTACATAGGAAGTGTATATATTATCCATCAAATATGTAAATAAAAGAATGAATAACAATGAGTAATGTGAGATTTTTTAATTTGATATTAATAAGAAAATAGTGAAACATAGTAAAAAGGAAAAGATATGTTTTACTAGAACAAGAAATGCTTAGGCCGAGGGAGAGGGAATACTAAATATATGTAACCACTTTCTAAAAATGGGGGCCACTTATCCTAAATTTTTGGTAAAATAAATTAAGTAGAGGAACTAATGATTCTGAATGGGTAGAAAAGAAAGAAGATGGAAAAGATTCTTATGAACTGTACTAACCGAAGGATCTTAAAATATACAATCTACAACCTATTATAGATCATATTCCCCCATCCTAACTTAAACTATTGGTCATGTATCCTTATTGACGTAGAATGAGAAATTGAGAAATAACTATGTTTAAGATGAAACATGGTATGTTTGATACTAAATTTTATGGAATACATATACTTATAGAATCTTAAACACAAGAAAATAATAGAGAAACAAAGAAAATAGAGCACTACAATAAATTTAGACAAACGCACATTTTTCTATTGCAGGCTACTCTACTTTCAATTCTGTAGGTAATCAAAAGAATCAAATTCTTTTTATAGAGCTTATAGCTCATATGCATCCCACTATAAAAAATTGAACTCATTGTTAAAAAAATGCAAAACAACATGCATTTTATGATTTAAATATTTAAACTTTGAGTTCCACTTGACTATTCTACAAGAGAAAAATTGATTGACTAAATATTAAAATTGATGCAAGTGGAAGTTGCATGGAAATTCTTTGGTGGTGAGAACAAAATGATGCACAACATCAACATCAGTTTCACAATAGCACCCCTCCCCTTCCTTGATGCTAAGACTCATAATTTAATGTCAAAGTACTTTATTCATGCAATTTACAGTTCAACTTTTCAACACTAAAGTCTCATAAACTCATATATCACTTGATCATTCACTTCTAATAGAAGTCAACTGACTTTTTATTCATTTCTCTCTTTCATTAGTGATTGCAAGGTTTAGCATTCCCTTCCTTTCTCTAATATAGAGAAGACTCATGAGACTTCCATGTGATCACAAAAAGTAGTCATCAACTACTTCAAACATCAAAACCTTAATCTATCATTATCACTTTTGATAGGTGAACATTGAAGTTTGTACAACCTTTGAACATCTTATTACACATAATCATTTTTCCTTTCATATTTGATACACGTAATTATTTTTTCTTAACTAGAAGAAAACATAAATTACTTTCGTGTATAAGACTACTCAATGCATTGGAAAACAAAAAGTCTATATTATTACCACCATAAGTGAGCCTTAAAAACAAATGATTGTAATCTTAAAAGCTCCTTATCTTTTCTCATAGATTCATTGGATGTGCATAGATTTTCCTCTAATTAGAGTAAAGACCGTAGATTACTTTAAGTCACGAGTCAGGACCACTTTATGTCACGAGTCAGGACTACTTTATGTCACGACTCAAACCCATAGAGTGCATTGTGGGTCATTGACAACCTACTTTCCTATCATATACTTATAGAATCTTTGTTTTCTTTCTAGATGAACAGAGCTAGGAAATTCTGGTAGCTTTCCCCGTCCAATTTATCCTCCTCTACTTTGTCGTATAAATAACAAAACAAGCATCTTTTGTAGCCTCGCAATGTATGAATATGACTTCCTCACCTACTTTCTTATTGTCTAGATAGTCAACTGAATGTCTTTAAAAGTCTATGAAACTCTCCTTTCTTGTACTCAATTTTCTTTTAGTATTGTCTATCGATAGTAAAAAGAGGTTTTTTTTTTCAATAAAGCTAATCTTTATATATATATATATATATATATATATATATATATATATATATATAATGTAATTATACATTGAATAATTGTCATGGCTCTTAGTTTTCAAGATGTTTCGACATTTCAATACTTTGGCTTAGCTCTTATGTTTCAACTTTGAGTCAATATGTTTTAGTCATATGATGATAGACTATTAGTCAATATTCTTAGATAACTCGACTTACAAAGAAATACTTTTGTCTTAGGCTTATTGATTGATAATTTGATGTTAGTTACCATACATATTAGACTAAGGACACTAATCTTATGTTTAATACTTATGACTAATGATGACCACTTTTGTACAGACACAGCTAACCTCCCTACAAACTATATAGTTGACCAATTTTTTAAAAATAAAAAACATCATGAACTTTTCTAAAAAATTCAGCATTTGATCTTCATGATATGCATAGTTTGTAGTTGGAAACAACAAAAAATTTGAAAAAAAATCACTACGTTTTCGTGAATCTGGAAAAATAAAAAGTTTGACTTTTTTTTGTCTTTAGTGCTTTTTGTCTAGAGATTAACCTATCCCCTTTTGTACAAAGTCCTCATGATTATGACATAATTTATCAAGCATGGGGATGTGGTTATATGAGCATATTATGATGATGATTCATGCATGTTTAATAAATATTAATATGCATATGCGATGTATTTTTTTGTTATGGATTATGGCATTTCGTAGATACTAGCTCATTGCCATGTTGTCAAGTGTCTAAGTTTTGTTGAGGCGAAGGTGATAGTGTGGCTAGGATAAAGGTGGCTAGTTCCTCTATAGGCTAGTTGTTTTGTTAGATTGATCATTATTGATACATCATGTCATGTACCTTAATCTTTAATCGACTGTGTGGGTGATGTTAACTAAAGTTGATTGGAAGAATTATTCTATTGTATCAAGTAACTTATCTAAAAGAAAGTTTTACTAACAAAAAGCTAATGTATATGAAATGTGTTTATTATCCATTGAATATGTGAATAAAATAATGAATAAAAATGAGAGAGGTGGGATTTTTTCATTTGATATTAATAAGAACATAGTGAAACATAATAAAAAGGAGAAGATATGTTTTACCAGAACAAAAGATGGTTAGGCTAAGGGAGAGTGAGTACTAAACATATGTAACCACTTCTAAAAATGGAGACTACTTCTAAATTTTTGGTAAAAGAAAATTAAGATGAGGAACTAATGATTCTAAATGGGTAGGTAAGCAAGAAGAGGGAAACGATTCTTATGAACTAATACTCTTTGAAGGATCTTAAAATCTAAAATATACAAAATATCATAAATTAGATTCCCCCCTCCTAACTTACACTATTGGTCATGTATCCTTATTGATATAGAATGAGAAATTGATAAATAATTGTGTGTTTAAGATGAATCATGGTGTGCTTGATGCTAAAGTTTATAGAATGCATATACTTAAAGAATCTAAAACAAAGGAAAATAATAGAGAAACAGAGAAAATAGAGCACTACAAGAATTTTACACAAACACAATTTTTCTATTCCTCTTCCATGTTCATATTTTAGATATTCTAGGCTACTCTACTTTCAATTCTGCAACTTATCAATGAAATCAATACTTTTTTATAAATCTTATAGCTCGCATGCATCCCACTATAAAATGTCAAACACATTGTTAAAATACTACAAAACAACATGCATTTTATGTTTTATATCTAAACTTTGAGTTCCAATTGATTGTTCTACAAGAGAAAAATTGATGGTCTAAATATTAAAATTGATGCAAGTGGAAGTTGCATGACAAGTCTTAGGTGGTGAGAACAAAATGATGCACATGATCAACACGTCAAAACTAAAATTAGAATAATTGTTATCTTGTCATTAATGTCAAACCTATTGGTGAGATAGGTTTCTACCTGATCTAACTATCATATCTATTTGATTAATGAAGAGGATTTCAGAAGTTGTTCATAACAAAAGCATCTAGAGAATAGGTTGAGTTATGAAAAGGAAACTACAAATGAACATTCGATTAGTTGGACTTTAACAAGATAAATTGGTTGTTTCAATCATGCTACAAGTGGAGAAGATAGTACTGCTCAAGTCTTGAAAGTGTGAATGAAGATAGATCAAATACATAGGCTTGAACGAGCAACATAGAAGAAGACTAAATAATTTTGAAGTACATATCGAGTGATGCTAGTGTCAACCAAGTCATAGTAAGTGCCAAGAAAAAATATTCTTGACCGAGCATCAATATTGACCAAGTAATATTATATGCCCCAAGAAAGAAATTTAATAGCGATTAAGTAACCCAGGGATGATAGAATGTAAGAAATTAGTGTCAGTCGAGGAACAACATTTTAACTATTTACAAGAAATCATAATTCTCAACCAACTAAATTGATTTCTTGGGATAGGAAAAGTATGTTGAAGTTAAGGATTGATGAGTTAGATCCTTTAATTCTAGGGGAGGATTAAATAAATGACCTAAGGATTAGATTCCAAGAGAAGTTTCTCGAAAAGAAGTGGAAAAAATGAAATGGCAATCAGATACATTGTATGTGGTGAATCGAATCACAAACCCTATGATCTACAATGGTGTTTAAGAGGAAAAAGATCAAAGTTACCTATTTAATGAGGTACAGAGGAAAACTTATCGCTCGCTTGTGTGTGTACCTATATGCAGATGCTTGTGAAGTTGAAACAATGATAGATGTTATTGATTGGCAAATCTAAGTAGAAGGTTGTGAAGACTTGAGAAGAAGAGTGATTTCTTGAAGGATTGTGAAGTGATTTAGAGAAAAGATGACAATGGAGGCCTGACAGTGAATTAGTACATGAGATCTGAACAAAGAACTATACATGCAAGGTGAGTTGTACTTAATAGATCAAAACCATTTCATTACTTTCTAACAATTGTCAACATTATTTTAAATTGTTTAATCAAGGATGACCTAACAATCATAGTGACCTACCTATCATATGTAAATCCTTTAAGATGGGGACATTCTAATGGTATATTCTAAAGACCTCTAACAAGGCCACTCCTAACAGGGTGATTAAATCCTCTAACAAGGTCACATTTAGTCATGTGTTTTGTAACCTTTAACAGGGTTAGCTCCTAACAAAGCTCACTTTAGAAGAGTTAAAATTGGTGCTATGTTACTTATAGTTTTTTCCAAATTGAGTTTCTACATTAAATGCTAAGTTGTCAAACTTGTGTGGATATTATTATGGTGTTAAAATAATTAATATAGATATATTTTGCAAGTCTTTTGTTTTAGAATAGTGGACAACTAGCTAATGTTACTAAAAGTTTATAGTAGAGACTGAGTTGTGGAATGATATGATCTAAAGTTATTTAATTATTTGTTTGTTCAATTAGTACATTTGGACCTTGGATAATTGATTCCCTACCCCGCTCAATTATTCTAAATATTCTAACAATTGGTATTAGAGCATTGGTGCTTGTAGAGAGAAGTTTGAAGTTACTTAAAAATAAAGATGATAATGTATAGAAGGGAGGTACCAAAGTTGAACAAATAGAATTTTCTTATATGGAAAATGTTGACGAGGTTACATATACTTAGTATTGTTGATTTTGGAATAGAGTTTCTAGAAAATGCATATGTGAATATAAAAATAGTCCCTTTGACTACTCAACAACTGAAAGAAAAGCATGAGCACAATCAAGCAATGTTGGAGATTGCTTCAGCCCCAAGTTATGTTGACCTTGATAACATAAAAGAGTGCAAGAATGCAAAACAAACATGGGATAAACTAAAGATCATATATAAAGGAGATGCTAATGTCTTGAGAGCTAAATCCAAAAGCCTGAGAGGAAAATTTGATGAAATGAGAATGTCAGAAGGTGAGAACATACTTCAGTACTATGCAAGAATCAAAAACTTTGTCAATTGTATTAGAGGAGAAAATGGAAATATTGAAGATGAAATAGTAATAAGTAAGTTATTGAGAACTCTACTTCTTACTTATTCTATTAGTGTTTCCACAATACAGGAACTTAGATGTACTCCAAGTGATACCTTAACTCTAGAAGGTGTGATTGGTAGTTTTACTACTTTTGAGATGTCTAATTTTGAATTTTACACTCCTACTACTATTCAAACTTCTTTTAAAGCACAATTTGTTCTGAGCAAGAAAGGAAAATGAAAACATGTGAATAGTGATAGTGATAGTTCTGATGATGAACTTGATGAACTTGAAGCATTGATAACAAGGAGATTTGGAAGAGGCAAAGGAAAATACAAAGGTAAGCTCCCAATAATGTATTTTTAATGCAAAAATGTTGGTCATATTGTTGTAAGGTGCCTTGACAAAGAAGACAATGATGAAACCTGAATGAAAAAAAGTATAAAGGAAGAAGAGATAACTGAGACAACAAGAGGAACAAGGACTACAAGGACAAAGGTAAGAAATCTTTTATATTTCTAAAGAAGAAACTAATACTAAATCTAAAAATAATGATAAATAATTGTAGTCTATGTTGTTATAAAAGAAGATTCTAATGAACATGAGAAAACCACATTAATTTTATATGTAAACAAAAGTGATAGATGGATAATTGATAGTGGATGTTCCAATCACATTATTGGTGATAGAAGTAAATTTGAGGATATATGACCATACAAGGTTAGCTATGTTAGATTTGGTAATGATGTTCCATGCAATTGACTAATAAGATGAAATGTGGCAATGTTTATTTGGTTTAAGAACTTAACTAAAATTGGTTGAGTGTTTCACAGTTAAACAATCAGGTTACAGAGTTGAATTCCATCACAAAAAACAAAAATATTTGGTTTTGATGGTAAATTTATTGGAAGTGGTGATCAAACAAGAGGTAACTTGTTCAATCTAAATTTGTCTTATGAGACATGTTTGTTTGTACAACATGAAGATATTTGGTTATGGCACAAGATGATATGTCATGTAAATTTTGACAATTTGGTTAGCATTAGTAAAATGAAAAGAGTGAGAGGTTTACCAAAACTAAAGGGTATGTGCAGGATCATGGTGTACCAAACTATGGCCTTAAGTGGCAGTGAAAAATCAGCAAATCAGGTTTATGTCAACTTGACACATAATTTTGAAGTGGTTATGGACTTTATATCAAAAAGTTGTAAGAAAATAATCTATAAGAAATTGAATGTAGTTTCTAAACTACTAGGCCTTATCAGGAGAAAAAAATAATTAATTAGTCAAAAGTTTGAATTTTAATGCAATACTAAGAAAATTTCAGGGCGAAAATAAAAAGTAGGTGTATGTCTGACCACATTAATCAAAATCAAATCATAATTTTTTTTTAATATAATTATAGGTATAAAAAGTAGACTCATGCCTAGATGTGACACATATTTTTCAATATTTTTATTCCAAATAAATAATTAAATATGAATTTTCTACCAAAACTTTTTCGAAAAAAAAAGTCCCGTGTCTGACCACCCTAACTGACAGAAAATTTTACCATTTTTTTTCCTTATACTAGGCAAAGTATAGAATGTGACACAACTTTTAGATTTAAAAAATGTTATTCCATTTGAAAGTTATAGCTATTTTTCAATCAGTATGTCAATAAGCACTTTACAACAATCTTCATTAATAATTAACTAATAAATACTTATCGAACTCAGAATTTGACAGAAATTATATTGATGGAATCTAGAGAGCGATATTAAAAAACTCTTTTCATTTCATTCAATTTCGATCAAAATAACATTCTTAGACGGCTACCCTAAGTCTGAGTATCACTAAAACCCTCTTTAAACACGCCTTTTGGGTTGATCGGGTAGGCTTGGTAAATACCAAGCCTAATCAGATATCTGATCCAGAATTGGATATCCGATATCAAATCGGATATCTGATATGCTCCGGGTGGGAAATTTCAAATCCCAACACATTTTGGAGGGAAAATTAGGTTTAAACGTTATAACTTATGATTTATAAATTATTTCACTTATATTACTATGTAAAGACATATTTTAATATATTATATATATAATAACGTAATGTAAAGATATAAGATATAATCTAGTAATATATAATAATATATTATGTTAATCTTATTACAATCTATAAATATAATTTATATTATTATTATTTTTATTAAATATAATAACGTAATTTATATATATATATATAATACTTATCATATATTATTATATTAATATGTATGTTATTAATATATACATATATATATAGAATAACGTAATATTTTCGTTAAATATAATAACATTATATATATATATATATATATATATATGTTATTAATATATATAGTAATGTTATATATATATTAATATGTATGTTATTAATATATATGAGTCAAAGGGGGTCAGAGGTCAACCATTGACCCCCTTTGACGCATTAAACGACGATATATGTCCCTAGGGGTCCGACCCCTAGGGAGATATTATAATGGTTAATATGGGTCAAAGGGGGTCATAGGGTGACCTATGACCCCTTTTGACCCATTAAATGAGAACATATGTCTCTACGGGTCCTAAGGCCCCAAGGGACATATTTGAATCGTTCATATGGGTCAAAGGGAGTCATAGGGTGACCAATGACCTTCTTTGACCCATTAAATGATGACATATGTCTTTAGGGGTCCTAGGACCCGTAGGGAGATATTCAAATGAGTAATATGGGTGAAAGGGGGTCATAGGATTCTTTGACCCATTAAATGACAACATATGTCCCTAGGGGTCCTACGACCCCTAAGGACATATTCGAATGGGTACTATGGGTCAAAAGGGGTCATAGGGTGACCTATCACCCTCTTTAACCCATTAAACAAAGACATATGTCTCTAGGGGTCCTAAAACCCTTAAGGACATATTCGAATGGGTAATATGGGTCAAAGGGGGTCATAGGGTGACCTATGACCCCCTTTGACCCATTAAATGATGACATATGTCCCTAAGAGTCTTAAGACCCCTAAGGACATATTCGAATCGTTCATATGGGTCAAAGGGGGCCATAGGGTGACCTATGACCCCCTTTGACCCATTAAAGGATGACATATGTCCCTAGGGGTCCTAAGACCCCTAGGGACATATTCGAATCGTTCATATGGGTCAAAGGGGGTCAAAGGTCACCCTATGACCCCCTTTAACCCATTAAATGATGACATATGTCCCTAGGTGTCTTAGGACCCCTACAGACATATTCAAATGGGTAATATGGGTCAAAGGGGGTCATAGGGTGACCTATGACCCTCTTTGACCCATTAAATGATGACATATGTCCCTAGGAGTCCTAAGACCCCTAGGGACATATTCCAATGAGTCATATGGGTCAAAGGGGGTCATTGGGTGGCCTATGACCCCCTTTCACCTATTAAACAATGACATATGTCTTTAGGGGTCCTAGAACCCCTAGGGACATATTCAAATCATTCATATGGGTCAAAGGGGGTCATAGGTGACCTATGACCCCTTTTGACCAATTAAATGATGACATATGTCCCTAGGGGTCCCAGAACCCCTAGGGACATTCGAATCATTCATAAGGGTCAAAAGGGGTCATAGGGTGACCTATGACCCCTTTTCACCCACTATATGATGACATATGTCTTTAGGGGTCCTAGGACCCCTAGGGACATATTCAAATAGTTCATATGGGTCAAAAGGAGTCATAGGGTGACCTATGACCTTCTTTGACCCATTAAAAGATGATATATGTCTTTAGGGGTCCTCAGACCCCTAGGGACATATTCGAATAGGTAATATGGGTCAAAGGGGGTCATAGGTCCTTTTGACCCATTAAATAATGACATATGTCCCTAAGGGTCCTAAGACCATTCAAATGAGTACTATGGGTCAAAGGGAGTCATAGGGTGACCTATCACCCTCTTTAACCCATTGAATGATGACATATGTCTCTAGGGGTCCTAGAACCCCTAAGGACATATTAAAATGGGTAATATTGGTCAAAGGGCCCTATGACCCCCTTTGACACATTAAACGATGACATATGTCCCTAAGAGTCCTAGGACCCCTAAGGACATATTCGAATTATTCATATGGGTGAAAGGGGGCCATAAGGTGACCTATGACCCCTTTTGACCCATTAAAGGACGACATATGTCCCTAGGGGTCCTAAGACCCCTAGGGAGATATTTGTATCGTTCATATGGGTCAACGAGGTTCATATGTCACCCTATGACCCCCTTTAACCCATAAAATGATGACATATGTCCTTAGGGGTTTTAAGACCCCTACAGACATATTCAAATGGGTAAAATGGGTCAAAGGGGGTCATAGGGTGAAATATGACCCACTTTGACCCATTAAATGATGACATATGTCCCTAGGGGTCCTATGACCCCTAAGGACATATTCGAATGGGTCATATGGGTCAAAGGGGGTCATAGGGTGACCTATGACCCTCTTTGACACATTAAATGATGACATATGTCCCTAGGGGTACTAGGACCCATAGGAACATTTTCAAATGGGTCATATGGGTCAAAGGGGGTCATAGGGTGACCTATGACCCCCTTTGACCCATTAAATGATGACATATGTCTCTAGGGGTCCTAGGACCCCTAGGGACATATTCGAATCATTCATATGGGTCAAAGGGCGTTATAGGTGACTTATGACCCCCTTTGACCCATCAATCAATGACATATGTCTCTAGGGGTCCTAGAACACCTAGGGACATATTCGAATCGTTCATATGGGTCAAAGGGGGTCATAGGTCATTTGACCCATTAAACAATGACATATGTCTCTAGGGTTCCTAAGACCCCTAGGGACATATTCAAATCATTCATATGCGTCAAAGTGGGTCATAGAGTGACCTATGACACTCTTTCACCCATTAAATGATGACATATGTCTCTAGGGATCCTCAGACCCTTAAGGACATATTCGAATAGGTAATATGGTTCAAAGGGGGTCATAGGTCCCTTTGACCCATTAAATGACAACATATGTCCCTAGGGGTCCTACGACCCTTAGGAACATATTCGAATGGGTATTATGGGTCAAAGGGGGTCATAGGGTGACCTATCACCCTCTTTGACCCATTAAACGATGACATATGTCTCTAGGGGTCCTAAAACCTCTGAAGACATATTCGAATGGGTAATATGAGTCAAAGGGGGTCATAGGGTGACCTATGACCCCCTTAGACCAATTAAACGACGACATATGTCCCTAGGACTCCTAAGAACCCTAAGGACATATTCAAATCATTCATATGGGTCAAAGGGGGCCATAGGGTGACCTATGACCCCCTTTGACCCATTAAAGGATGAGATATGTGCCTAGGGGTCCTAAGACGCATAGGGGCATATTCGAATCATTCATATGGATCAAAGGGGATCATAGGTCACCCTATGACCCCCTTTAACCCATTAAATGATGACATATGTCCCTAGGGGTCCCAGGACCCCTAGAGACATATTCAAATGGATAATATGGGTCAAAGGGGGTCATAGGGTGACCTATGACCCCCTTTGACCCATTAAACAATGACATATGTGTCCCTGGGGGTCCTAGGACCCCTAGGGACATATTCGAATCGTTCATATGGGTCAAAGGCTACCCATAAGGACATATTCGAATCGTTCATATGGGTCAAAGGCAATCATAGGTGACCTATGACCCCCTTTGACCCATTAAACAACGACATATGTCTCTAGGGGTCCTAGAACCCCTAGGGACATATTCGAATCATTCATATGGGTCAAAGGGGGTCATGGGTGACCTATGACCCCCTTTGACTCATTAAATGACAACATATGTTCTTAGGAGTCCTAGAACCCCTAAGGACATTCGAATCATTCATATGGGTCAAAGGGGGTTCATAGGGTGACCTATGACCCCGTTTGACCCATTAAACAATGACATATGTCTCTAGGGGTCCTAGGACCCCTAGGGACATATTCAAATCATTCATATTTGTTAAAGGGGCTGATAGGGTGACCTATGACCCTCTTTGACCCATTAAACAATGACATATGTCTCTAGGGGTCTTTGGACCCCTAGGGACATATTCGAATATGTAATATGGGTCAAAGGGGGTCATATGTCCATTTGACCCATTAAATGATGACATATGTCCCTAGGGGTCCTACGACCCCTAAGGACATATTCAAATGGGTACTATGGGTCAAAAGGAGTTATAGGGTGACCTATCACCCTCTTTGACCCATTAAACGACGACATATGTCTCTAGGGGTCCTAGAACCCCTAAGGACATATTCGAATGGGTAATATGGGTCAAAGGGATTCATAGGGTGACCTATGACCCCTTTTGACCTATTAAATGATGACATATATCCCTACGAGTCCTAGGACCCCTAAGGACATATTCAAATCGTTCAAATGGGTCAAAGGGGGCCATTGGGTGACCTATTACCCCCTTTGACCTATTAAAGGATCACATATGTCCCTAGTGGTCCTATGACCCCTAGGCACATATTCGAATCGTTCATATGGGTCAAAGGCCCTTTCACCCATTAAATGACAACATATGTCCCTAGGGGTCCTAGGACCCCTACGGACATATTCAAATTGATAATATGGGTTAAAAGGGTTCATAGGGTGACCTATGACCCTCTTTGTCCCATTAAATGACGACATATGTCCCTAGGGGTCCTAGGACCCCTAGGGACATATTTGAATGGGTTATATGGGTCAAAGGGGGTCATAGGGTGACCTATGACCCCCTTTGACCTATTAAGCGACGACATGTCTCTAGAGGTCCTAATAACCCTAGGGACATATTCAAATCATTCATATGGATCAAAGGGGATCATAGGTGACATATGACCCCCTTTGACCCATTAAATGATGACATATGTCTTTAGGGGTCCTAAAACCCCTAGGGACATATTCGAATCATTCATATGGGTCAAAAGGGGTCATAGGTGACCTATGACCCCCTTTGACCCATTAAACAATGACATATGTTGCTAGGGGTCCTAGAACCCCTAGGGACATATTCAAATCATTCATATGGGTCAAAGGGGGTCATAGGGTGACCTATGACCCTCTTTGACACATTAAATGATCACATATGTCGCTAGGGGTCCTTGGACCCCTAGGGACATGTCCAAATGGGTAATATGGGTCAAAGGGGGTCATAGGGTGACCTATGACCCCCTTTGACCCATTTAATGAGGACATATGTCTCTAGGGGTCCTAGGACCCCTAGAGACATATTCGAATGGGTAATATGGGTCAAAGGGGGTTACAGGGTAACCTATGAACCCCTTTGGCCCATTAAACAATGACATATGTCTGTAGAAGTCCTAGGACCCCTAAGGACATATTTGAATGGGTAACATGGGTCAAAGGCGGTCATAGTTCACCCTATGACCCCCTTTGACCCATTAAACAATGACATATGTCCTTAGGGGTCCTAGGACCCCTAAGGATATATTTGAATCGTTCATATGGCTCAAAGGGAGTCATAAGGTGACCTATGACACCCTTTGAACCATTAAATGATAACATATGTCTCTAGGGCTCCTAAGACCCCTAGGGATATATTTGAATGGGTAATATGGGTCAAAGGGGGTCATAGGTCACCCTATGACCCCCTTTGACCCATTAAACGATGACATATGTCCCTAGGGGTCCTAGGACCCTTAGGAACATATTTGAATTGTTCATATGGGTTAAAGGGGGTCATAGGGTGACCTATGACCCCCTTTGACCCATTAAATGAGGACATATGTCCCTATGGGTCTTAGGACCCCTAGGGACATATTCGAATGGGTCATATGGGTCAAAGGGGGTTATACGGTGACCTATGACCCCCTTGGACCCATTTAACGATAACATATGTCTCTAGGGGTCCTAGGACCCCTAAAGACATATTCAAATCGTTAATATGGGTTAAACGGGGTCATAGGTTGACCTATGACCCTCTTTGACCCATTACACGATGACATATGTCTCTAGGGGTCCTCAGACCCCTAGGGACATATTCGAATGGGTAATATGGGTCAAAGGGGGTCATAGGGTGACCTATGACCCTCTTTGACCTATTAAATGATGACATATGTTCCTAAGGTTTCTAGGATCCCTAGGGACATATTCAAATTGGTAATATGGGTCAAAGGGGGTCACAGGGTGACCTATGACCCTCTTTGAGCCATTAAACGACGACATATGTCCCTTGGGCTCTTAGGACCTCTAGGGACATATTCAAATGGGTAATATAGGTCAAAGAGGGCCATAGTATATATATAATATATTATGTATATATATAATATATACTATGTATATAAAGCAATTATATACTATATAAATATAACAACAAATATATTACCCACTTAAATATGTGTGTGTGTGTGTGTGTGTGTGTGTGATGCACAAAAACATCTTATAATATACTACTATATACTAAGGCAAAAAGAGCATATAAAAATTATAAACAATGTCAAAAGTGCACACACACACACACACACACACACACACACACACATATGTGCCCACAAATATATAAATATAAAAAATATATATATAAATATATATTCATATTTTTTTAAATATAAATATATTTATATATAATTATATATTGATATATTTCTTAATATAAATATAAATTTAAAAATAAATACATATATGTATTTATATTAATAAATACATATATACAAATATTTAATTACTATCACAAACTCTTTTTCCCACCAAAATTTTGTGGGGAGCATATCGAATATTCGGTGTAAAATTGGATATCCGATTTTATTGGCATCAAATTCTAACTTATTTGCTGTCCCTGCAAACCCAACAACATCACTTTTTGACTTTTTTTTCACGGGTTTTATAAAAAGTCACATTTTGGGGCCCAACCAATCAATTTTTTTTTGAAAATACAACCTTAGGTGTCCGATATTGTCATTTGAATGGGGAGCAATAGTCGTCGAAAGGCTAAACACAAAAGGAAGTTATCCAATGAAGACATTGCGGCATATAGGGAAAGGGACAAAATGGGACACTGAAGAAAAGGACAAGGTATGATAAATATTAGTCAAGTTGATGATGAATTAGTTGAAGGTGAAATCATAGAGTTAGATAATGAATATGTACAGTTGGAGAATGAAAATGTACCTATTGAAAACAATAATTCTGAAATTGACAATTTAGAGAATGAAAATTTTGAAGATGAAATGCTACCAAGTCATAATTAAAATTGCATAATTGACCATGTCGAACATGATAATGCACAGGAATCTAATGTACAAGAACCTTACATATCTCCTAATTATAATCGAAATGAAGGTTCTAGAACACCAAAATGGATAATTGAAATTGATGAAATGATTATTACCAATTTGGAAGGGAAAAAATTAGAAAGAACCATTCGGTTATGGGCTATAGGACTATATAACATGTTCTTCGGCAACAAGACAGTGGTGGAGCAATGTCAGCTTTTCATGCACTTATTAAAGATGCAAAAGATGAGACCTATGCTTTCCAAATTGAAGATTCGTGTCAATAAAAAGTTGGAAAGAAATGCCATTATTGTGAAGAATCTTTTCAGTGCTCTCAATAGCATTGGAAAAAATAGCAGGAAGAAGGATAACAGAGCTGCTCAAAGGGTTATTACAACCTCTTTGGTAAGTCATCATTTGAGAAAGGGTAGATATATGAGACAAACTTGTATTGATTTGAATCTAAATCGTACTACTTTGAGAAGAGCACTTAATCGATGAGAGAAAATTGATGATCCTCTTCAAAATGAAACATGAGCATTTGGTGGGAGACTTCCACGTATTGATAAGAAGCTATCCGATGATGTGAAGGAAGAAATTACATAGTTTTGGCACTATAACTCATGGGTATCACCCAATGCTAAAGACATGTTAAAGTTGAGAATTGGCATTAGAGACCACACGCCACATCCTAAAAAATATTTGGAGGTAAGTCAAACTATGTTGTTCAAACAATTTAGAGAGAGTCATCCAAGTCTTCATATATCACAAAGGGCTTTTGAATCTTTGAAGCCATTTTATTGTGTGCCACTCAAAATTCAAAATACATGTTGTTGCAAATATCATGTTGAGTTTTCTATGCACCACGAACTATTATGCTCCATCTGTTCTACTTTGCATACTAAAGAAATGTTGGAGAATTGTGGGGCTAGTGGGCTTCCAAAATCATCAAGAGACTTGCTAGATCAACTCTTATGTCTTAGAGTTGATGGTTGTTTCTTTTATAGAAATACTTGCTTAAATGAGAAGTGTTCAGAATGTGGTAGTTTATCCAAGTTTGACACATGTTTCCATGAGGGGTGCGAACAAGATCTTGGAAAGATAATAGTGAAAAAAAAGGTACATGAAATGGTGAAATACACATTGAAGAGTGGGGGTGAGAACTCTAGACGTGAATTGGGTGGAAAAGTTATTAGCGTGGCTAGTTTTATTTCAGATTTCAAAGAAAATTTTTTCTACAAGTATGCAAGACATAGTCACAAGTCTCAGTGGTTGGATCAACAATTTAGAAGGTGTAAGGATACTTTTCCCATTGGCACTATTGTATCAGTTGTTGATTTTGCTGAGAACTACACATTGCAACTTCAAAATGAGACACAATCTCAGTATTACAACTCCATTCAGATTGCTATTTTCATTCACATAACATATAGACATGCCCCTAATAGTGCAGAAGATAATCGAAAGATTATTAGAGAGTATCATTTTTATATGAGTGATGATAGATCTCACTCTCACGAGTTTGTGCAACATTGTTTCAAGAATTATTTTGATTTCTTACATGAGCATGCAATTGCTATGGATAGACATATCATTTGGTTAGATAACTATACAAGTCAATTCAAGAATGCTCACATGTTTGATTGGTTGTGTAGGATGCATGTAGAGAGAGGGGTGCCTCATATTTGAAATTTTTTTGAGTTCGGCCATGGAAAATCAGAACATGATGGAGCAGGGGCATGTGTGAAGAGAGCTCTAGTTAAGGAGCAACGAAAGGTTTTAGGAGCAGAGCTTCTTGATGCTCATAGCATTGTTGATTGGTGTAGTTTAGCATTATCATAGGGGGGAGGACTCTTGATTCAGTGGTACGTAGGTTCTTTTGGTTGGTTGAGGAAGGGTCCATAGATAATAGATCAGATTGTGCTATAGTGAGAGACTCATCAAAAGTGCATTCATTCCAGAGCTCTGATTCTAGTACATGGACCATTTGGACACAATAGCTAGCTTGCTTTTGTCCTAGTTGTTTTTAGTGCGATTGGGATCACTATGAGTCAAGTGAGTGGGTGGACACATGGGCTCCACATTATCTTACTCCATTGTCTATCATACCCTCTATCAAAAATGATGACATGGAAAGTTCACTTGAGCATAACCATCTATCAGATCTACTTCAGCTAGGACATGTCTTTGCATTGGTTGCACCATAGGGGAATGATGAGAAATTTGATTATTGGTTAGCACGTTGTGTAAGAGGTAAACAAAAACTTGCACAACCGATCACAGATGATGATTGATTTACATATCCTACTGGTTCAGTGGTTGTCGCTGAAACATGGCTACAGACATACATGCTTAGAAAGAAAAGAATTCTTGCATTTGAAGACTATCAGAAGCACAAAATAATTCTCATATATTCGCATCTTATTATAGCAACAAATGTAAAGTTGTTGAAGCATCAAGGAAGACCAAAAGTAAAAGAACTTTTTACTATTGCTAATGCTGATCATGAAGCCCTGTTGGAGACCCTAAAACAGAGAGAGGACCCTACTGGAACACTCGGCTAGGTATATTTACTTCTTATGTTATTTTCTTCATAATGATTCAATGAACTGATGATTATCTTATTTAATACAATAAGTTACTATTTTTTTTATGATATTGGAATGTAGGTACATCATGAAGAGTTGGGGAGGTGGGGGGGGGGTTGGTGTTTGGGAGAATTCATAAGATTTATGATGTATTATGATGTAAAATGTGAACATTTTTTGTATATGATTTTTGTAATAACGAAAAAGATAGGTTAAATTAGTTGCACATTGTAATTTTTATTTTGGTAGGTTCTTTGTAAGGAATTATAAGAGGAAGATATTGAACAAGTTCTTGCAAATCATATTTGCATGTGATACATGTCTATAAGGACAATTTTAAGAGCATTTATAACTATATGAAAGATAATTGCTTGTGGATATCTTATTACAAGTTTGGTTTTTTTCTTATTTGATATAGAGGTGACATTATGATTATTAGAACTATTTTTATCAAACTAATCAAATAAGGAAAATGTAGGAAATGGATGAACAATTAGAATACTTGATTTCTTAAAAAATAATTTGGGGAATGTGTCAATAAGTTTGAATACTCATTCGCAATGAGGCATTGAAAGAAAAAGTGATTTTATGATTACAAGTACATGTAAGCCTTTTACTACAAGTCTTATCAATGCATTTCGTTATTTTTTATGGTGTGAGGTTTCCATTGTATATTTTACTTATTATTTTTACTTTTGTAATGGATACAAGACCCCATTGTGCAACTATAAGCCTATTTTTTAGGCAGTCTAGGTGTTTATAACAATAGTAGGGTCCCTAGGCATTTGTGGAATCCATTTACAAACAAATTTCCAATAAAAATTGTAACTCCTAACAGAAAAATCCTCATTATGCCCATTTTGAGGGAGGTTGTCATATTTGCATTGAATTTGGTGCATGTGGTTTTGGGTCATACTTTTGGAAGGTAAGTCTAGAAACCTTTTGTAGTGTTTTGGGTCCTATGAGAATGCAATTTGAGCTTTGACTCTATCTTAAATTGGAAATTATGTTATGACGGGTGTTATATACTCATCTTATAGGTAAATTATGTGGAATTTATTTTGTGAAAATGAACTATGGGTCATGTGTTGATGAAACATGAAAGTTTGTGAAGGTATTTAATCCAAATGTTTATGCTAAAATGTTATTAGACATTGATACTCAATAGTCACTTACATGTACATGTAAGTTTAGTTGGGAGTTCCTTAGAAAGGTGTTAATTTATTCTATTGGGTGAGTTATGAATTGATAAAATAGAGGTGATGAGAAAATGCTAAGATCTGCTAGTTGATGTTTACCATCATATATATACATGCTATATGCATATGGTTTCTAGGACATGAAAGAAGCATTAATAAAATAGTAGATGCAAATTGTATTAGGTCAAGAAGTAGTTCCATGGTTGAAATTATGTATGATTTTTAATTTTTCAAGTGAACCATTATGTTAGTCGTGATATGATAAAATTAGTTGTTGATTGTTAAATTACAATGTTTTACTATTATATGAATTCAACTATCTTGACAGAGATGCATAGCAAAGGATATGAGGATTTTACTAGATAATTGACTTTTACAAGTTTATGTTCACCTTACTTTGTATCCAACCTAAATAGTTACTGGATACTAAAATCCATTGGGCTCATGATTAGCACCGAAAAAGAGGCATATCATATTCTATACTAAAATTCAAAGGAATAAACAATCTTCAAATCATAAAGTAGGGTATTTAGATGGAGAAAAAGAAAAGGAGAGAAAACCCAGATGAAAGAGTGACTAGAATTTTCACTCCTACTAGAATTTTTTTATCAAAATTCTCACCCAAAAACCATAATCATGTCCTTCATAACTAGGGAAACCTTGAAATTGTTTACATGCTACACACACTCCCTAAATCCTCTCCTTGAGTTCTTAAAATTTTCATCTATTTATTCACACGACTCTCCCATTTTGGTATGAGCAAGGTAAGGGTCAATTTTAACAACAGGACAACCCTTAGTTGACTTGAGAGGCCTCCGTAAAGTTGGTTTTCCAAGATGGGCAAAAATCAACTTTTGGAAGCATGACCTTCGTTAGACAACCTTTCATTTTTGTGCAAAGACTTTTTTCCTTTATAAAGCCATTTTTATAGTTTCTAAACTTAGAAGTTGTAAGGGTTTTGGCAGAGTGACCAATGAGATCTCACACTTTCACCAAGAGGATTATAGGAAATGTGTGGATCTCTTTTAGGGGTTTTCTCCATGGTTGGAAAAATCATTGCCCACTCTCCAACCTTGGGAGAAAAACTTAGGAGTTAAAGAATTTTGGAGAATTGGAAGGGAGCTCTTCATCAACCATATTTCCATAACTTGGACCAAGGTTGGTTCTCTTCTCATGTTGTGTAATTGATGTTCTTACTGCAAAATTGGTATTGTAAATGTTGTTGCTTTCCTATAATGGGTAGTTTGGATGACATTTGTTTGTCATTATTTTTCCTTATGTGTTGTGGTTTTTTTTTTTTTCTTGTTGATTGTTATGGGTGTTGTTTTCTTCTTTGTGTGTTTTTATGGGTGTTCAAGGCATCATTCACCCTTGGGAGGGAAGTAGTGGCCTTATGAGTGAAGGGGCTAGTTGGGCCATCCCATAAGTGTAGAGTCTCTTCCCTTGTAGGGAAGAGGGAAAAGGAACGAAGTACGGTCTCCATGTGCCACAACTTATTTTACACTTGGGGTGATAAGGGGAGAATTTGTGAAAAGAATTATATGTGCATCTTGAAGCCTTGTGAAGGCATGACATTGTTTTTTTGGAATTTGAAGCCTTGTGAAGGCATGATACTTGGTGATTTTTTGGCTTCTCTACTTGGGTTTGGCACACCTTCACTCTATTTATTGGGCCCTTAGAGTGGTCTATTGTGCAAGCTTGATAAAATGGTGTTTATTGTTGTTTTGTTGAAGCAGTCCATTATTGACAATTGTAGGTCATTGTGAGGCTTGGGAATGAAAATGGCATTTCTTGGTTTGTGTATATTCTTGTGTGTATCTTATTTTGTTTTGTGTGTGGTGTGTGTGTACCCTAGTTTGGTATCTAGTTCTCCTATCTCCTTGAAGGTTGTGTACGAGTTGGCTTGATCCTTTCTTCCATTGTGCTATCTTTGCATCATCCATGGTCAAGGAGTCTGATGCAGAGCCAAGGAGGTAACAACAATAACTTCACAAAGTTTAATGATTTCACAAGGTTTTCTAGGCTTCTTCAAGGCACCTAATGGCTTCACATGCACACTTTTGGAATATACCTCCAGAGGCGTTGAAACTTGAAGATGATGTTTGTAACATGTTAGATAGGCTAGAACAAACCTATTAAAGCCTAAAAACATCCCGCAGTTGACTGTTTGTGGGATTTTCCTATCAAGACCTAAAAGGGTCACTAGGAACACAACCATAATCTTGCTCATTTTGGGTGGTTACTTGGGTCCATCACCCTATCCTCTACACCAGAAAGCTTGTTAATCGATCACATACCAACCACATCTCATCAAAAATAAATAAATCAAGTAATGCATACATGAGGTATGCACAATCATTAACCATTCTATGCACTTTTTTATCACATCAATACATGGAACACTACTTCTAGCCACAGAGACCATCCATCGTCCGTGGGCACCCCATACCGAGGAGTCTCTAAGGTGCTCTAAGTGCATTTCGAAGTTGATCTTCTGAGGGTCATAACTCGAAGCTCGTGAGGGCTATTGATGAACTATTGAATGCTACAGGATGGTGATGTTGAGGCCTAAAATAACTCGGAGCTCGTGAGGGCTATCAATGAACCATTCAATCAAGTCTCTTAAGTTGATATATTTTGAGGTTTTGTTGAAATTGAAAAGTTGTAGTATGAGGATAGTAACAAAGTGAAGTGATAGTTATCAAAGATTATGAATCTATGAATGACTTGGTGGTTGAGAATAGAATCCATGGTTGATGAGTGGAGTCGTTAACTATGTTGAGATTAGATTTGAAGCCAAGAGTTAGTTTCAAGGTTGAAGGTGGAGTTTAAAATCAGATTTGGGGTTATCTGAACCTTGTGTAGGATGTTAACAAGTGTGTTTATGTTATGATAGCACTTCAAATTATACATTGCATCCAAATTTGGTAATAAAGGTTGTTAAATTTCTTTTCAAAAACTATTGCATTTCAATCAAATATAACAAACATAATCAAAATTAGTGATATTCCATAAACATGAACAATACACATGATCCACGATAAATTGAACATTACTAGATACTAAATTAATATGTATATCATTGTGCACATAAATGACAAAAATATATATCAAAATACATGTATCCACAGACAAAATTTTACACAAATATATATCAAAGATCATGCATCTATAGACAAAGTACTCAAATATATATCAAAATACATAAATCCATATACAAAATGTGGCTGATCATGTCATCAGAATGTGTATAATATCAATGTTTCTGTATACAATGTGGCATATGCCATCTCAAAATGTCTCATGATGC
This sequence comes from Cupressus sempervirens, assembly GCA_028749045.1. NCBI lineage: Eukaryota > Viridiplantae > Streptophyta > Pinopsida > Cupressales > Cupressaceae > Cupressus > Cupressus sempervirens. The sequence continues at coordinate 226,215,339 of CM053791.1, forward strand.
ATCCTACGACAACTATACTATCCTAGGGTGCTGGTGGATGATCAAAATGCAGCCTCTTCACTACACTAGGTGGATCAGATGCCTCCTACATAAACAAAAAAGGAAAACCAAAAGTTAGACTGCTAAATTTATATGATTCTTTATATCTAACATTGAATTAATTAAATGCATAATGATCCTTTTTGTAATGAATATTTATACTATCAAAATTTTATAATAAATACCTCTCTTGTTGACCTCCTGCGCCGGTCAAGAGTCCTCTCGTATGCCATCGGCAATGATGGTACCTCACTGATTGTGGGTTGTATATGTTCAAATACATTTGTTAGATCAATCTACAATTTAAACTATACAATTATAACTCATCAATGCTAAATTTATAACATATTTAATCATGAATTCAAACTACAACTTACTATTGTAAGCTCCACCTAAGGAGAGAGTGGCTGCATCATCAAATCTACATAACTCTCCCGTTGGACCTCATGTGCACTAGGAGTCTCCTACGAGATACAAAATAGTAGTTGTTAATATCACGAAAATTAGTTTTGAATTTATTTATGAAGATAAGTGATGCAGGAGCATCCCATGCTCATCAGGGGAACATTGAAGATCCAAGGCATTACAGAGGTCATGGAGCATCTCTTGAAGTCAATTGGGCAATCCTTGCACCAATTATGGCTCATGGAAGCATAACAAGTTATAATGTTGGACTCATATGTGGAAAGAAGTTGTGATTGAGCATGAGATAAGATTTTAGGATTTCATATGGTATATGAGTCATTTTATAAGTTCATGTAGGTTTTCATGATCATATCTTGTCATTAGACAAGTCAAAACATTCAATAAGCCCATTAAAAGCATAGTTTAATAGTTAGAAATTTGAATAGTAAAGGTTATGTGTTTTTTGGAGGGAAACTCCACAATTTAAATGTTATGAAGAGTTAACAAATGAAACTAATTGGAGGTGGTTGAGGGGGTTACTAACCATCCCTTGAAACTTATAAATTTTCATTGTATGGCCTAGAGGGTCAAATTTGTACGGACTGTCTCAGAAAATTGAATGAAAGTGCTTGGTTTTCAAGAGCAACTTGAAGAATCCTCTATTTTGTAAGTGCTTTCTGATATTGGAATGAGTGGTAATATCATCTCAGATATG